>CP136877.1:27975177-28115177 GCA_033000465.1 Sciaenops ocellatus | reverse complement strand
TCTACTTTAGTTTTAGTATAAATTAGTTTTTATTTGATCGACTATTTGTTTGAACTTAAAGTCGAGATGACATGAAAAATGTCTTTTTAACTCTTTTATCAAAATCAAATCAGTTTTTTCTTCCTGTTAACAAACTGTGACATTAACTTAAACAGATAATATCACGACATCCACCCATCAAGTATTCTTCAGTGCTTCACTGAATACTGAACAAAAACTGATTTTGGTGAAACTGGATCATATTTTATACACTATATACAACTATATAACTAAATAGAGTTTCTTTGATGCACAGAGAGATTTACTTATTGCTAAAGTAACCGACAGCTGTTAGCGTTTCCTAATGAACTGAAATGTTAGCTGCTGTTAGCTCGGTTAGCTGTTCAACTAGCTGACTCAGCTCCGGGGTACCAGGAGCTAAAACCTGCCACGAAATCCAGCTCAGTGCTGAATTTTCTGTCTTCAAACTGGCCTCCGTTGGTCTTGGATGCCGCGTGTTCGGTCCCGGTCTGCCAGAGTCAGTCAACAAGCGACAAGTTGGAAACATGTAAATAAAAGGAAGTTCATGTTCGGTGGTCATGTGACACGGAGTAGGAGGTGGAAGGTCGAGATATCGGGCAGGTTGGTCGTCGTCTTTGTTTTGACTTGTGTGAGTTTGTGAAATGAGACATGAAAGTGAAGCCTGATCCTCCACAGCTGATTCAAACCAGAGGAGATATCTTTAGAGTGTGTGTGTGTGTGTGTGTGTGTGTGTGTGTGTGTGTGTGTGTGTGTGTGCGTTCAGGCCTCAGCTGCCGCTCAGTGATGTCGGGGTGTGTCGACGGCAGCTGCTGTGTTTCCATTCAGCTCTCCTCTGTTTCACCTCGTCCTGTTCAAACCCACAAAAAGTTTATTTTAGATTTTATTCCACAAGTTTCCACTTCAACTTTTTCAGAGTCTGAAAAGAAGCAGCAGACATAAAAACATGGAGGAGTCTTTGATTTGAAGATTTCACCAAACTGAATTCATCTTCAGTGAAACGTTGGAACAAGTTCAGACAGAATATATTTAAAAGAAAGTGAAATGAGATTTTAAAGACGTTAAAGCTGCTTCAGAGGAGACTGAAAGTGAAATGAGAGAACTTTGTTTTTATTTATTAAAACTGCATGGTTAATTACTAAAAGTACACATAAATCAGTGTTTGTTTGTTACCTCCAGTGTCAGAGTGTAATCCCACTGTGGTAACTATGTTCAGCTGTACTCGAGTATTTGTTCTGATTACATTACTTCTGATCAAAAACTAGCGAGTCGACAACTTTGCTAACAGCCAAACATCAACAAGGTCACCAACAGCAGACATAGCAGCCAGCTAATATTACTGACTAGTCCAACAGCAGTCAGCCCAGCTCGGCGTCTGTCTTTCAGCCTTTTATTTCACCAAGCTCTCACCAACCACTAAAAGTCAGTCCCAGATTTACTCTTGTCCGGCGGCTTCTTGCTCGCTCACTCTCTCCTTTTCTCTTCTTAGCTTCCTCCGTCAGCGTCCTCTTCACTCTCTTCTCCTCTGCCATTATGTCCATAGAGGCTGCTGAGTCTGTTCTCCGGCTCTGCTCCAGATCTCCTTTGCTAACGGACGGTGTGCAACACTACCTAACATTAGCAACACTACCTAACATTAGTGGAGTCCGTTAAGTGTGTGACTTAGTGCCGTAAAGCGTTACGTACTTCTCCCGACCCGGAGCCCAAAGTTACATAGTGTGAGAACAGACGTACGAATGACAGAGACACCATTCACCTGATCACAGGTCAGAGTAGATCAACAGGAGTGAACAGACGTTAGTTTAAGTTTTATTTCTTTGATAACTGACAAATTAACAACTTAAACTTTGAGTTTTTTTAACTCCCTGCAGAGATGAAGACACATCATCTGACATTTTTATACTAGAAGTGAACGTCAGCTTCCAGCTGTGACTCACAGAGTTTTGCTGCCAAACATCTGGATCATGTCTGTTGTTTGGGGTCACTGTAGTATTACCTCATTCTCACCTGCAGGGCGCTGCTTGTTAGTCCTAGTTGTGTCTTCAGATTTTCTGGCAGTCTTTTGTCTCATCACAGTCTTCATTTCGTCTCTCTCGTCCTCCATCAGGTGGCCCAGCTGTTGCTGAGCAGTAACATGGTCGTGGCATTGTTGGAAGGAGAGAGGAAGGAGCCGACGGACTCGGCCTACACCACTCCGCTACACCTTGCCGCCCGCAACGGACACAAAGACATCATACGGTGAGACGGCCGCCGCTTGTTCAGGCGACTGGCATACTCACACATTCATACACTAATGGCATTGGCTGTCATGCAAGGTGCCAACTGCTCATCAGTTTTAGGAGCTAACCATTCACACACATTCCCACGCTGATGGCACAGCCTTCAGGAGCAATTTGGGGTTCAGTATCTTGCCCAAGGACACTTCGACATGCAGACTGGAGGAGCCGGGGATCGAACCACTGATCATCTAAATTAGTGAACGACCCGCTCTACCTCTAAGCCACAGCCGCCCCAAGTCTTTCTTTTAGAGTTTCTCTTAGAGGAGGAGAAAACTTTAGGACATTGTTGCTTCCAAAGCAGGATGATCCTTCTAGGCATTTAGGATGTGAAGGCAGAAACTTCTCGAGCCTTTAGTGTGACAGGACTCTGGTGTAATGCCAAAAATGGCACACAGAGGGCTGAGAGAGACTTTTTGAGTCCAGAATGTGGAAAGTTTGAGGAAGACCAAAACATCAGGATATCTGCTCGTCTCTCATTGGTCAGGTGGACTTTTCAGGCCATGACGTGATTTTCTCTGTAAAAAGACGACGGCTCTGGAATATTATCGTCATTTGAATGGACCTTAATAAATAAATTTAAATAGTTTAACATTTAATCAGATTTTTCAATGGATTATTTAAAGGTCCAGTGTGTAAGATTTGGGGCCTCTATTCTCAGAATAAGGCAAACATGGAATATAATATTCATAACTATGTTTTGATGCATGTATAATCACCTGAAAATAAGAATCTTTTTATGTTTGTTACTTAAAAAATATCCTTTTATATCTACAGTGGGAGAGGGTCCCCTTTCATGGAGGCCGCCATGTTGAAACACCTTATTTATACAGTAGTCCAGAACAGACAAACTAAATACTGACTCTAAACAGGGTCCTTAAAGTGTTGTTTCTCCTTTACATTAGGAAGGTGAGGGTGATGTGAGGAGATTACAATGCAGTGATTGGACCACTAGATAAAACTAAATTCTACACACTGGACCTTTAATGTTTAATTGTTAATTTATCGGGTGTGGAGTTCCTCAAGGCTCCGTGCTCGGACCTCTTCTCTCTAACGTCTACATGATCCCATCGGTTCAGATCAAAGAAAACTACTGAATATTTTTCAATAATTAAGTCGACGACAGATTTATGACACATCCTGAGTTCATTCAGCAAATTAATCAAGATTATCTTCAGCTGAAAACAAATAAAACAGACATTTTTGGTGCCAAAGATAAAATAAAAGTCAGAGGTCAGCTTCAGTCGTTGACGTTAAAGATCACAAACCAGACCAGAGTCTTGGTGTAGTCTTGGACTCAGACCTGAACTTTAACATCCTTCACAAAGACCAGCAGAGACCACATCAGTCTTACTGTGTGACTCTAAAACTCTCCTGATGGTTTGACTGGTTTATTTCTGATCAGCTGACCCGTCCAGACCTCTCAGCTGGTCTGCTTCCTGTCCTCAGAGTCCAAATTAAAGTAAACCTTTCAGTTTTCACGCTCCACAGATCTGAAAGTATGAAATCATTTCTTCCTGTTGTTGAGACGTTGTTGATGGAGGCGGAGGGCGTGGCTGCTGTGGTTTGTGGTTGTTAACCGCCGAGTCGGCACGTTTCAGTGTGGATTTGGGAGCATGAACTCTTCTTCATGCCTCACATTCCCAGCAGAGCTCTGAAACATCGCGGTGACCCAGATTCACGGCCCGGGTAACAAAGAGGAGCTGCTTCACGGAGAAACTCAGAACTGTGTGAAGAAAATCACATTTCAACTTTACTGTCACTTTAGTATCAAAGATAACATATAGAAATAGGTTCAGGTGTGTTCAGGTGTGTTCAGGTGTGTTCAGGTGTGTTCAGGTGTGTTCAGGTGGGTTCAGTGGGTGACAAGTGTCTCTGTTTGTTCCAGGCTGCTGCTGAGGGCCGGCATCGACATCAACAAGACCACCAAGTCTGGAACAGCTCTGCACGAAGCGTCTCTGTACGGGAAGACCGAGGTGGTCCGACTGCTGCTGGACGTAAGTTCATCAGGACAGACAGGAAGCAGAGATGATGAGGTCATCTGATGACGATGATGATTAGTTCACGTCTTCATTAATTATTTCCGTCCGTCGTCCCTGCAGGCTGGAGTGGACGTCAACATCCGTAACACCTACAACCAGACGGCGCTGGACATCGTCAACCAGTTCACCACGTCGCACGCCAGCAGGGACATCAAGCAGCTGCTCCGAGGTCAGCGTCCAGACCAGCACTCTGCTTCTGTGGACCTTCTTCTTCTTCTTTAGTGTTTCTCGACGTTCAAACAGCAGCTGTGTTTAAATTTTGGGTTACATAACGTTGAACTCTTATCAGTCGGCTTCAAAGAGTCCTCACAGAGCTGTATATATACTGTGTGTGTGTGTGTGTGTGTGTGTGTGTGCGCGCGCCCTGCTCTGTAATCCTGCAGCCTTTTGAAGTGCCTGTAGGAACAGACTGAGGGAATAATGAGCGGCTGTGTTGAAGTGATTTAAATATCTTTAAAACAATCAGGATCTTATTTTGAAAAGCAGCGCTGACTTCCTGTTTGTCTCCTTTCATCAGATCAAAGATTCAATTTAAGATTATTTTATTAATTATAAATTTGATTCATCGATTGTTTAAAATGTTGAAACGTCTCATTTTGTCTGACGGACGCCCAAAAAAACAGAAATATGGCGACTAAATAATAAAATAAAATATTAAATTCAACATGAAATAAAGTTTTTCCCATGGATCCTTAAAATCCTTGAAAGTTTGTGAATTTATGAGGTGCAAATTAAGGCCTTGAAAGTTTTTGAAAACAGACATTAATGACTTGAATTTCTTTATTTAGTTCTGCTGTCACATTAATTAAAACTCTGCCGTGTTGGGTCCTTGAATTTGAGGGAACTGGGCCTGGAAAGTCCTTGAATTTGATGTTTAAGGCCCAGAAAACATGAAACAAATGTGTAATATATGATGAATCATCGATGTTTCCTCGACAGATGCGACTGGAGTTCTGCAGGTCCGAGCTCTGAAGGATTACTGGAACCTCCACGACCCGACCGCCCTCAACATCCGAGCGGGAGACGTCATCATGGTGAGACGCTCGTCGATCGATAACACACTGTCTCATCTGTCTGCCTGATCTCAGGTGTGACTTCCTGTCAGTGAATCAGGTCGATGAGTAAACGTGAAGAGTCGATTCACGTTCAGACTCGTTTGAAATATTTAAAGAGTTCATGAAGAGTTCAGTTTTTGGATCCATGTTGGTGTGACAGTGCGGAGAGGAAAACTGCTTTACTGATTCACTGATCTGTGTTTGGTGCTGGGGGCGGGTTGATACCAGGTACCGGGGACCCGTAGTGACCCGTCTCGTCCCCTGCAGGTGTTGGAGCAGCACGTGGACGGACGGTGGAAGGGCCACATCCACGACACCCAGAGAGGGACGGACCGGGTCGGCTTCTTCCCTCCGTCCATCGTGGAGGTCATCAGCAGGAGAAACGGTGAGTCAGGCTCGACGTCTGAGGTCAAAGGTCACGGTGGAAACACAGGAGGGGCCTGATTGGATCCTTAAAGGACCCGTCATCGTGAAAAATATGAACTGTCACCAGACTTCTGCTTTAGTTTGAGTCTCTACGTCTTCATCCACCCAAACCAGACATGATGTAGATTAAACTCCTCCATCTTCACTCTGAGTCAGAAACTAATCCGCCTGCTTCCAGACCATCCCACGCCTCCACCTCCTCCCTCCTCCCTCCTGCATCCATCTCTCCATCCATACCACATAATGACTGACCTCCACCTTTAACCATCAGCTTGATAACCTCCCCCTCCTCCTCCCACACCCCGTCCTTCCTGTCTCGCCCTGTAGGGGGCACCCTGTCCCGGCACGCCTCTCTGCCCACCCAGCGCCAGCAGCTGCTGTCCAGAGCCCCCCTCTCCTCCAGCCTCAGCTCCGCCCCTCAGACTGACGACTCCTACACTCTGTACGCACCACCCACCCACGTGGTGCTGCCGCTAGCCAACGGCCTCACAACCAACACAGGTATACACACACACTGCTACACCCTGCTAGCGCTATGAGCTAAATCACAGAGTTGAAGCTGAGCAGTCGGAGGACATCAGAGGGAAAAGCAGCAGATACATTGTGAATAAAATCTGATCCAGTTCCACCAAACGGGTCCAGAACTTTCCCTGAACTTAACTAAGTAACCTTAACAAAACCCTGTGAATAATCACGACATCACCGAACTTCTGGATCCACGTTTCAGGGCCTGATCCTGATTTCAGGGAACAATGTGAGCTGGATTATATATACACATCATCACTAATCTGCATGAAGAACAAACATCTGTCAGAGTCCCAGATCAAAGATCAGGTCCAACAGAACCCAGCTGAAGTCTTTTGTATGTCCCTGACCCGCCTCAGTGAGCGCAGACAGAACCCGGTCCATCAGAGTCTTTGTGTCTGATAGGTTTGTCTCCAAGCCGCCTGTCTCAGTCCGAGTTTCCCTTCGAGGACATCTGGGTTCTCAGGGACTCGTGTCATGGTAAGAGCCCCCGAACGACAGCTTCTCCTCCCCGGCTGTTCTGAAGCTGCCTCGCTGCCCCGCTCAACGCTCTGCATCCGGACCCGACACACCGAGACCACAGACAGAACCGAGAGAACTGAGAACAGAACCGAGAGAACCGAGACCGCTAAACAGGACTACTGTCGTTACAGTGTATCGTGTGATAACGTGCGAGTCCCTTCACTTCGCCTCATGACGCTTCACATTATCTCGAGTCGCTTCACATTATCTCAAGTTGCTTCGCTCCACATTATCTCGAGTCGCTTCGCTTCACATTATCTCGAGTCGCTTCGCTTCACATTATCTCGAGTCGCTTAACATTATCTCGAGTCGCTTCACATTATCTCGAGTGGCTTCGCTTCACATTATCTCGAGTGGCTTTGCTTCACATTATCTCGAGTCGCTTCGCTTCACATTATCTCAAGTCGCTTCACATGATCTCGTGTCGCTTCACATTGTCTCGAGTGGCTTCACTTCACATTATCTCGAGTCGCTTCGCTTCACATTATCTCGAGTCGCTTCACATTATCTCGAGTCGCTTCACATGATCTCGTGTCGCTTCACATGATCTCGTGTCACTTCACATGATCTCGTGTCACTTCACATTATCTCAAGTCGCTTCGCTTCACATTATCTCGAGTCACTTCACATTATCTCAAGTCGCTTCACTTCACATTATCTCGAGTCGCTTCACATTATCTCGAGTCGCTTCGCTTAACATTATCTCGAGTCGCTTCACATGATCTCGTGTCGCTTCACATTATCTCGAGTCGCTTCACATTATCTCAAGTCGCTTCACTTCACATTATCTCGAGTCGCTTCACATTATCTCGAGTCGCTTCGCTTAACATTATCTCGAGTCACTTCACATGATCTCGTATCGCTTCACATTATCTCGAGTCGCTTCACATTATCTCAAGTCGCTTTCGCTTCACATTATCTCGAGTCGCTTCACTTCACATTATCTCGAGTCGCTTCGCTTCACATTATCTCGAGTCGCTTCACATGATCTCGTGTCGCTTCACATGAACTCGTGTCACTTCACATTATCTCGAGTCGTTTCGCTTCACATTATCTCAAGTCGCTTCGCTTCACATTATCTCAAGTCGCTTTGCGTCACATTATCTCGAGTCGCTTCACATTATCTCGAGTTGCTTCACATTATCTCGAGTCGCTTCACATTATCTCGAGTCGCTTCGCTTCACATTATCTCGAGTCGCTTTGCTTCACATTATCTCGAGTCGCTTTGCTTCACATTATCTCGAGTTGCTTCACATTATTTCGAGTTGCTTCACTTCACATTATCCTGAGTCGCTTCGCTTCACATTATCTCAAGTTGCTTCACATTATCTCGAGTCGCTTCACTTCACATCATCTTGCAGCATCTTGCTGTTGCGTCACGTTGTATATTGTCACGTTGTACATCAGGTGTAAGTGACCAGGTGAGTTGTCGTGGTGTCGGTGTGTCGGTCCAAACACTCTGTATGATTCACTGTCGTCTGCTTCAGGCTGAACCTGGTCAGAGCTGTCAGTACTCACTGCTGCCACCGGAGGGCGACACCGGTTCATCCTGTTCTTATTTAAACTGTCACAGTTTAGAGGAAGTTCAGTGAGTTTCAGAATAAAAGCCTCAGTGGTAGCAGTAGTAGTGTTTGCATGTAATGTCTTAAAGTTTTAAAACATCACCACGGTAACAGTTTATCTTTAACCTGTAATCAGGTCACCATGGAAACAGTATTTAGAGCCTGATGCCTGATGACTGTCATGAATGGACCCTCGCTCTGCCACAGCACAGCTTTCATACAGAAACCTGCATCCTGTTGTCACTCCAGTCGCCCCCTCAGCCCTCTGCAGGCTTGTTGACCTCCGTCTGTCAGCCTGCTGCGACCCGACAAAGAGCTGCTGCTTCTCACAGCCTGCACCGATCGATCCTCTCTGCTGACGTCAGCTCGTCCGTCCGTCCGGCGTGACTTTATTTCTGTTGTCTTGTTTGCAGCCGGAGACAGGAACAGCGTCGGGAGTACCGGCAGCGTTGGCAGCACCCGCAGCGCGGGGAGTGGACAGAGCACCGAGAGCAACAACGCACCCAACGGACTCCAACACAACACCGGTCACCATGACAATGCCAACAAGGTACACAAGTACAGTCAGGTCCAGATCCAGAACCAGGACCATCAGGGTTACATCATCAGATCAGGTCCAGACTGATGTTTCCACCAAACAAGCGTCAACAGACTCTTAATTAACCGGTTAATGGAGCTCATAGAAGTGTTGTATAAAATAAATATCACACTGAGGTTGTGCTGTTATTCTGAATATCAGTATGCTGTCAGTCATAGACAGTTGAGGCTGCCAGTTGCTTTAATAAGTTTGATTTAAAATCTTTAGTTTGTTGTTTGAACTTCATTATTAAATCTGTGTGTCAGTCTTAGACTTTAAACTCAGACTGAATCCTGATTTCTCGTCATTTCCTCGACGTCACGTCCAAACATGTTGAAAATCAGCTGTTAGAAGTTGCTCATAAACCTGATGAAGCTCATTTCTGTTTGCTGACTGTGTTTCTCTGTGCAGCCGGCGCCCCCTGCTGTTGATTCTGGACACTCAGATGTCGGCACGCAGCCCGATCATCCTGCAGGTACTTTAGTCTTCAATGATCCTTCACATTAGATCCGGTTGGTTCGAAAAGCAGCTTTATCTTTTGAATAATATTTACAGTCACAGTTTCTGAGGTTACCTGCTCAGGTGTGCTGTGCTGTGATGCAGGTGGGACTCCTCGGAGGCAGACGGTGACGGTGCAGAGACCTGCAGAGCAGAGCTTCTCTCAGCAGTTTGTTCGTCCTCAGCAGCTGCTGGAGGGGAAGGTGAAGACCAAACTGTCTTAAGACCATCCTTTATTTTTCTTCTTTACTTCCAGAGTCAACTTTACAGTATCACTCGTGTGTGTGTGTGTGTGTGTGCTGTTGGTGTTTCAGGATGCCGAGGCGATCTATCAGTGGCTGAGTGATTTCCAGCTGGAGCAGTACACTGGAAACTTCATCAGCGCTGGTTATGATGTTCCCACCATCAGCAGGATGACTCCTGAGGTGAACAGAGACGAGCTGTCAAAGATAAAGTTCATAAACTTTGTTAAACAGACTACAAGGAGTTTGAACTGGTCATAAAGTCTCAGTTTAATCCTGAAGCATCAATATGACCGAAACAAACAAACCATCAGCGAGACGATCAGCTGTTTCTGTATTCTTAATGCTGCCACCGCGTCAGAACCACAACGAGAGGAAGGTTAAATCGAACATTAGAGAATATAGGAGCATAACTCAGATCAGGAGTATTTAAACACATTTATCTCTTTTGGTCTTCTCATCTTTCAAACTTTTCCCGTTAAAATGAACAAATCAAAGTTAAAGCTGTTTTAAATTCGTTCATCTTCATGAAAAGGCAAATTCTGATCAACGTTCTTATTTGGAGCCAATCCAGCTGACTTTGGGTGAGAGGCAGAGAGACAAGGCACCGGTTCATCAACCAACCACAAACCATTCACGCTCTCGAGTCACCATTTAACCTGCATGCACCCTCTTTGGACTGTGTGAGGAAGCTGGACTACCCGGAGAGGTCTCAGCAGAGGTGTAAACTAACCTTTAAGGTGACCTGTAGTTAGATGTGTTGTTAGCGGTAATGTAAGTCAACTTGTCCTGACTGTGAACCCCCATGTATGAAGGCTGAGTCCTTACTGCAGCAGTCCGGGTTCGTTTGTAGCAGTCCTTCCTTTGGTCCTTTGCTGCACGTCCTCCGCTCTCTCCTTCATTACCTAATAAAGTCTAAGACGGTACGAGTAACTCACGATGTGCCGTCTGACTCGCTGACGTCTTCTGTCTTGTTTTTCTCTGCAGGATCTGACCGCCATTGGAGTGACCAAACCAGGCCACCGCAAGAAAATCTCCATCGAGATCAACAACCTGAACATCCCCGAGTGGCTGCCTGAGTACATCCCAGTAAGACCTCCAGCTGCTTGCTGCTGAATACTTCCAAACACTGTGTTACCAGCTGACCTGAGTGATCTGTTTCTGTTTCACAGTCCGATCTGGGCGAGTGGCTCAGCGCCATCGGCCTCCCTCAGTACCACAAAAAACTCTCAGAGAACGGCTACGACTCCATCAGCATCGTCAAAGACCTGACGTGGGAGGATCTGCAGGAGATCGGCATCACCAAGCTGGGTGAGGACACGTTATATGTTCACCTTCTGGCTCAGTGTGATGGAACTGGTGTTTGTTCTTTGGTTTGATGGTTGAACTTTCCCTCCAGGCCACCAGAAGAAGTTGATGCTGGCAGTGAAGAAGCTGTGTGACATCCAGAGGGCGATCCTTCAGGCTGAATCAGGCCAAGGCACGCTGCGTCGCAAAGCCCCCGGAGCCCTGCACCTGGTCACCATCGAGCCGCCTGACTCTTCCGGTGAATGCTCCTCGCCTCACACCCCGAAGATGCTGACCTTCCAGGACAGCGAGCTGAGCGCCGAGCTGCAGACAGCCATGTCCAGCCACTACGGAGGCTGCGAGGAAGGCCTGGCCATCAAGAACGCCGTGGGAATGTCCCAGAGCCAGGAGAGCATCGACACTCGGTCCAGAGGCTCCGGACGCTCCCAGGAGCCTCCCACTGCGTCCGTCACCCCCCACAGCTGGTCCCAGGAGAGCCTGGATGGCAGCCCTACCAAGGAGAGGAACCTCCCTGAGGGCTGGGACCAGAGGCCTCCGCAGCAGCAGCAGCCGCTCCCCAAGCAGGTGCCTTTGGGCACCGCAACTGTATTCAAGTACCCGGCGATCCCAGCCAAGCCCAAACTGTCTGGATCTCGCGGTCCCTCGCCTCACGGCTCCCCAGCACTGAAGGGTTTCAGCTACCTGCATTCTCAATGTGGCTCCACAGACCTGAGCTCATCTCCCAGGCGTGAAGACCGCACCATGACCCTGACGCCACCCAAGAAGCGCACCCAGAGCATAACCCGTTACGCTCTGTCGGATGGAGAGCCTGATGAGGATGACGAAGACTTGGCTTTTCCTTCCGGAAACCTGTCGTCTTATGCGACCTTGACCCGCAAACCCGGGCGCAGCCAGCTGGCTCGGTTACAGACGAGTCCAGAAAAGAATGGCAACGTGGGACGAAGTCAGTCCTTCGCGGTGCGCGCCCGTAAAAAAGGTCCCCCTCCACCTCCCCCGAAGAGACTGAGCTCAGTGAGCAGCACCACCAGCGGGGAGCTCAGCGACAGCAGCACAACGTCGTCTGCCAGCGGGCCGACAGACAGTCCGGTGAGCGTGAGGAGCATCGCAGCCTCTTTAGAAGGCAGGACGGAGGGGAAGAACCCCCCAGGACCTAAATCAGACCTCATCCAGCAGGAACCGCTTCCTGCCTCCCTCAACTCTGCAGGGCAAGAGTCCAGAGAGGCTGCCGGGGTGAGGAGGAGGGTGCAGAGCGAGTGCATTCCTACCCAGACCGGCAACAGCGCCGAGCTGGATCACGGGGTGAAGTCTGACTCTGAGGAAGAAGAGTCAAAAGGTCGACTGGAGGGCTCCTCGTCCCCTCACAACAGCTCCAGTGAGTGCATCCCCTTCGCCGAGGAGGGCAACTTGACCATCAAACAGAGACCCAAAGCTCCAGGGCCACCCAGGGCTGAGGCCGTGCTGGAGCCTCCAGAGAAACCAGCAGCCAAGAACCTGGAGGTGCCCGAGTTCAATCTGAAGGAGTCGGACACGGTGAAGCGCCGACATAAACCCAAAGACAAGGAGCAGGGAGGAGACTCCCCCAGCAGAGAGGGAGCGGGGGCAGCCGAGTCCGACAGCAGTAGACCTCCATCCCAGAGCCAGGAGGAGGTCAGTCTGAGGATCAATGAAGCCAGTCTGGACAGGCCGGCCAGTCCGGCAACAGGATCCCCCATCAAACCTCCGCTGTCCCCGAAACCTCCTGCTGTTGCCCCGAAACCGATTCGCCACAGTCTGCTGGCAGCACAAGGTAAGATACCACGAGAGTCTGAAGACGAAACATAAAGTACTGAATCATAACGTGTTTTAGCTTTGGTCTTGACTTTGGACTGGACCTGGGACTTGTTGTTATTTTACCTGCTGTTGTCTCTTCGGCAGCTGGACTCTCCTCTCCAACTGTGACCGTCAGTGTGGTTCAAAGTGTGGCCTTCACCTCTCCGTCCTCTCCTGCTCACGGGCCCACAGCTCCAGCTCCAGCTCTGGCCCCTCAGGCCCCTCAGAGTCCTTCTCTGACAGCAGCGAGGACTCAGGTCTGTGTGGTGGGTCCAGGTCTCATTCCAGAGTCTTCCAGTGGGACTCATGTGGTTCAGCAAAGACTGGATCAGACCAGCACGTCTCTGGAAGCAGCTCTGAAGGCCGTCGAGAGAAAACTGGAGGACGATTCAGACAGGTAAGACAGATGGTTGAACCTGTAGTTGACGGTTGAACCTGTAGTTGACGGTTGAACCTGTAGTTGATGGTAGCAGAGTTTCGGCCTCGTTCCATTCATATTTCTTGTTTGTCGCCTGTTTTCTCACCAGCGGGCCGAACACGGTGAAGTCTGCGGGGAACATTCTGGACGACATCGGCAACATGTTTGACGACCTGGCCGACCAGCTGGACGCCATGTTGGATTGAAGACTTTTCATAAAAATATTCACCTTCAACCTCAGGAAGTGAGACAGTAAAGAGGAAACGGGGCACAGGAGAGTCCACAGGCGGCGTCCCTCCTCGGCTCTGGACTACATGATGGACAGCAGTGAACGTCTTGTCTCTGAACACCAGCACTTAACCTCACTGTGCTTCCTCCACGTCTCCAGCAGGATGTGATGAATCTGTTTCTGTTGGGATGGATTCAAACTTTTTAACGCACGTGTCGTCGTCGTATCAAACATGAACCAAACAAATGTTGGACCAGCGCTGTTATCAGCAGATTATTATGAATATTTTAACATGAAGTTTGATCTTTGCAGAGAGCCGAAGTCCTGACGTCACTTCCTGTCCAGCGTCTCTTCCACTCGAAGTTAAACGACTTCTACCAGGACCGACCCGAATCTCCACCGGTGCTCTAGGACGGCGTCTCAGCTGTGATACGTCTGAAAAAGTGTTGTTGATGTTGATTCAGCGTAAAATTAACTTTTCTGTCCGCTTGTCAAATTAGACATTCAGATGTTCAAACTGTTTCTTTGGCTTGAGCCTGAAGTTTAAATCAGCCACGAAGCAGTCGCTCGTCTTCCCACAACAACCAACAGAACAAATATCCATGAAGTGACCAAACTCAACGTGTGAATCAACAGACAAAAAAAGCTCACAGTCAAACAAAAACAAAGCTGTAGGTGACCAAACAGCAACAACACGTCGAGGATGTCAAAACCTGATGACAGCAGTGACTTCATCTACCTTTATAACTGCACAGCGCCGCCTGCTGCACACACAGGAAACAACAACTTCACTCTAGTCTTTACAACCATGACGACGTGACATCAGCACAACAACGTTCCAAGTGTTGACCAATAGGAACGCAGAGCGCTCTTCGACTGTAGAGGACGTCAGCAGTTTGTTGGTTTGTTGGCGATGATTGGTCAAGCAGCGACGTGTCGTGACTCTTTAATCTGACTCAGAAACATCGAGTTTCTGAACTCGGACGTCCAGTTTGACTCCGGCTCTCTGCTCGTCACGTCGGACCATTTCAAATTTTACCTTTTTGTAATATTTAAAAAAAATCTATTTTATACCGAGTGATTTTAACCACGTGTAGTTCTTCTTCCTGTTTGTGTTTTTAAACTGTCGACGTGCTCGATGTGTTCAGACAAAGGGAAGCATGTTCAGTCAGTGTCGTGATATACAAACTATTTTTTGATATTCATTTTAGTCAAATTAGTATTTAAATTAGAGTTATCTAAATATGTATATTGTACACTAGAGGTCTATACAGGAGCAGATACTCAACCAAAGTCTTTGTACAGATTCTCCTCTCATGTTTTCAAACTTTCCTCGACGTTTATGAAATGTTGTTTTCACGTTTGGATGATGTTTTTATGTTTGGCATGATGTCATAGCCGTGTGATCATGTGACTTCTGTGTTGGTTTGTTTCGTCTCAGGAAAAGTCTCCTGACCTGAACTCGTGTTCTGCTGCTCACAGAAAGATTCAAGACAAACTCCTTCATACATCTATGATTTATAATAAAATAAACACGTTTGGTAAAAGAAGAAGTCTTTTGTCTCCATCAATCTGTCTCCACCCTCAACCACGCCATTTCTTCACAGCACAAATAAAAATGTTTACAGCCTCGTGCAAAAAACTGATTTGGTCTCTAAAGCTACGAGGGGACGTCACGGAGACTACGTCCAGGTTTCAGACAGTCTGCGGGGACGTCACAGAGACTACGTCCAGGTTTTAGACAGTCTGCGGGGACGTCACGGAGACCACGTCCAGGTTTCAGACGGTCTGCGGGGACGTCACGGAGACCACGTCCAGGTTTCAGACAGTCTGCGGGGACGTCACAGAGACTACGTCCAGGTTTTAGACGGTCTGCGGGGACGTCTCAGAGACCAGGTCCAGGTTTTAGACGGTCTGCGGGGACGTCACGGAGACTATGTCAACAGTCCAGTCAGAGTACAAACTAACGTTCAGACAACCTTTACAAACGGTTTCTTAATGTTTCTGCAGCGTTGACTGAACGTTTCAAACATTTTTGATTGCAGAGCGTTATTCTAGTTGGAGTGACGTCACGACAACACGTCTGACGTCAGTAACATACACATTCTGTATCGTTGATCTTTAAATCAACACCGGCTGACTGTGACGTGCGTCATGACGTGGCTCTGCGGCAGTGCGTAAACCACGTGACTCTTCCGGGAATGTTTTTTAAAGAGCCACGCCCACTAATGATGGTCCGCAGTTAGTTCCGGTCCAACAGGAGAACGGTCTGAACCAGAACCCGCACACTGCTGCAGAGCTGCACGAGACCAGGTGAGCGCGCGGCACACACACACACACACTTTAATAAGTCTCAGTCTTCTGTCGGTCCGTCCACGCAGCTTCTTTTTACTTCTTAATGTTACTGCGCGTGTCATTGTTAGGCGTTCACCTGAAAAACCAGGAAGTGTCCGTGCGCGTGTGTGTGTGTGTGTGTGTGTGTGTGTGTCCGTCCGTCCGTCCGTGCGCGTGTGTGTGTGTGTGTGTGTGTGTGTGTGTGTGTCACTGACCTCAGAGCAGTTTTTATGCAAATTAACTGGGCCCAGTCTGTGAGTGTGACCCGGATCACAGAGTGCTGCTCAGTGCTGGATCAGAACCAGGTCCAGATTCTGGTTCTGGTTCTGGTCTGATGCTGGTTTTTAAAGGAGCAGCTGGACTTTGTACTGAATGTTTATGAGGAAGAGAAAGCTCATATCTGCTCCTGATTAACTCATGCTGTGTGTGTGTGTGTGTGTGTGTGTCTCAAACACACACCATGATAAAGGAAACAAAGTGTCAGCTGGTCTGGTATTGGTCCGTGATCCGGTTCTGCTCCATGTCAGTCTGAGTAAATCTGGTTCTGGTCATGTTCTGTTGAACTTTGTAGAACTTTTGAGTTCTTTGAGTTCCAGCAGACAGTTTGAATCTTCATGAAGTCAACCCGTCCTCGTGCAGAACTTTTATTTTGTTGTTTCGTGACATTTTCTTTCAAAGCCTGACTCAGCACAAACTGATTTGTTTATTTAAAGCATCCCCACCAACTGTCGCCATAGCAACCAGCTAATCCTCCCCTGGGCAGCAGCGAACATACGACACATGACGCGTGACACGTGATCAGGCGATGAGTTCTGATGAATAAAAATAAATCCAATTCATCGTTAAAGTATTTTTATTTCCGTCAGACGTCTCCATAAAAAAACATTCACACCTTTATAATAGTTTAAACATTGATGCATGAATCTGTCCTGAGCTGACAGTTTTCATTCTTAATTTATTCATTCATTAAAGTCGGTCAATGTTTCCAAAGAGACGTCTTCCAATGTCTCGATGTCTCCAAAGAACACGATGAATCCATAATTAAAGAACACTTAATGAATGTTTGAGCCTCATTCATCCTGATCGTTCTTGATTCTTTATAATTAGTTTCAAAGTTTTTAACGAACAGACAGTGACTGAATGAACAGAAAGGTCACGTGACTCCTGTTGAAGCTCGTGTTCTCGTCATGTGTTCACGCTGACAGGCGTTCGTCATGTTGGACTTTGTTCTTTGTGTAGCAGGCGTGTCCGAGTTCATACCTGAAGTTCATCCATCATAAAAATAATAAAGACGTTCAAGAAAAGTCGTTTATCTTCGTCATGTGAGCCTCAAACAGTCACACAGAGCTCATGACGAGTTCCGTGTTCACAGGACGGCCTGAGAATTCATCATGTTAAAGTACAGACAGGCTCTGACAGATCAGCGTGTCCTTCATGTTCGAGGTGAGCGGCTGTAATGATGAACATGTCTGACTTCTGAACGTTGAACTGTCTCTGCAGCGCTTCAGTTCAGATGATGTCTAAGAAAGGAGGAAACCGCGGGCCGGAGCCTGAGGGGCTGCTGGACGCGTCCATCATCAGGATCCCGCCCCATCACTACATCCACGTACTGGACCAGAACACCAACATCGCCCGGGTCGAGATCGGACCGCTCACCTACATCCGCCAGGACAACGAGAGGTCAGAGTCAGTTAATGAACCAGACGATGATGATGATCGTTTAGCTTCACAGAGCTGCTAAGGTCCACACTGACACACACACACACTGACACACACTGACACTGACACACACTGACACACACTGACACACACTGACACACACTGACACACACACACTGACACACACTGACACACACACACACACTGTGTAAACGTGCTGAGTCTGTTTGTCTGAAGGAATCTGAGAAACCTTCAATCAAACCTTTTGTCTCTTTGTGTCAGGAAACTGGTTTGTGTCAGTGTGTTATCACCTAGACCACACACACACACACACACACACACACACACTGATTAACATTAGCAGAAAACTGACGAGTCGTGTTTAAAAGACTGGACTGTAAATCATGTGACTGAGTATTGATTCCATCATTGATCTGAGCTGCAGTCTGTTTGTCTTCATGTAATTTAACTCCACGTGCAGTTGCAGAGAATGTTGCACTGCAGATAATTTTCTTTATTATGAATTAACTTGTCCAATATTTCTTTAATGTTTGTTGAAATTCATCATTTTAGTCATTTAAATGTCAGACGGGGACGAAAAACTTCACAGAAAACTTTAGAAACTAAATCTAGTATTTAAAATGTTGACGCATGAGTAAGGTCTGCTAACGTGTCAGCATGTTCACGTGTTGGTGGTTCTCCCTCAGGGTCCTCTTTTCACCGGTCCGTATGATCATGGTGCCGCCGCGTCACTACTGCGTCGTCCTGAACCCCGTGGCCCGCGACGATGACAAGCAGGTCCTCTTTGACCAATCAGGTCAGGCCAAGCTGCGCCACGCCGACCTGGAGATCCGTCTGACTCAGGACCCGTTCCCCCTGTACCCGGGAGAGGAGGTCCAGCAGGTCTGTACAAGAACCCGGTCTGACCCACGTGTCGGCCTATCAGACGAGAGGTCTAACGTGCGGTTTTTGTGCGACAGGACGTGACCCCGCTGCAGATCGTGTTCCCAGACACGGCGCTGCGTCTGCAGGCTCTGCTGGACTTCGAGGAGGAAGGAGGAGAGAAGAGGGTCGCTGGAGACGAGTGGCTGTTTGAAGGACCGGGTTCGTTTTCATGAAATATTAATATTACAAAATATTTAAGATCTGTTACAGCACAGGTTCGATCAGCGATCAGTGATTTCAGACTCAGTGTCCTCGCTCGTTGTTGCAGGGACGTACATCCCCAGGAAGGAGGTGGCGGTCCTGGAGACCATCAAGGCCACGGTGATCCGAGAGAACCAGGCCATCAGACTGAGAGCCCGCAAGGAAGGAGTGGACAGAGGCGGAGTCCGCCGAGTCACAGGTCACACACACACACACACACATAATAATAATCATTTATTTCAAGTAAAATTCAGTGTTCAACTTCATCAATGAGTTTCCTGTGAGAAGAGAACTCAACATGTTAACATTTATTTCACGCTGGTGTTTCCAGGTGAGGAGTGGCTGGTCAGGAAGGTGGGGGCGTACCTTCCAGGTGCTCATGAAGAAGTCCTCGACATCGTGAACGCTTTCATCCTCACTGACAAGGTGAGGAGGTTATTATATCATGTATTATTGACAGTTGAACAGACGTCCCTCTAACAGCGCTTCACGTGTCGTCTCCTCAGAAAGCGCTCCATGTTCGCGCCGTGCGAGCCTTTAAAGACTCCGGCGGGCGGGACCGTCGCACGGGGGAGGAGTGGCTCGTCACCATGGCCGACAGGGAGGCTCACATCCCCTCTGTGTCGGAGGAGGTGGTGGGGGTGGTGGATGTGACCACCCTGAGCAGCAGACAGTACTGTGTGATCCTGGACCCGGTCGGCGCCGACGGGAAACCTCAGCTGGGACAGAAGAGGGTGGTGAAGGTGAGGAGGAGCATCCGTCCTCCATCTGATGTTCTGCTAACATTCTCACCTCGTGACCTGATAACTCATCTTCCTTTCTCTCTGTCAGGGTGAGCGTTCGTTTTTCCTGCAGCCAGGTGAGCGCCTTGAACGCGGCATCCAGGACGTGTACGTGCTGTCGGAGGAGGAGGGTCTGGTGCTGAGAGCCGTGGAGGCCTTCAACGACACCGAGGAGGTGATTAACACAAACCCTGTGCTGCCCTCTGCTGGCAGCTAACAGATGTTTCATGTTCGGTCTGTCGTGTAAAGCCGTACGCAGACGACACCACGCTGCTGCACAACAACTGCACACCTGCACACGTTAAGAGTCAGTGTTCTGAGCTAATTAACGCATTAATTTGTGTTCACCTGACGACGTCTCTGTCTGTGCAGCTGTTCACTCTGATTGGCTTAGATTATTCAGAGTGAAGTGATTGGCTGACTTTATTTATCATACAAACAAAAGTCCTTTACACAATAAAACACCAGAGGCAGGTTAAAAATATTATATATTAATAATTAATAGAAATAATAAAACAAAATAATAAACAGATTAAAATGAATAAATAAAGAACATGTTAATGTTTTTATTTATTTAACTGACTAAATTAATCATTTAAATATAATTCATTATAATATTAATCATTATTATTATTATTTATATAAACAATAATGTAAATAATATTAAATAATAGTAAAAATAAAATAAAAATGTCTGAATATACAAATAAATACATTTAGTTTAAGTTTCAAATGTTCCTCCTCCTCTGTATGTTCCTCCTCTGCATGTTCCTCCTCTGTATGTTTCTCCTCCTCTACATGTTTCTCCTCTACATGTTTCTCCTCTACATGTTTCTCCTCTGCATGTTCCTCCTCTGTATGTTTCTCCTCTGTATGTTTCTCCTCTACATGTTTCTCCTCTTTATGTTTCTCCTCTACATGTTTCTCCTCTGTATGTTTCTCCTCTACATGTTTCTCCTCTACATGTTTCTCCTCTGTATGTTTCTCCTCTACATGTTTCTCCTCTGTATGTTCCTCCTCTACATGTTCCTCCTCCTCTACATGTTTCTCCTCTACATGTTTCTCCTCCTCTGTATGTTTCTCCTCCTCTGCATGTTCCTCCTCTGTATGTTTGTTTGTGGAGGAGTCACTGAAGTGTGAAGGAATGAAGGAGGAGCTGAACAAACTTTGCGCCTCCTCGTTCGTTCTGTAAATCTTGTGCAACCGGTCGATGTGAAAACTGATTGATAAAAACAAACTGCACACAGAGTTTAAAGTCTTCACAGACCACACCTCATGTCTGTGAGCCGTGTGTTCAGGTGTACAGGTGTGTACAGGTGTGTACAGGTGTACAGGTGTGTTCACAGATTACCCTGAGCTACATGTTTGTTCAGGGTGCGTCTCTTTATTTGAATCCTTCAAAGCTCCGAACAAACCAATCACAGACCAACACTGAGCAGCTCCACCTGAAAATGAGCTGAAGAGACGTGTGATATTTATTCATTGATTATTTGTCTATTAAATGATCAGACGAATCTCCAAATATTATGATAATTAATTTGATTGTTTTGAGACATTTTTAAGAAAAACTGTCCTGATTGAGTTTCTCTGTGAATATTTTCAGTTTCTTTTCGTCGTCTGTGACTGAATGTTTTTGGACAAAAACAGTTTTATGGAAATGCTCAGAAAGATCAGTGCTGGTTCATGTGAGCGTCCTCTGAGGCTGATCTGTGGTCAGTTTGATCAGTAAGTGACTGACGGGATGTGATCTGTGCACCGCTGCATTCTTTCTAATATCCAGCAGGGGGCGACTCCACTGACTGCTTCAGGTTAATTTCATTTAAAGGTACAGTGTGTAGAATTTAGCTGCATTTAGTGGTCCAATCACTGCATTGTAATCTCCTCACATCACCCTCACCTTCCTAATGTAAAGGAGAAACAACACTTTAAGGACCCTGTTTAGAGTCAGTATTTAGTTTGTCTGTTCTGGACTACTGTAGAAATAAGGTGTTTCAACATGGCGGCCTCCATGAAAGGGGACCCTCTCCCACTGTAGATATAAAAGGATATTTTTTAAGTAACAAACATAAAAAGATTCTTATTTTCAGGTGATTATACATGCATCAGAACATAGTTATGAATATCATATTCCATGTTTGCCTTATTCTGAAAACAGAGGCCCCAAATCTCACACACTGGACCTTTAAAGGCAAACACAGAATAAAAAATCCAAATCTTAAATTAAAAATAGACTTTAAACAGAGAAAAGTGTCTCATGGTTTGTCTTAAAAGCATCGACACACTCTGGGAGGTCGATCCAGAGCCGAGGAGGTGCTACCGATAACACCGGGTCTTAACGGGTGGTGTAAACAGGAAATGGATGACTCTGTCGGGAGGTGACAGGAAGTGCCTGATTTGAGTTGGAAGAAGCTGAACCTGTTGAAACTTACATTGTCTGATTATATAGACCAGGGGTGGGGAACCTGTTCCACAAAGGGGCGGTGTGGCTGCAGGTTTTCTTTCCAACCAAGCAGCAGCACACCAGACTTGACTCATTTAATCAACTGATCTCAGTCTTCAGAGAGTTCATTGGTCAAACTGTGTGCTCTTGGTTGGTTGGAACAAAAACCTGCAGCCACACCGGCCCTTTGTGGAACAGGTTCCCCACCCCTGATATAGAGACTTATGGAGAAATGAGTCGACTCTCAGCTGATTCGTCAGTAAAGTGAGTCCAGATCAAACTGGGCGGTGCTGACAGCGCGTCACCTACCAGCTCCACCTTCTTGTCCAAATATGGTCACTTCTGGCCGTCACGCACCTTTCTGTCCTTCACTGCACCATCTATACGTCTCTGATCCGGCTAACACATTCTACCCCGTCTCTTCTTCATCACTCCTCCACCCTTTACGTTTTCCTCTAAACATTCTTTGGGTTTTCATTTCACTCTTAGCACCACTCTCCTCCTCCTCCTCCTCCTCCTCCTCCTCCTCCTCCACCACTCCAATGCATCGCCACGTTAACCCTTCTCTCCCTCCTCCACCTTTCTCTCTCCCGTTCTCTCTGTCAGCGCGAGGAGGAAGAGGAGGAGGAGGCAGAGGAGGAGGAGCTGATGCAGGAGAGGGCCAAGCGCTCACGGAGAAGCGGCGTCCTCCGTCGCCCCGGAGACCGCTGGATGCTGCGTGGTCCCATCGAGTACGTCCCCCCAGCGAGCGTGGAGGTCATGCTCAGACGTCAGGCGATCCCATTGGACGAGAACGAGGGCATCTACGTCCGGGACATCAAGACAGGAAAGGTACGAGACCGACGCACCTGAACGATGAGTCAGCGTTATTATTGATTGTCTGGTCACCGACCGTGGCGTTCATCTTCACCTCTCAGGTGCGAGCGGTCATCGGTCACACCTACATGCTGACTCAGGATGAGGAGCTGTGGCAGAAGGAGCTTCCCGCTAACGTGGAGGTGCTGCTGGCTTCACCTCTGGACCCGCTGGCCGACCGCTCGGACCGGACCGCCAGCAGCAGAGACGCCAGACCGAGGGACAAGACCAAGGTGGTGTCGTACAGGGTCCCCCACAACGCTGCCGTCCAGGTCTACGACTACAGAGAGAAGAAGGCCAGGTGGGCGTAGTTTCCTGTGCTGACGGTGCGAGGTGGAGGTTAGATAAAGTCGCTGACGTGGTGGTGTTGTGGTCTCGTCTTCAGGGTGGTGTTTGGACCGGAGATGGTGATGCTGGGACCCGATGAGCAGTTCACCGTGCTGTCGCTGTCCGGAGACAAACCGAAGAGGGCCAACGTGATCAAGGCCGTCTGCCTCCTGCTGGGACCGGACTTCTTCACCGACATCATCACCATCGAGACGGCCGACCACGCCCGACTGCAGCTGCAGCTCTCCTACAACTGGTAAGTGAAGAACGCCGAGAAGAGCCGAGAAGAGCCGGCCAGGCTCAGCTCAGCACAGATAAAGGCTAAAAAGAAACTGTAATGTTTCTTCATGATGATTAAACTGCAGGATCGTTGCAGTCACTTCATGACATGTGTTTCTTTCTCTTCAGGCACTTTGACATTAAATCTCCGGCCGCTGCGGCCGAAGCAGCCGCTCTGTTCTCCGTCCCCGACTTTGTTGGAGACGCCTGTAAAGCCATCGCCTCCCGGGTCAGAGGCGCCGTCGCCTCCGTGCAGTTTGACGATTTCCACAAGGTTCGTATTTCACTGTCCTCTAAAGTCAGACGGATCAAAGTATTTGAGTAAATCTACTCAGTTACATTACCTCTGCTGGTGCTTGTTCGTAGAACTCGAACCGGATCATCTGCTCGGCCGTGTTTGGCTTCGATGAGAAGCTGGCGGTGCGTCCCAACCTTTGCTTCAAGCAGAACAAGCTGGTGATCAGCAGCGTGGACATCCAGTCTGTGGAGCCCGTCGACCAGAGGACACGAGACGCCCTGCAGAAGAGCGTCCAGCTGGCCATCGAGATCACCACCAACTCCCAGGAGGCCGCCGCACGGTCCGATAAAACACTCACACACACACCTGAAGTTTGAGGTGATCAGACACAAACGTCCATCTTCATGATGTCTTCTCTCTGTGCAGACACGAGGCCGAGCGTCTGGAGCAGGAGGCCCGGGGAAAGCTGGAGCGGCAGAGGATCACCGACCAGGCCGAGGCTGAGAGAGCCAGGAAGGAGCTGCTGGAGCTGGAGGCGCTCAGGTAACCACGGCCTCACCGGCTCAACTGGAGAAGCACCAGTAGATGATAAAGCTACTCGTGGACGTTGTTGACAGCCTCCTCTGTTTTTTAGCGCTGCCGTGGAGAGTACCGGAGCCGCCAAGGCTGAAGCTCAGTCTCGGGCCGAGGCGGCTCGTATTCAGGGAGAGGCGGCGGTCAATGAGGCCAAACTGAAGGCTGAAGCTCAGAGCATCGAGGCGGTACGCCCGACATCCGGTTCACACCAACACATACGCCCGACATCCAGCATATAACACATGAAAATGTTGTGTGTGTGTGTGTGTGTGTGTGTGTGTGTGTGTGTGTGTGTGTGTGTGTGTGTGTGTGTGTGTGTGTGTGTGTGTGTGTGTGTGTGTGTGCGCAGGAGGCGGAGCTCCAGCGGCTGGAGAAGGCTCGTGAGCAGGAGCTGAACTATAAGAAGCAGATGGATGCTCTGGAGGTGGAGAAGCAGAAGAGTCTGGCTCGCATCGAGAGCGAGCGCTTCAGTCAGCTGGTGGAGAGTCTGGGCAGCGACACGCTGAAGGAGATCGCCAGAGCCGGGCCAGATATGCAGGTACTGTACCTCCACCTCCACCTCTACCATCTCCATCATCATCACCACCACCTCCTCTGCTGCTGCTGGAAATAACAGTTTGTGTTTGTCCTCAGGTGAAAATGCTCCAGGCTCTGGGCCTGAAGTCCACCCTCATCACAGACGGGTCATCACCCATCAACCTCTTCACCACCGCCCACGGCCTGCTGGGGGCGCTGCCGGGCCAAGGCCAGGGCCAGTGAGGAAGAGGAGGAGGAGGATGAAGAGGGGGAACATGTCCAGAAGTAAACCTCCACTGAAGCTCATTTTTCTGGCACACAGACACTTTGTGTCGGTCGACGTTAACGTGCCTTTGTCAGGTTTAAAGTGAAACAAGAAGTGATCTTTAAAATCAGTTTAAACTGAAAACTCCTCGACCCGGGAATCAAATAAACTGACAGGGACCAGAACTGAGTCAGGACTGACTCAGGACCAGGACTCATTCAGGACCACAGACACGACACTAAAATACACACTCGGACTCATTTCTGCTCGTACAAACTCTCACTGACGTTTAAAACTGTGTTAGAAAAATATCTGATTCTTAGATTTAAAAGATCAACTACGACTCCCAGGGTGCATTTCACTAACAGACATCCCACAGCTTCACGTGTCAGTCAAAGATGAGAAACAGATTTTTACTTCCGTTCACTTTAAGATTCTCGGTCAGTTTTAGGTCGTCATAATTCGCCACCGCCCTGATTCACACCTCTGATTGACTCTTTCTCTGTTCTCCGCAGCTGAGGCTCATGGGTGTTGTAGTCCTTAGAGCTGTCCACCAAACTAACATTAAAAAAAGTTGAAATAATTCAAACTGGTTTTCATTTTAACGTCTCGTCGTTCCTCTGACTCATTAACTCTTATAATCGTACAGACGAGTTTCAGCTGCTGTTGCTATGAAGAAGAAGCCAGACAACCGTCGTCACGGTAACTAAACTCATCCTAAACTGACTGAACATTTTCATCAGGTATCACACCTGATGAAAACATTTAGTCAGCACGTCGTTAGCAGGGCTCATTTGAAGCTCTGTGATTGGGTGTTCCTTCCTGTAGTGCATCATGGGAGTTGTAGTCTCAGGCTTGTACACAGACATCTGTTGTTTTTAATACGTCCTGTGTTTGCTGACCTCTAGTGGTTGAAGTTGTCAGTGATGCTCAGCAGGACTTTTTGCACTGTGACTCTTCAGGAGGATCAGAGGTTTACTTTTGGACAGAAACTTGAAGAATCGTGCCTCCAAACGACGTGAAGGTCTGTTTGTTCAGTCAGCCAAAGATTATTTTCCGTCTGCTCTTAACACTTTCTGATGTTTACATGCTGAACATGAAATCTCTGCTTTCCTAAAGCTGCTTCTCTTTCTACACCATGAACTGTGTTTGTGTCTTTGAACACATTAAAGTTCTGCTGCTGTCCACGTCTTCGTCTCTGCTGCACTTCATCAACATCAAACCTTCACGCCGCTCTGTAGATGTCCTTCACTCTCACACTGAACCGACACAGCTCACCTAAACAGATCTCTGAATATGAACCGATAAATGTCATTAAACTGTCACCAGAACAGCTGAGTGGTTTACAACACGCACGCACGCACGCACATGAACATTGATTAAAACTATGTCATGTTAGGTCCTTGAATTTGGGCTTGAAAAGTCCTTGAAATTGTTAAAGGTGTGGGGAAACCTGCTTGTAGAATAAAGAACAACTCTGAAATATTAAAAACTCGTTAACTAAGAAGTCCTCGTTCATCTTCATCACGTCTGCTCCTACAAAAAAATCTCAATGAAATTCAAATTTTGACTTTTGACCTCTTCAGTTCCTTTTAGATGATCCACCAGCGTCCACGCTTAGTGTGTGTCCTCAGGACATTTTGACATGTCGCCACGAGGGGACAGAAATCGAACCACAAACCCAAAAACCAACAATCAAACAGATCTACTTACTGAGTTCACTATATGTCCACCAGAGGGAGCTCATACATTTACAAAGACTTCTCTGGAGTCTGGAGTGTGTGCGAGCGTGTGTGTGTAAAGCGTAATCTGACTTATGCTACTTTCAGGGACATATTTAATTATTATGACCAGTTATTCGGGGACGTTTTCTCAATTCGGGACAAAATCTGTTTTCTGAGTTGAGTTGATTTTTGGCTCAGTGGTTAAACGTTAGGGTGAATATGTAATCCCCAAAAGTGACCTAACTGTGTGTGTGATACAATAATGAACAATATCAAAACAAAAGCTACATGATGCTGTGATAGACTTCTGTTTAAGCACCACACCAGCGTTTTTTGGACTTTTCTGCTGCTGCAGTGTGTACAGTGATTAAAAGCCTCCATCAGTTTCACCTGTGATGAATTGAAGCTGTCACATCCTGTGATGTGTTTGAATGTTTGTAAGCTTCAGCAGAATAACTCTGAACATTGCTATGAATGAGAGAAAATCTAAAATGAAGCACGGTGTCGTTAGGACGGTGCCGGTGTCACAGGGGACATCAGGACTGCAGATCAGGCTCCTCTTTAATTCAATGCATCGATTAGATAATTCAGTCAGGACCGCCTAATGAAATCCCTCAAGGTGGACTCTAATTCTCTTCAACTGTCTCCTCTCGTGTATTTTTCACTTTGTCTTCTGCAATCCGCCCATCAGTCTGCAAGACGCCCGCCGACGATTCGACCTCCATGTTTGTGTCGGTAAACCAGATTAAATAAAAGTGCAGTCAGTCAGATTATAATCAGAATGAACACAAAGATGCTTTATACATTTATGAACCAAACCATGAATCATTTAATTTAATAAAAGAAACATGTTGAATGAATGAAGTCATCATGAGAATAATCAGACGTCTGAATCACTGACAGGAAATTAAATGTCAACTATTCTTTAACTGATTAGATGATTAGTGAAAAAAACTTGAATATTTTCAGGTTTTCCGTGATAATAAACTGAATTTACTGACATTTGAAGACGTCACCTTAAAAACTGGGAAAATGTTTTTCACCATTTTTTAGTCCAAAGAGTTAAAAAATAATGAACCAATGAAAAACTATAAGATCCTGAAAATACTTTAAATCATCATTAGTTATTCACATCTGTGGGATTAAAGTTTACAATAATAAATCATGTTCATGTCTTCATCGTGTCTTTAAAAAAAGGATTAAAGTTAGAAAAAAAATATTTTATTTAGTTTTATTCACAGATCAAGATCGAAGCTTTGGTGACCTCCTCTGCCTCCTCCTCTGCCTCCTTGTCTCCTCCTCTGCCTCCTCCTCTGCCTCCTTGTCTCCTCCTCTGCCTCCTTGTCTCCTCTTCGATTAGATTCAACTTTATTGTTACTGCACAAAGTAACAAATACTGACACAACGACGTTCAGTTTATCGTCTAACCAGAAGTGCAGAGTAAAATATAAATCCCTCCTCCTTATCTAGCTCCTCTTCCTCTTCCTCTTCCCTTGCTCTTCTTGGTTTTCTTGCCTGTATTCCTCCTCCCCTTCCTCCTCCTTCTGTTTCTCTTCCTTGTTCTTCCTCCTACTTATTGAGCTCTACTGAGCTCCTCTTCCTCCTCATTCTGCCTCTATTCCCTCTCTCCTTCCTCCTTGCTCTTCCTCCTCTGCCTCCTCTCCTTCCTCCTCCTCCTTTCTGCAGCTCACAGCTCTTTCTTCACTCTGGTGACTCCAACAAGCTTCATTAGATTCCAGATTACATCCTTATGTTGCTGTGCGTCTCCTGCCTGCTCCTCCTCTTCCTCCTCTTCTTCATCATTGTTTGCTGCACAAATCTTTTTTACTTGTTGTTGGATGTTTATTGCTGTTGTAGCTCCTCTTCCTCCTCTTCCCCCTCTTCCTCCTCCTCCTCCTCCTCCTCCTCCTCCTCGTCCTTTTAATAGTTTTTGGAAACAATCTTTGGCACCACAGAAGAAGATAAATTGCTCAGATACAAACAGAGCTTCTTTCATATCTTTAAATATTTTACACTCGTTTAGCTTCTCTCTGTTTTTATTGTTTCACCTCACACACTCCTCCTCCTCCTCCTCCTCCTCCTCCATCTCCTCCTCACCACACTCTGCATTATGACAGACCCCCCCCCCCCCAACCTCCCTCCATGTTCCTCTGTGTCCACCTTCTGTCTCCTCCTTCATCTCTCTGCAGCCTCCACACCCAGAAACACCGGGAGACGTCTCCATCTATATCTGTTAATCTCCTTCACTTCATCCACCCACACACATGTATGATGCAAACACTTTTTCATGCTGCTCCCTCCTCCTCCTCTCTGCAGCCTCCTCTTCCTCCCTCCTTCACCTCCTCTTCCTCCCCCCTCACTCTGATCTCTCCTCTCGTAGCCTCGGCGGTCGAGTCTCTTAATAATTTATAAGAATCTAAAATTCAAATGAAGAACAGAGAGAGAGAGATCTTTTATTAACAGAGAGGAATCAGACCTCACTCTCTGCCCCGTCCCAGCATCCTCGGCTGCCTCTCACTCCCTTGCCGACAGTTGCCGTGACAACCTGCGTTCTCGTCCTAGAAACAGGGTGAAAGAAATGAAGCTTCATCTTCTCTCTTTATTTTGTCATTACAAAATAAGAGTGTGGCGCAGACGTGGAGCATGTTTACGGAAATAAAAGCATTTCCTGCTGACGGAAAAATTTCATTTTTCTCGCTCTGTCACTGCTTCTTTCTTCCTTCAGACTTTTATCGACAAGCACATATGAGGAATTTGTCTTGGTGTTTTGGTGGAAAACAAACTTTAAATAAAAAGAATGAATGTTGATCACGTTGTAGATGTTTTTTTGAAATGAGAAGAGCTGAACAGTTTGTGCAGGAATGCTCAAAGGTTGAAATGTGTCAGATATTTTTCCATCCGTCTTCCATAACTGATTATCCTGATCAGTGACCTTTGGAGACGATCTGAGCTGACATGAGGCGACAGGCGGGGTCCAGCCTGTTAACCTGTCTGTGCTTGGACTGTGGGAGGAACCCGGAGAACCCGGAGAACCCGGAGACAACCCACACAGACACAGGCAGGGATTAGAACTAGAACCTTCTTACTGCTCCTTACTCAAAAGATATTATTAGAAGGTGTGCGTTAATGTGACGTTCAGGGTGGAGGTTGAGGTGGAGTCAGTGTGACTGCTCTTCTGGTCCTGATGGACCGCAGCCTCCTTCAGAGGTTGTGTCTGGGGTGGGAGGTGATGATTGCTGGGTAATATCATGTGACGACACGATACAGTTTACAGTAACTAGCTTGTACGGGGGCAAACTGGATCATGACCAGATGTTGCTGTTAGAAGGTATTATTTATTATTCCAGAGAAGTTTAGTTTCCATCAGGAAAATGTTTGCCGGAACAAAATGTACAGCCCTGTGAGTGAAAACGATGTTTGGTTTCCTTTTAAAGAGAGTCCTGCATCAGAGTTAGTGATGTCTGTTATAATACCAGCACATTAATTTAATCTTCATGGAGTTCTTCCAATGAGAAACCTCTGTAACATTTTGTATAGTCCGACTTCAGATAGTTTAAAACTGCTCATTAGTTGAGAGTCAGCTACTGTTTTCTGATATTGATATGATTCTAACTTTGGAGATCTCCTGACTTCTCCTCTGACACCATCAGCAGGTCAACATGTTTGGCTTTTTGTCAAATATTGATTACTGGAATAAAGTTTATGGCCCACTGAGTAAAAACGATCTTTGGTTTCTATCCAGGGTTTTGATAAATAACTCTGCATCAGAGTTAGTGATGCCTGTAATTGTGCCAACACGTAAATTTGGAGTTCTTCCAACGTTGCCACCACGAGAAAAGGTCAGTAAGAATTTAGATAGTGCGGCTTCAGGTAGTTTAAAACAGTTTTTTAGTTGAGATTCAACAACTGTTTTCTGATATCATTCTTCAGTGGTTAAAGTTTGGGTTCAATTTGGCACTGACGTTCATGATCACCAGAGGATGAACCCCGCTGACTTTGGAGATCCTCTAACACCATCAGTAGGTCAACATGTTTGGCTTTTCATCAAATATCGACTATTGGAATAAAGTTTACAGCCCAATGAGTAAAAATGATCTTTGGTTTCTATCCAGGGTTTTGATATATAACTCTGGATCAGAGTTAGTGATGCCTGTAATTGTACTTGGAGTTCTTCCAATGTTGCCACCACAAAAATCTCAATAACAGTTTGGATAGTCCAACTTCAGATAGTTTATGTGCAACATTCAAACAGGTCATTAGCTGAGATTCAACAGCCGTTTTCTGATATCATACGTCTGTGGTTAAAGTTTGGTTAGTTTGGGTATATTCATGAATCGTCACAGGCAAAACAGCTGAAATGTTATAAATACTCTGAGCTCTCTGTAGATGGACGTCCAGACAAAGTGTTTTTCTTGTACATTTACCCCCAGACTGATTCACAAGCCTGCAGCCTCGGAGGAGGAGGTGGTTGTATTTAACTGTGATTTATTCCCTTCAAACACGAGCAGATACTCAATACCAGGAGTCAAGATCAACAGTGTCTTTGATAAATGTATTGTGTACACCCATACTCATTCTCAGTCAATTTAAGGCATGCACAGGCACAAAAAGAGTCCAGTGTCAAGAGATAACAATCAGTAATAAGAGAATGACGTAATGAAGTCGGTCTACTCATGCATACAGCGCAACACACCCCAAACTTTGTAATTTAAAAAAAGCATTCAGGAAGCAGATTATACTGAGCGTCACAAACATCGTGTAGATACAAAAGAGATCAAGAGAATGGGAATAGAAATATAAAAATACAAAGATCAGGTGTCAAAAGAGCGTCTACAAAAGAAATGATGGACAGGAGTGAAGAAACACAAAAACACAAAGAGTGAACGTCATAAAATACGGCATCTATACAGCGAGTGTGAAATGAGAAGTCCTACGGAAGATTTTCAGCTTTTTACGTTAGTAAAGGTCAAAGCTTCTATATATTATATCTCTATATTATATCTACTATATAGTGACTCATACTCTACTAATAATGATCCTTTATTAGACTATTGTTCATCTAGTAATCGCAAGAATCTTATTTTCTCTAATCGTTACTGCCCTCCGACATCTTTATTATCGATTGACAGAAACTCTTTTTCTTCTGTCTCCGTTTCGTTGACAGTTTTCTTGTCGATAAATAGTGCTTCCTAATGAATAATTATGAGCTTGAATTAACAGATCATAGCATCAGATCAAGTTTTGTGTGAGCTGTTAGTCCATAAAGGACCATAAAACAATTCAAGGTATTGTACAACATAATGAGAAAGTATATGAATTAACTGTAGAGCTACTGAAATCTGAAACGCTAAATGAACATGACGGTTTTCATTTTGTCTTTTAGAGTTGTTGGAGGCAGATTTCTCTTTCGTAGTCCAACAGCTAGCTCGCTAAATTAGGTTGAAGAACTGATTTGTTACGGTAACATTACTGTGAGAAAGATATATTTTACGGTGCCATGTCGTTTTTCTGAAACCCCAACAGTTCAAATGATAAACTACGAACTTTTACAAACTGATGTAACTACTTTCTTAACTCACACCATGATCTTTTCCTAAACCGAACCAAACACCTTCGTTAACTAAACTTGAACAAACTGCGACTGTTCCACGTCAACCACGTGTTTACTATTGTTAAAAGGGTTTTTGTGGGCAAGTTTTTCCTCACTCGGACCGAGGGTCTAAGGACAGAGGGTCTAAGGACAGAGGGTCTAAGGACAGAAGGTCTAAGGACAGAGGGTCTAAGGACAGAGGGTGTAAGGACAGAGGGTCTAAGGACAGAGGGTGTAAGGACAGAGGGTCTAAGGACAGAGGGTCTAAGGACAGAGGGTGTCACTCCCTGTACAGATTGTAAAGCCCTCTGAGGCAAAATGTGTTTTGTGAATTTGGGCTATACAAATAAAATTTGATTTGATTTTGATTTGATATTGTTACATTATTGTTATATGACGATGGTCACCTGCCTACTATTACCGTGATGATTAATATTAAGTATGCTTTTGGGCTAGAGCTTAAGTTAGGCTAGCTAGTTCTACCACTTTGCGTTAGCCGAAAAGCTAGTTGCCTCATATTTTGAGATTATTGAAACATATTATTACAGATTGAATGTTTCCCACATTGGAATAAGTTAACTCTGCTCTAATATCTGTCTGAACGTCGGCTGATCACCAAAAATCTTCCTCAGAACTGTTTCATTTCTTTAGGGCAGTTTTCTGTTTATATAGTTACGTTAGGGTATTTTTCTATTTACAGAACTTGTGCCATTAATGATGTAAAGACTGTATAGATTTGTGGGAATGTGTTCACACTTAAAATTTTCCTGCACATCAATACCATAATTACACTGTTCAGAACGAAATACAAACAATAGCACGAGAAGAGATTTAACAGTCGGTTCAAATCATCAAAGTGAAACGATGTGAGGCGCAGGTGATAAAACACTGTAGGCAACTCTGAGAGGTAGCGCAAGCAAAGTTCATACAAAAAAAACAGAGCAAAAATCAGAGAAGCTAGCATTCGTACTGACATCGACCTTTTTTTTGTTTCTTTTGCATAATGTGATTAGTAAACAGGCATGCTACATACAGTACAGGAGTGGGTGGAGTGAAGGTGTGAGCAGGACGGAGGCCTTACAGGACCCTCCTGTTCTGCCCACCACCCCTCCACCACCTTTGAGCCTGACCTCACCTGACCTCACCTGACCTCACCTCTACGCAGAGACGCCGTCTGATTGGTGCATTCAACCCACCCCTCACGGTTTGTGTGCATTTTTGGCGGTGTGTTAATTTTAGGTCAGTTTCGTCTCCATGACAACTCGAAGAGGAATAAAAGAGGTTATTTATTTACAAAGTGCTATCAGTTAGCTCTCCAGCTAAACGAGGCTACAGTCTTTATGTAAAAGCATCCTGTAATAAATAGTGTAAACATGCACAGGTTATAGGAGCCTATGATGGGCTGATTTAGTTCCATAACAACAGCTTATTTCCTCAAAGTGTCCATCAGTAAACACGTTTAAACAGGCGAAAAGAGAGAGAGAGAGAGGGCTGTTCCCGGCACACACTCTGGTGTTTGGCACAGGTTTTAAAAATCAGCTGTTAATCAGCCGGTAAACCCGAAACTGTGTCACATCATAGCCAGAAGTTAACGCAACGCCCAACCAGTCGACTCGTAATAATGTTAACGTGTTCACGGATCAGAACGGAAATGAGATGTTAGGTTTGAAATGTCAGAACAGACCTTCATGTTAGCTGATCGATACTGAAGCTGTGTCCCAACTGCCACCACGGAGCAGGTTTTAAGTTTCCACACTGGAAAAGTGTAAAAATACTCTGCTAGTAAAAGTACTGCGTTCAGAACTTTACTAACGGTTCAGTGTGTTAGATTTAGAGGGCTCTATTTACAGAATATCATTTCCATAACTCTGTTTTTATAAGTGTATAATCACCTGAAAATGTTTTTGTTACATAAGAATGAGACTTTATATCTACAGACGGGTCCTCTTCCATGGAGTCCGCCATGTTTCTACAGCAGCCCAGAACGGACAAACTAAACACTGATTCCCAAGACTTTAACGTTTTTCGTGAGTTTCATGCTGTCACTCTTGGTTGAGTCTAAGTGTTCAGTTGGTTTCTCTAAATCCAACACACATACAGAAGTATTAACCTCTAAATATACTTAAAGTCCAAAAAGTTAAATTATCCTAAAATGACCCTAAATGGTCCATTTTAGAATTATATATATATTATTATATAAATTATATTATTGGATTATAATTATTGATTCTTAATTTATTCACCACTTTAATATTGATGCTGGTAAATGTGGAGTTCATTTTAATAACTTTATATATCTTATTGTATAATAATACATCATATATCTGGAAAGTAAATGAAGCATAGTATAATTAATGTGTAGTATGTAATTGGGACACAGCTTGTTGTAAGTAGTAAGTCTTGTTCGCAGCATAAGTTGGAATAATACTGAATCATATTCAGGTTTGTTTGGCGCTCTCGTCACCAAAAATAAAGCTCTGCGGTGTAAACTGTAACGACCCAAATGAATAGAAGGTCGCGGAGAACAGCGTCAAACTGCCCATCACTGTGTCCGTTAAGTGGGAAACACTGCTGTGGTCTGAGAGGATAATTCATTATGTTTGAGGCCGAGGGACTCGGCTGGATTCAGTTACAGGCAAAGAGCTGCACTCAGACCTGCAACAACCACAGCTGAGCCCGACACACTTCATCTCACAGAGAGCCAAAGTAAATAGTTCTGATCCGAGAGAGCTGATGTGATTAAACAGTTGTGACCTCAAAGATGTAACATCGCTGATTATTTCTGGTTCAGAACAAACACAGAGGTCCACCGGCTGCTCCACCTCAGCTCAGAGCTCAGAACACCGGGGGAGTGTTAGTGTTTGTACCACAGGAGTTTTGGACCACCGGGAAGAAGAAGAAGAAGAAGAAGAAGAAGAAGAAGAGGTTTACAGGCCCGGGGTCAGCAGCATCTATGGACATAATGGCAGAGGAGTAGAAAGTGAAGAGGACGTGGACGTTGATGATGAACAGAACGGTAAACATGGACGCTGTCGTTTCATGAATGTAAACTTCTGTTTAAAGACCAAATCTGGTGATAAATCATCAAATCTCATGTTCACACTCAAACCAACAGCAAATGATTTTACTAAGTTTTGTATTTGTATCTTCTGTACACTGTGCGGAGGCCCAGAGTGGCCATTAAGAGAAAAAAATATATATCAAGGTCATGTTTTACCACATGAAGCTCTCTAAATATTGCTGCACAAAAATAATTCAATCCAATGGAATCAATGGGAACCAATGGAACCAGTGGGAACCAACAGAACCAATGGGAACCAATGGGGACGTATGGAACCAATGGGGACCAATGGGGACCAATGGGACCTGGCTTGGAGCTGAGACAGGAAGGCGGGAAGTATTGAGAAATGGACCAACTTGTTGGTTTGAGTCTGATAATAAAAGTGTGGTATGTAGCTAATATGAAGGTCTGTTGCGGATATATTTCTGTATATTACAGATAATAAAACACTTTCAGTGGGTTTGATGACAGAAGACCTTGATACAAGTCCCAGATGTGGAACAGCAGCTGGACGTGAGATCTCTGACCACCATGCAGCAGCAGCATCGGTGTGTCCACATTTACGTTTATATGTGTGTGCCATAAAAACACCAACAGGATCAGATGGACGATGAAACAATCCTCCACTTCCTCAGAAAACAGCTCAGTGTGTTCGTCTTCAGTTTACATCAAACTATCACAGTAGCAGCAACAACTTTCAGTTTCAGTTCAGCTAAAACCAAGTTTCTCATTTTTTTGGCATCAAAAAGTGAAAACCACGTCCCCGAGTTCACACCAAGTAAAGATCAGAATAATCCCATTCCATAGAGACAGATGTCCATTTCCATGACAATGGACACACTTTGATCGATGAGGGGAAGCGGTCTGAGGAGGAGATAAGCTGCTCTTGTAATCTATCCTTTTCTCCTATTCCATCGGGTGGCGTCGTGTCAGGAGTGGGTGAGTTGGCGGGTTGGTTGGTTGGTTGGTTGGATGGTCGTTGGAGGTAGAGCGTCAGGCGGACCATGCTTGTCGTGCAGCAAGAAACAACAGCAAAGTACAGGAACAGGTTTGTTTTTCATCCGGTGCAGGCGCTTGAGAACGATAGTGCTTCAGGAAATCGGAGGGAAGCGGTGTCATGTCGGTCACATGTTGTCGTGAAGTCAGTCTCGTTCCGGGCCAGTTGTGATCAGGATTTTAAAATCACTGAAGACAGAAGAAAGACAGAATATCACAGATATTTAAAGTGGACGATCTGATTATGAAGTGATTCATTAAAACCTAATGTGTCCACGGCAGCACTGCACTCTAAAAACCGTCATATCTAATGGCTTACACTTCATGGGATGTTACTTACATCCCCAGTTGAGGGCGATGGCGGCGGTGATGATGGCGATCCCTCCCAGGATGGAGACAATGGACAGAACCATGGCATTACGGCCCAAACGGCGAGCTCCATCGATGTTGCCTTGCTGCAGACTGTTTCGGGACTGAACAGAGTAAAAACAGAGTTCTGTTCAGTATTTGTTGGGTTTTTCGTCATTTCTAATCAAACAGTCTGAAGTCGTACCATCACAGAGAAGGTCAGCGCTACGATGTTGATCGGCCACAGCGGGCAGAAGCAGGACAGGATGGCCAGGATCAGGTAGTCCCTGGGCTTGGACCCGTCCACAGTGGCCTCTGTGATGGCACTGGGCTGGCGGGTGAGCGAGGGCCTGGGTGAGCCCGCCGCCAACGAGCCAGACCGGCTGCCCAAACCAGGCCGACCGTTAGCGTGACCGCCCGGCTTGGCATGCAGGTTGGGCGACACAGAGGACACTGTGGGCGACGAGTCGACCCTCACGGGACCGATGCCGTTACCTGGAGAAGAAGAAGAAGAGAGTTGATAAGACTGAACATTGTGTTTTAAAGATGGACGTCTTGAGGAGGAACCAACGGGCTTCAAGCTGAGAGCCACAGACAGGAAGTCAGAAAGTACAGGTGAGGACAGGTGGTGTATTTACTGGTCTCCATGTTGTCGGTGATCACCGTCAGGTGGTCCATGTCTTGTCCGTCCTCTGTTTGTTTGGCGTCAGGAGCGCCTGTTGTCGGGGGCGGGGCTTGTTGCTCTGCGCTGACTGGTTGAGAAGTCACGGCGGCGTTTCCATCCTGCTGTGTGCTGATTGGCTGTTCTGGTTGCTGGGATTCTTCCATGCTGCTGGACGGCTGGGCAGCGCTGTGACTGGTGGCCATCGGACGGTGAAGACGAAGAGAAGTGACGAAAAAAAGCTGAACAGGGGCGCGCTCTGAAAGAGATTAAAGGCGTGAAGTCAGAGGTTTAATGATTTAACATTTATGAAACTGTTTCGGTTAAAAAAATTTTAAACTGAAGAAGCAGAAATGGACGAAGTACTCAGATCCTTTAGTTCAGTAAAAGTATTGAAAAGTTGCAGTAAAGCATGAAAGAGAAGCGATTACTACTGATCCCACTGTGAATCAACAGTCTGACATCACAGCAAACACACGTTATAAACACGTTATAAACACGTTTAAACACGTTACCTTTTTATTCCAAACAGATTAATATGTTGTATTTAATGTGTATGTTGCATTGAGCAACTGTAATCTGAAACTAATAACTAAAGCTGTAGTGAGTTTTTGGAGTATAAAGTAATGAAATGGAAATACTCAAAGTACAAGTACAAGTCTGATTTGACAACATGAAGATAAAAAAGATTCAAATATTTTTATGTTGCTTTAATGAAGTTTTTGTGTTAAAGTTCTGAAATGTAAAAATATTTTGGATTTGATAGTAGCAACAATTTGACCCAAATTTTGAGAAAAACAAAATAAAACCTGAATAAATGTTTGACAGAAACCACCACAGAAGAAGAAGACACAACAAGATGACAAGGTCTTCATCGTCATGGGAACACTAATAAACATGTTCATGTTTTTTAGACACCAAAATACGTGATTATGTTCAGGACAGATCACTAATGTGTGTGACGTTTGTTAAATTAAACGCTGACATTTGGTCCCACGCGGGACCTGAACAGAAGCAGGACCTGAACAGGAGCAGGACCTGAACAGCAGCAGGACCTGAACAGGAGCAGGACCTGAACAGCAGCAGGACCTGAACAGCAGCAGGACCTGAACAGAAGCAGGACCTGAACAGGAGCAGGACCTGAACAGCAGCAGGACCTGAACAGGAGCAGGACCTGAACAGAAGCAGGACCTGAACAGGAGCATCTTGTACTAAAGTCTTAGACCGACTGCGACCTCCTCCACATGTGGACTGTGTCGCTCTGTATATTACATCACAATGACAATCACAAAATGAGTCAGTGAACTCGATGAACAATCTCAGTCGTTGTTAGAAAGTAAATATAACGCAGGTCGGCCGTGTGGGCCGGAGGTCGAGCTTTTCTTCAGTGATTCAGCTTCTTCCTGCCAGCTGAGGTGTGAGGCTCTGGTCTGATGTGGAGGTGGACCTGAGGTCACTGATGGAGGTCATTTAGACTGAGCGCCTCTTTAAAGCTGAAACAAACATTAATCAGCTGCTGCTGCACATATTAACTGAGTTAACTGCAGGAAACAGATTATTAAGAAATTATAGGAGGAACTGATAATTTATCCAAAGTGCATGTCTGTGTATGAGGGAGATCAATATGTTGAGATCTGTGTCTGATGATTGCAACCCCCTCGACTCTTTGAAAAACCTCTTTGTCCGTCCTACTGTAGAAACATGATGGACTCCTCAACATCTGTCTGATGATTATCAGCTGGTTAAACTGATGAAAACAGAATATTATATTCTGTAAATAAATCTGACACTTTAAATCTAAACTTTTTACTGCATCAGTTAAACTCTTGCAGCCTCCACCACCCCGCTGCAGCTCCATTGACCTCGAATCTTTCTCAGTAATGATCAGCTGATTGATACGATGTGGATCTTCTCAAAGCCAGAGATCGACAGCTCGGAGGACGGACGACTCCTTAAAGAGCAGATTTGGGAGGAAACTGCAGTGGCTTCACGCTCTGAACGCTGTAATGAGCTGCCAGGACTCGAATGATCACTCGTACTGTTCCCACCCGCCCCCCGAGGACCGAACTCTGCGGCACTGTAAAAGCTGACAAACGCACTCTTTTCTTACAGAGCGACACTCCGAGCGGCTCAGCTGCAGTGTAATTTAAAACAGGACGCAAGAGTTCTTCAAAGGACCTCTGTGAAAACGTCCTGACAACATCCTGATAACGTCCTGTCAACGTCCTGTCAACGTCCGGTCAATGTTTAGTCCATTTCTCAGACTGTGGAGGCACGTCCTGTTTTGATTGACTGAAACTCCTGAAACTCTCCTGAAACTCTCCTGAAACGTTCCTGAAACGCTCCTGAAACTCTCCTGAAATGCTCTTGAAACGCTCCTGAAACGCTCTTGAAACTCTCCTGAAACGCTCTTGAAACGCTCCTGAAACTCTCCTGAAACGTTCCTGAAACGCTCCTGAAATGCTCTTGAAATGCTCTTGAAACTGTCCTGAAATGCTCTTGAAACTCTCCTGAAACACTCCTGAAACTCTCTTGAAACGCTCTTGAAACGCTCTTGAAACGCTCTTGAAACTCTCCTGAAACACTCCTGAAACTCTCTTGAAACGCTCTTGAAACGCTCTTGAAACACTCCTAAAAACTCTCCTGAAACACTCCTGAAACGCTCTTGAAACACTCTTGAAACGCTCCTGAAACGCTCTTGAAACGCTCTTGAAACTCTCCTGAAACACTCCTGAAACTCTCTTGAAACGCTCTTGAAACGCTCTTGAAACACTCCTAAAAACTCTCCTGAAACACTCCTGAAACGCTCTTGAAACACTCTTGAAACTCTCCTGAAACGCTCCTGAAACGCTCCTGAAACGCTCTTAGAAAGGCTCACGTCATGTCGCCATGTTGGTTTTGGTCGGAGATACTCATCTAGTGGCAGTGAAGTATATTTTATATACTGTTGATATTTATATATATACATACTTGAAGTATAGTTTGCTGATAATATTTTTACTTAGTAAAAATGCAGGATTTTTACTATTTGAGTATTTTCACAGAGTGGTATGAGTACTTTTACTTCAGTAAAGTATCCGATTATTCCAGACTTTATTCGTCTTATTCAAAGTTCAGCTGAGTGTTACAGACCTTTCCTTCTTGGTGACGTTCACAGCTGAAGAAAAGTTGAAGACTCGTTAATGAAGTGCTCGTTAGATCATTAACAGTTGACAGTAATTAACCTGCAGCTCTCGTTCTCTTCACAGGAAGTGGCAGGATTAGCGTGGAGCTGCAGCGAGCGGCGTGGGACACTCAGTCATTAGCAGGAAGAGACGGCCATTAAAGCCTCTCAGTCTGTTTGCAGCATAATGACTGCGAGCTCTGATAATGTTTACCTCAGAGCATCAGTCAGCTGACGCACTGACTCCAGCTCTTATTAAATACTGGATAATGGACGTGATACCTGCAGAGACACAGACTTCAATCTGCTGAGAGACAAACTGAGCTCACACAGTTACATGTTCACACTGCAGAGGCTGATTTTCTGCCGCCTCAGACCACCTGTTCAAACGCAAAGATCAATTTTCATCTTTTTAGCAGAGCTGCAGAAAATTTGTCGAGTTTGACTTTTTAAATCATCAGCACAAAACTTTCCTCAGAGTTTAACTCCTGTTGATCCACACTGACCTGTGATCAGGTGAATGGTGTCTCTGTCATTCGTACGTCTGTTCTCACACTATGTAACTTTGGGCTCCGGGTCGGGAGAAGTACGTAACGCTTTACGGCACTAAGTCACACACCACCAACTATTTCACTGATTTTGGTGAAACTGGATCATATTTTATGGAGAAAATGTTTTCTGGTTTTCCCTCTGATGTCCTCCGGCTGCTCCGCCTCAACTCTCTGTGATTTACAGAGTTTCCTGATGGACAGTGAAGTAAACTGCTGACAGCTGTAGCTGCTGTTAGCTCATGTTAGCTCAGTTTGTTAGCTACTGTTAGCTCATGTTAGCTCAGTTTGTTAGCTGCTGTTAGCTCATGTTAGCTCAGTTTGTTAGCTGCTGTTAGCTCATGTTAGCTCAGTTTGTTAGCCAGGCTGCCCGGACTGTGAGCTCAGATCACCGGGGGAGTGTTAGTGTTTGTACCACAGGAGGTTTGGACCACGAGAAGAAGAAGAAGAAGAAGAAGAAGAGGTTTACAGGCCCAGCAGCCAGCAGCTTCTATGGACATAATGGCAGAGGAGAAGAGAGTGAAGAGGACACTGACGGAGGAAGCTAAGAAGAGAAAAGGAGAGAGTGAGCGAGCAAGAAGCCGCCGGACAAGAGTAAATCTGGGACTGACTTTTAGTGGTTGGTGAGAGCTTGGTGAAATAAAAGGCTGAAAGACAGACGCCGAGCTGGGCTGACTGCTGTTGGACTAGTCAGTAATATTAGCTGGCTGCTGTGTCTGCTGTTGGTGACCTTGTCGATGTTTGGCTGTTAGCAAAGTTGTCGACTCGCTAGTTTTTGATCAGAAGTAATGTAATCAGAAGAAATACTCGAGTACAGCTGAACATAGTTACCACAGTGGGATTACTCTGTCTCAGTGTTCTCCTCTGGCTCCTTCAGTCGCTTCATTCGTTGCCTCTTTGTGGGTTTTGACACTTTCAGCTCTTCTTTAAAGAACCTGATCAGCATTTTTTCAGATGTGAGACCAGAACAGTTCTGCTGCAGGAGCCCAGAAAGATCCAGCTGGACTCTTACTTCACCTCCACAGGACACGATTCAACATTTTATTAATCAACTAAATGAATCCTTCATAGTGGAAGTCGTTAATCGAGGAAACATTGAATTTATAAAAAGTGCAGATTAGTTTGTAAATGTAATATTTTGTGTCATTTCAAAGCCTCCATGATGGAAGGAGGATGTGACACGAATACTAATGATCCAAACCACCCGACTTCTCCAGAGAAAACAAAACAGTTATGACACAAATATGACGTATTATTATTATTTCTTAATAACAATACATGATATAAATGATATTTTAATGTTTCTTTTAAAGTTTCATGAAGCAGCATGCCAAGAAAGCAACACGAACATCTAATACATGAACACACACACTGATGTTTGATCATGCCTCACACACACACACACACACACACACACACACACACACACACTCGTACAAATGCAGCAAATGCAGACAAAAGGAGAAGATGGGAGTGTGTGTGATTCGACACACCCACTGAGTTCCCGTAGCAGCAGCAGCACATGTTTCATGTTTCATGTTTCATGTTTCACACACCCGACATGTCAGATTATAAAAGCAGCACCGAGCTCTTACCTGGTCCTGATCCTGGTCCTGGTCCTGGTCCTGATCCTGATCCTGGTCCTGTTCCTGGTCCTGGTCCTGATCCTGATCCTGATCCTGATCCTGATCCTGGTCCTGTTCCTGGTCCTGGTCCTGTTCCTGGTCCTGGTCCTGGTCCTAGTCTACAGGAAGCTGCAGGGTGGTGTTCATGGTGTCTGTGCAGCAGCTACAGTCCAGAGGTGAAGATGAGATGAAGCTTTCAAACGTCTGATGTTTTCTCTCTTTGTTGGGTGTTGATGCAGAGCGGTCAGACGCTGCAGCAGCTCTGACTGCAAGAGGTAACAAGAAAGGGAGGGGTGCTTTAAGAGTGTGTGTGTGTGTGTGTGTGGAGCATCTTTCCTCTACATCTTCCAGCAGTGTGAAGCTGACTGAAACTAACAGCAGTGCCTGTCTAAACCTTCAAAATAAAAGCCCAACATGAGTTTGTGACCAATCATCATCCTCTGTGTCTGTGAAGTGAAGCCACAAACTGCAGTTCCTCTTCTCGTCCACTTGAGGCTGGCTGCAGAAGTGAATCAGTCTCCATAAGTCCCCATGTTAAGATTTCACTTCATATCAGAAATTAGACAGTCTGCGGGGACGTCACGGAGACTACGTCCAGGTTTTAGACAGTCTGCGGGGACGTCACGGAGACTACGTCCAGGTTTTAGACAGTCTGCGGGGACGTCACGGAGACTACGTCCAGGTTTTAGACAGTCTGCGGGACGTCACGGAGACTACGTCCAGGTTTTAGACAGTCTGCGGGGACGTCACGGAGACTGCGTCCAGGTTTTAGACAGTCTGCGGGGACGTCACGGAGACTACGTCCAGGTTTTAGACAGTCTGCGGGGACGTCATGGAGACTGCGTCCAGGTTTTAGACAGTCTGCGGGGACGTCACGGAGACTACGTCCAGGTTTTAGACAGTCTGCGGGGGACTGTTGAAAGTTGTTTATATTCAGCCTATGAGTGTGTGGCAGCTATGCTCTTATTTTGACAGGAGATGAGCCCATTTCCTGTGCTGTGCTGTTTAACTGTTAAACTTGGTGAATCTTTTTTTTTGTCTCCATCCTGCTGAGATTCTGCTGACGGAGCACAATCCCAAACAATGCACCAGTTCAGTCTGCACCTCTTCACTGAGAATCAAACACAGTTCTACATTCTTATAACTCAGGTCAGTGTTCATGTTTAATATCTGCAGTAATAATATAAAAACATTATGAACCTTTAAATCATCCCTGATGGACACGGACTGTTTTCATATTCATAATGGACACAATGTCTCATTTATTATGCTTTATTTTGAAAGTTTGTTCCTGTTTGACTCTGGTGGAGTTGTGGGTGTTTGCTGCCCCCTGGTGGTCACACAGCAGAACAGCATCATTTATGTAGCTTCAGTATAATGTGTATTAATATCATAGACAACAGTCAGAGCAGAGCTCACTGCCCCCCAGTGGACACAGTGAGAAGCTGCAACATGAAATGATCCATGTGGACACCAGTCAGACCACTTCCAGTGAATCCTTTCAAAATAAGTGACCACACTGAAGATGGAGTTGACATTATAAACCTGAACTCATCAGGTATGTTGGATGTCTGTTTACCTCCATGACGTAGTCTCCGTGACGTCCCCACAGACTGTCTAAGACTGGACGTAGTCTCCGTGACGTCCCCGCAGACTGTCTAAAACCTGGACGTAGTCTCCGTGACGTCCCCGCAGACTGTCTAAGACTGGACGTAGTCTCCGTGACGGCCCCACAGACTGTCTAAAACCTGGACGTAGTCTCCGTGACATCCCCGCAGACTGTGTAAAACCTGGACGTAGTCTCCGTGACGTCCCCGCAGACTGTCTAAAACCTGGACGTAGTCTCCGTGACGTCCCCGCAGACTGTCTAAAACCTGGACGTAGTCTCCGTGACGTCCTCGCAGACTGTCTAAAACCTGGACGTAGTCTCCGTGACACCCTCGCAGACTGTCTAAAACCTGGACGTAGTCTCCGTGACGTCCCTGCAGACTGTCTAAAACCTGGACATTATTTCTGCTGTGTAGTTGGACATTTTAACATGGGGACTTATGGAGACTGACTCAAGTGGACGTGTGAGGTTGCAGTTTTTGGTACTTCCTGTGTCAGACTGTCTTTCTTAGGTTGTCCTCAAATGTTTAAAGATGTTTATGGGAAATACTTTTATTTTGAAGGAGCACATGGCATCGACCGTTTCCTGTTTCGTTTGTTGTTGTCGCGTTCTGTTTCCGGTGTGGACGCAGCTGTTCATGGTTCCAAAATGACCAAACTCCAGCTACTGAACGCCTACCTGACGGAGCGGCTGACGGTGGTGGTGAAGGAGATCCTGGACGTGGTGGAGGACACGGTGACCGAGTACCGGGAGGAGACCGCCAGAACCAAGCGGGAGAACGAGAGCCTGCGGAGACAGCTGCGGGACATCCTGCTGCTGGAGGCCGAGACAGAGTGGCTGAGTAAGGGCCGGGCTAGTCTGCTAGCTCCGAGGCGAGCTGTGGGAGAACGTTCCAAACTGCGCTGGGAAATAACCCGGTTTAAACTTTTACAGCGATTTGACGTTAAATATCGACTAAAACACAAACTTTAAAGTTTGAACGTGTTGACAAGGGATCTGTTTTAAATTCGGCTCACACAAAATAAACAGATGAGTCCAAGTTTAATATAAAATGTGACTTTTCGTGGCCTCCATACGTCTTACTTCCTCTTTCCCCACCGAGCGTCAGCTGAGCTTCCCTAAATATCTTTAACTGTTGGTGGTGGGAAGTGCTGCTGTTTGGATCATCAGACCATGTGCCGAATTTTTATTTAATATGTATTATTACAGAATAAAACAATAAAATCCAGTTTATGTGCTCTGTGTTTGGATTATTAGACGTTACATTAAATTGACAAATTATCGCATGGAGTCTGGCGAGATGTTGTCTCCACGCAGGAGATTCCCCAAAGACTGTCTAAAACCTGGACGTAGTCTCCATGACGTCCCCGCAGACTGTCTAAAACCTGGACGTAGTCAAATGTACATTAATATTCAGCACTAATACTGTGTTAACTGTCGTGTTCTTCTTGGTTCTTGCAGGGTCGACCCGGTCCCGTCTTGGCTTCGTGGCTCCTGACCAGCTGCCCTGTGATCCAGAGTCGAGGCCCCGCTCAGAGGAGCCGGACTCCACCCTGAACCAGCCCAGACAGCCTCCAGGTAATGCAGCCAAGCCGACACACGAGCAGGTCGTCTCTGTGCAGTTACTGTCGGTCCAGAGTGAGCCGTCCCCGGTGCCGGTTCTCCTACCAGGGGACAAGAAACCAGCTGAGGCCTGGGAGCCGGCGTTGAAGCCGGACTCTCAGAAGGAGGTGCTTCCTTCTCGCTCCTCCCTGAGTCCTCTCTCCACCTCCATCCCTAAAATCCACATCGAGGTTCCGGCGCTCCGGGAGGAGGCCCGGGCACCGCCTCATGCTCCGATCAAACCAGAACCAGAGGAATACAAAGTGACAGAACCTGACGGTCACGCAGACTCTCTGACGGCGTCACACGTCACACAGGAACAGCTCAGACCGGATCCAGACCGGATCGTGGTGGTCCGTGCAGAGCGTCGCGAAGCTCGCGTGAACAAGAAGTCCGTTCAGGAGAAGGTCGCACCTGACGATGTCACCGCCACCGCCTACGTCCCTGAGCTCATCCATCGCTGCCCCCGCTGCGGCGAGGCGTTCGGCCAGGCCGCCAGCCTCCGCCTTCACCTGGAGCAGAAGAGGAAGACCTACGCCTGCGAGTGGTGCTGCAAATCCTTCGCTCAGTCGGCGGACCTGCGGCGTCACCTGCGTACGCACACCGGCGAGAGGCCGCACCGCTGCACCTTCTGCTCCAAGAGCTTCAGCCAGAGAGGAAACCTGAGGCGACACCTGCGCATCCACACGGGCGAGCGGCCGTACAGCTGCCCGTTCTGCTGCCGCACCTTCAGCGACGGCGACACCATGAAGAAACACAAGCGCACACACTCCGGAGAGAAACCGTACCGCTGCGCCCGCTGCGCCAGGACCTTCACCAGCACCAGCGGCCTGCAGATACACTTAAAGAAGGACATGTGCTTCGTGGCTAACGCCTGATTGGCCGCTTCATGCAAAGACATGTCAGGCAGCGTGACAGGAAGTGAGCGTGACAAGCCGGGGGGAACGTCTGAACGTCGTTACACACCAAACCGCCTGTCAGACAGGGAGGGCTGCTGTGTAAAGACGTGACGTGTTTACAACCTGCTGGCTTGTGATGCAGCTCTGGGATGTACACACACACCTGTACACACACCTGTACACACACCTGTACACACCTGCTGAACCTTGACGGACCAATGAGTGACGAGGAATCCAGCAGAACTCTTCTTCGTGTCCACTGAGCGTCTTTAATGCACTTTGTGTTTTCCTGAGTTGGACAGGATGCAGTTTATAGGCAGCTACACTTTCACACTGACTTCATCCATATTTATTTATTTATTTATTTTGTCTAAAGTTTAAAACTTTCACGCAGACGCTGGGTGGACGCTGGACAGAGTCTCACTTCAGAGGACTGAACCTGAGACGACCGTCTGCAGAGGACTCCACACACGACGGTCTTCAGTCCACATCCTGTGCTGTGGTTGGAGGAGTCCTTCCTAAATCCCACCCCTATCTGCTCCGTGCTCCAATCACAGTTGAGCAATACTCCATGCTGTGTCATAGATACATCGTCGTGGATGTTCGTCATTGAGGTCACCTATGGGTCGTTAAGAACACCTGTGGGTCGTTAAGGACACCTGTGGGTCGTTAAGGACACCTGTGGGTCGTTAAGGACACCTGTGGGTCGTTAAGGACACCTGTGGGTCTGTGCTTACTGTGATTGGAGCACAGAGCAAATAGGGGCGGGACTTAGAAAGGAACAAGGAAACATGGAGGCGTGAGGCGACGTCCACGTTGAACTGCTTCTTGATAATTAACGTTTTTCCTCGTTAGCGTTGATGAACGTCCTGCAGCTCACAGCTCTCTTCTGTTTCAGGTCGACTGCACATATAAATCAATGTGTTATGTGACTGTCATTCACTAAAATAAATCACGTCACAGATTAATATCTGTTAAACACGGTCCATTTAGTTCTGGAGCTTTCAGTCGTATGACACGGTCTTCCTCAGTTTATCGTCCCCACATGTCTGTTCACCTGTCATGATGTTTTCACAGCAAACCGACGACGGCAGCGAGTTCCAGCCAATCAGAATCACCGATTTCAGGTAGCGTAACATTAGCCGGAGCTAGCTAAGTGTGTGTCAGACAGCAGCGACAATAGCAGCCATCAGGTAGATTTTCATCTGTGATGATATTCATATTTATAAACACGTCTGTGTCACATGACAACATCTTTAATAAAAAGACTCCAGTTGTGAGGTCACTTCCTGTCCAGGTGACAGGTGTGTGTTCATGTTGTACTCACTGTCACTCCAGACATCAGCTGACTGTGATGCATGATGGGAAACAGACCAAACATGGAGTCAGCTGTCCGACGTGACGTGACGCGTGTCCGTGTGATTATTCACATTTTGTATCGACGTGAAACATTTTTTTAAATACGTGTTCAGAAACTGTTGAGACGCGTTCAGTGACCTGAGAGGAGTGTGGGAACTTTCAGCGTGAAATGATCAGTTTATCATCAAAATAATAATTTATGTGATCATTAATTATCAAGTATGTCGTCATAAATCACCAGGAATCATATTTCATTACAATTATTTCATATTTAATTATATTTCTGACTTTGAAGCTTTCTTCATGAATTCTTCAATTCATAGTATTGAATATTGAATTCATAGAATTTATAGTGTGAAATAAATAAATAGATCAAATTCAATGAAGGAAAAACTTAATTAAGATTTTAAGAAATGTACTTCAGTGAAAGTACCACAGTGTAAAGATACTTTGTTACTGCAGTTCATAAAATACAGAAGTACATTTTATAAATCACTTTCATATCTTTGTTTTTGTTTTCTGTTTTAAATAAACTTTATTATCGTTTTTACTGAGAGACACAACAGGATTTAAAACACATGAATTCATCTACTGAATCCATCAGACTGCATACTGTACGATAAGGGCCATTCAGCACCAGAAGTTCTTTCACTTTGATACTTTTCTTGCTTTTACTCACTTTAAATACTTTTACATATAATGGAGTATTTGTATCGCACTTTTACCTCAGAGATCATCACTGCCTGATGCAGTATTATTATATATTATATATTCTGCACATCTTTACTCGTTCAATGATTTGTCACTCTGTGTAGTGGAGGTGTTGTTGTAGTGCTTTGCTGTGGCTGCAGGGGGCAGCAGTGACTCACTCACCTGAGCAGCATCACAGTCAAAGAATCACAGTGTGTGTGTGTGTGTAGCATTCCAAATTTATTGTTGCATTGTACATAAAACACCTGATAGAAATGTAAGAACGACTGTACAGCACGAGATCAGTGTAAACAACGGTTCAACGATATCGTATAGAAAGCCACGCTCGTACATTCAGTCGTGCATAAAAGATGAACAAGAACACTGTAAACAACGACCCTCGGAGACGTACCTGAATGTGTCATCACTTTGAATTAGAAAACAGGCAGCGCGAGTATAGATAGAAAGAAGTATATCAACATATTGCATCATGCAACAACAAGGAAGAACCACTTGATATCGTCATCGTCATGGCAACAATAGGACAGCTTGTTTTTTCACAGTCGTATTAAGGAGTGCAAAGAGAAGATGTGATCGGTGTGTTACAGAGCAAAACAATCAGAAGAAATTCAGATTCATGATGTTTAAAAATGGACGTTCGCTAAACCCCGCCTCCCAAACAGTGATTGTCCAATCATAGCGTAGCAACCGTAACTAGGCACAGCAGCGTGGAGAGAACTTTTTAGCCGTTAAAACAAAGAAACGCAAGACAGGGTGCGTTCAACAGTTAGTTTGAACAGTTAGTGTAACCTCTGGTATAATTGAGGGTTGCTGGCTCGAAATGAAAAGCTGCTTCTGTCTGAAATTAAGGAGCAAATATTTCAAACACTGACGGTGAATCTGCCGCTGTTATCGTTGTTAGCTGCAGGCTAACAGAAAGAACAGATAGCAACAGGAACTGAGAGAGCGAGGCTTAGCGGACGTTCAATTACGAGGACTTCTTGTGAAATGACAGTATGTTCCTGTCAGTGTGGATCGGCCTGTGAAACAGTATTTGAATTAGCAGACGTTACATCTCATCACGCTGAGATCCCTTCACTGTGAGCACCTTTGAAGACCAGCTGACCCTCCATCGTTCAAACTTTTCACCAGAACAGAAAGATATATTTCAGGAGTAACTAAACATGAATGTCTGCAGCTCGTCCTGACTCATCTGTTGTAGCCAAATGTGATCCAATGAAAGCCTGAACCTGTTTAATCATTATGAAACTGACAGATTGCTTCGAGCCTCCCTGTTGTGTTCAAGGACGCCCGTCTGCTCTTTTCAGCATCATTAGCATAATGAAGAAGATCAGGTCCAACTTTTGGCAAACGCTACAAAATTATTGATCTCCGAGCCAGAACAGAATCTTACGCCTAAACTCCACCGGGCACGTCTCTGTCACATCACGACCGTGACACTGTTTTTGTCCGTCCTCTACGCGACTTCAAGCTCCACCACGAGCGTTTCAGAAGCGTCTTTCCCTCCAGACTTTGTTAACTGGCTCAGATTTGGTCATTTTTCTCGAAGATTGCACGGGGTGTTTTATTTTAAAAATCAACTGGATTCTCCATGCTGTGTGTGACTTCCTGTCAGCTCGAGTTGCTCTGTGCAGACTAACAATGGGGATTTTAGTTCTTTTTAGGGAGTCAGATCATTTGACTCAGAAGAAAAGCCGGCTCTTCATTTTACCACTTATACCTTTTACAATTCAGCCAAATTCAGCGCTATTTTAACTTATGATTTGTATGTGTACACATCCTTTATACTGAAGTATTCAAAAGTAAAAATTATATTTTCTAATATCAATAAATTGCTGTAGCCAATTGTTTTCATTGCATTTACAGACAAGGGTCTGAATTTTAAAAGGTATAAGTGGTAAAATGAAGAGCTGTTTGGGAGCTGAAAGAGCCGACTATTCTTCTGAGTCAAATGATCCGACTCCCTAAAAAGAACTGAACTTCCCATCGCTAATCTGCACGGAGCAGCTCGAGCTGACAGGAAGTCACACACAGCATGGAGAATCTGGCTGATTTTCAAAATAAAACACTCAGAAAAATGACCAAATCTGAGCATGTTAACAAAGCCTGGTGGGCGTTCTTTGGACGTTCCGTGTCCGGTGGAAATTAGCCGTTAAAGATCAACATTACATTCGGTTTTGTCGAATCCTCAAAAAATCAATCAAACGGTCTGGATGAAAAATTTTAAACCAGTCGCCGAAAAATGAGACAAGAAATAATCACGTCATATGAGACGCCATTTCTAGCTGCCGTATTCATCGCAGAGGGAAACGTTTCAAATCTTTTATCCAGATCGTTCAAAGACTTTTCTAGAAAGATTCAGACAGCATGTTATTTTATATTTTGTAAATTAGAAGCAGAGACTGGGATGTGATGGAAAGAAGAAGTTCTGTGTTTGTTCTGAGTTCTCGGTTCTGACCGGATCATGCAGACAGGCGGCGTCGTGACACCAATAAAACAGATAAATTCTGATCATAGCACAGAACGTGTGATTTACAAAACAGAAAGAAAACATGCAGTTTAACAGCCGCTGTGTGCAGCTCTGGGTTCTGTGACCCGCCTTGAGTCGACCCGGTCGTGATGTAACGTGCGAGCTGAGTGCAGGTGTGATGCAGCCGACAAGCTTCTTCTTCTGGATGATCGATAATGAAGGCACACCACCATGCTGCTCCGGCTCCGCCCGGCTCTCTGCCCGTCATGGTGGCTCTTATTATAATACACTTTCCCTCTCAACTTCCGCTGATTCCCGTGGTGAAGGCGTCCGACCCCTGAAGTAACCGTGTGAACCATGTGACGGCGGCCGTGGTTTAGTCGTGGCTGAGGGAGCGCGGCAGCTCGTTGGTCAGGATGTGCCACCGCTCCACCCTCCTGCCCTTGTTCTTCAGGCAGTCCATCCAGTGACGGAGGGCGTCGCCCTGCGAGTGACAGCTCAGACAGACGCCACCTGAACGAGCAACAAACAGGAAGTCACCGTGTTAAATCCTGCTGCAGATTTGGATACGTTAGCTAGCAATTCATCCAAGTTAACTAACACGTAACAAAATCCTGTCTTGGATGACATCATCCAGACTCTTGGGGCTGATCTGGCTGTAAATGATCTGTATTGATGATAATAATAATAACTTTATTTATATAGCACCTAACACAGCGTTAACCGTGTGTTTGTTATCGTTGGATGTGATGAAATAGTTCAGCTCAAGATAAAACGAGGTTAATTAATCAGGAGGGTCTCTTTCAAATCCTCCACAGTCTTTTTAGTCTTGGTGTTCGTGCTGAGCAGATCAGATCTGATGATTCGTCCAACTCAGACAAACTTTAAATCTATTTTTGCAGGGCAGGTTTGGTCCCCGTCGTCCTCTTCACATGATGAGTCGATCTTTAGAAACTGCTCACTGGAGCCGTGTTTGATGTTCTGGTTGAAATTTGGTTTTTGTTTAAACTGCAGAGTGTCGTACTGTTCGACGCCTCCGGACAAACTCAGCAGTAAAACCTGAACTCGGTGCTCAAGATTCAGGTCTAATTAAGCTGTGAGCTCTCCAGATAAATGATCTGCAACCAGCAGCACTCTGTGCTTCCATATTTAACACCAATATTAGTGTAATAATACACAGAAAGTGTGTAATTATCAACAACAGAGGAGTAAAGGGAGCGTGCTCAGTCGTACAGATGGTGATAAAAATGCATTAATAATCTGCTGAACAGCTCTGCCGACACTAACGAGCAGCATGTGTTCGATTCATTAATATTTACAGCTGAGGACGAGCCTGACGAACATTTTCAGTTCATTTTCAGATTATCCGCTCAGACGTTCTCCGCTCATCCATGAAACATATTCATGACTTTCACAAAAAGGGCTGTGGAGTTCAGGAGCTTCTTTCCAGCCTCCTGAGAGGATCGGCCGTCACTGTCTCACCTATGAAGTCGTTGGAGCGTCCCAGGTCGTAGTCCCACACCGTCACCTCCAGCGTCTTGTTGGTGAGCTCCGACAGGGAGATCTCGTAGAAGAACTCCTGCAGTGATCACACAGAGTTAGACCAGGAGAGTGCAGATCTCTGCCAGGCAACAGGTGATCAAATATATTCAAATTAAATAATAATAATTAAACATAATATATGTACACACTGATCAGCCCTAACATTCAAACCGTCTGTCTAATATTGTGTCGGTCGCTGAAGGTGTGCTGTGGTATCTGGTACCAAGGGTCAGCGTGGACAACCTGACTGGACTGTCCCATATGAAGGTGTGTGTTCTGACATCTTTCTGTCAGAACCAGCATGAACCAGCAGAACCAGCTCGTCTGTTGGGGTCAGCTTTCACTCCCCCTCATGCTTCAATGAGTCTTGTTCTGAACCGGTCGTCTCGCCATCACAGTTCGGTTCTGATCAATGACGCTCGTCCACTTTTACTTACTTACTTCTAACACGTCGACTTTGAGGACAAGTGAGCCTCTGAACCAGTGTGTGTGTGTGTGTGTGTGTGTGTGTGTGTGTGTGTGTGTGTGTGAGGATCTCTGACCTTTACGCTGGAGTGCAGTACTGCTGTTTCTCGAGCGGTGTACTGTAATATGTTTGTTAACCTCATTTTATTCTCACTCACAGAATTAAATTTATCTGAGTGACCAAATATTCTGTTATGAATGATGCAGAGCTGCTGTTTGTGAGCAGCGACAGAGGAGGAGCTGAGGAGGAGCTGAGGAGGAGCTGAGGAGGAGCTGAGGGGAGCTGAGGGGAAGCTGAGGAGGAGCTGAGGAGGAGCTGAGGGGAGCTGAGGAGGAGCTGAGGAGGAGCTGAGGGGAGCTGAGGAGGAGCTGAGGGGAGCTGAGGAGGAGCTGAGGAGGAGCTGAGGAGGAGCTGAGGGGAGCTGAGGAGGAGCAGAGGAGGAGCTGAGGGGAGCTGAGGGGAAGCTGAGGGGAGCTGAGGAGGAGCTGAGGGGAAGCTGAGGAGGAGCTGAGGGGAGCTGAGGGGAGCTGAGGGGAGCTGAGGGGAAGCTGAGGGGAGCTGAGGAGGAGCTGAGGGGAAGCTGAGGAGGAGCTGAGGGGAGCTGAGGAGGAGCTGAGGAGGAGCTGAGGGGAAGCTGAGGGGAACTGAGGAGGAGCTGAGGAGGAGCTGAGGAGGAGCTGAGGGGAGCTGAGGAGGAGGAGCTGAGGAGGAGCTGAGGGGAAGCTGAGGGGAAGCTGAGGGGAACTGAGGAGGAGCTGAGGAGGAGCTGAGGGGAGCTGAGGAGGAGCTGAGGAGGAGCTGAGGAGGAGCTGAGGGGAAGCTGAGGGGAACTGAGGAGGAGCTGAGGAGGAGCTGAGGAGGAGCTGAGGGGAGCTGAGGAGGAGGAGCTGAGGAGGAGCTGAGGAGGAGCTGAGGGGAGCTGAGGAGGAGGAGCTGAGGAGGAGCTGAGGAGGAGCTGAGGGGAAGCTGAGGAGGAGCTGAGGAGGAGCTGAGGAGGAGCTGAGGGGAGCTCGGGGTCGATGTTGGACCTGCTGTGGCAGCCTGAGGGAAGGTGCAGGGGGTCTTACCTCGTTGAATTCAGGGTTCAGGGTCTTTTTCATCACGGCTGTTTTGTGCTTGGACTTCTTCTCTATGTCGGGCTTCAGGTATCTGACAGCAGAGGAAGGAGACAAGGAAAGGAGATGAGTCCAGTCTGACCCGGGTCAAGATGAGCTCTGTCTCTGTATTAGTCCAAATATTTAATCTTCAGTCCGTCAGTGTCTGGGTGTTAGCAGAGTCTCATAAAAGTCAGAGTTTCTATCATATCAGTGAACAGCGAGCTGTGGAAAATGTTCAGATTTGTGTTGTATGAAGATAATAATAAAAGCAGACTGATCAGAGAGTCTGCTGTTTAAAGAACTATTGACCAGTTTTAAAGCGATATATTGACTGGCAGTGAGCCGTGCAGTGAGCCGTGACGCAGCATGCAGACAGTCTGGATGCTGCAGTGATAAACCTGTGAGTGTTGTCTCGACCCTCAGCTGTCAGTCCCTTCTTGTTCTGTCTCAGACTCAGTTTGTATTCTGACCGTGTGCGGTGGAGAACTCTCCCCTCTTCAAAGCGAGTGTCCCTCGAGTGCTCGAGGAAACGAGTGCATAGAAATCCTTAAATCCCTGACTTTGTCCCCGAGTGTTTCCTCCCTACAGAGCTCAGCTCTGCTCACTCTGTTTCCTTTCACTGATTATCCTGCTGGGAAACAGATGGTGCTTCTTTAACAACAACTGCATTGATTAGCAACGCTAATAAGATGGAGCAGCTCCAACTTTTGTTTGTCTCATTAGTGCCAAAGTCCAGTCAGTCATACAGGAAGACTTCATGTCTGGCTCCGACACATTTCACCGTTTGACTGTCTAAAACCTGGACGTAGTCTCTGTGACGTCCCCGCAGACTGTCTAAAACCTGGACGTAGTCTCTGTGACTTCACGCAGACTGCCTAAAACCTGGACGTAGTCTCCGTGACGTCCCCGCAGACTGTCTAAAACCTGGACGTAGTCTCCGTGACGTCCCCGCAGACTGTCTAAAACTGGACGTAGTCTCCGTGACGTCCCCGCAGACTGTCTAAAACCTGGACGTAGTCTCCGAGACGTCTCCGCAGACTGTCTAAAACCTGGACGTAGTCTCCGAGACGTCCCCGCAGACTGTCTAAAACCTGGACGTAGTCTCCGTGACGTCCCCGCAGACTGTCTAAAACTGGACGTAGTCTCCGTGACGTCCCCGCAGACTGTCTAAAACTGGACGTAGTCTCTGTGACGTCCCCGCAGACTGTCTAAAACCTGGACGTAGTCTCCGAGACGTCCCCGCAGACTGTCTAAAACCTGGACGTAGTCTCCGAGACGTCCCCGCAGACTGTCTAAAACCTGGACGTAGTCTCCGTGACGTCCCGGCAGACTGTCTAAAACCTGGACGTAGTCTCCGTGACGTCCCCGCAGACTGTCTAAAACCTGGACGTAGTCTCTGAGACGTCCCCGCAGACTGTCTAAAACTGGACGTAGTCTCCGTGACATGCAGTGATTCTGGAGTTCTTACATTTTGACGTAGGGGTCGGAGAATCCGTTGACGTCCATGGCTGCCAGGTGGGCGCAGCGCTTCACGCCCACACACAGACCTCCGCTGCGTCGTCCTTCACCTCCTCCACCTCCCTCTACATCTTTGTCCTCCAGACCGAGCGGAGGCAGAAACTGCAGCGAGAGAAGAAGACGACCTCTCTCCTCCAGGCTGTGCAGCTGCTCGTTCTCCCACTGTGGACACAATCAGGTTCACAGGTTAGTTTGGTTGGATCGGTGCAGTCAGACGTGGTTCTGCCATCAGGTCTGAGGTTCTGCAGTGAAAGGGACCAAAGAACAACTCCAACATCTGGATACAGTGATGGTCCATCCAGATCATCAACACATGTAAAGATGGACTCCACTTGTGCCCTCCGTACACAAACGGCTGCTGCCATCTTACATTAGGCCGTTATTTGGAGCCTGCACAGTCGTGAGCGGGTCAGCAGAGCTGCTGTCCATCTTTACACAGTCAATGGTCCAAACTGAAACATCTCAATAACTCCTGCATGAACCGTCATGAAGTTTGGACTCCACCTGACTTCATCTGAAGTTATCAACTGCTCATTATTTAAGATTAATGTGAATCCAGGACTGACTACATTCATGCTCCTCTGAGAACTTCCTCTGATATCTCACCTGATCTACAGGTGATTCACTGCAGAATATGGACAGAAAACCTGCTGTAGATTTTCAGACCAAACGATGGAAGAACCTCTAACTCGAGGTAAATTATAAAATGTGTTTATCGTTGTATCTGAACTGAAACACAGCGATGACCACAGCGCTCCAAAGTCTCAGAGCATTTTTATTCTTTAATATCTGAAGTTTTTTTTGTTTATTTGGCTCCATTTGATTCATTTCTCTTTGTGTTTTCCTGTCTGGTGACAGCAGGACGTGTCTCTGGTGTTTTCAGCTGCTTTTGTGCTGCAGGCGCTTCAAACTGAAAATATATTCCAGCGTTTCTCATTCAGTGTGACTCCCACAGGTTAAAACAAACCCACATCCTGCCATGTTTCCACTGAGGACTCACACTGCCAGCAGCTTTCTGTGTGGACACTCATCCTCTGGATATTTTTGGTGTTTGCACTCAGATTTTTTATTCTTTCTCTCTCTGTGGGTGAAGCTCCGGTCTGTACATGCTGTTATAATGGAGCTCATCCACAGACTGTCTAAAACTGGACGTAGTCTCTGTGACGTCCCCGCAGACTGTCCAAAACCTGGACGTAGTCTCCGTGACGTCCCCGCAGACTGTCTAAAACCTGGACGTAGTCAGCATCATTACTGTGAAATGAACAGAGGAGAAGCAAAGCTGCCACTGATCCGTCCATTCATCATCCAGTTTCTGTTACCTGAGGTTTGAGTGCACAGGTGGAGCTGTGAGGCACGACTCAAACTGGATAATGAAGGTGTTATATCAGCTCTGAAAATAAAGCAGCAGTCGGTGGGAGTCGAGCCTTTTGAGTCCAGCTTTAATCCCATTTTCTACTGATGAGCTGGAAATTTAATTTCCTCCCATGAAGAGATGATGTGAGCAGAAAGCAGTGGTGGAGGCCGTGTTCACATCCTTTACTGTGCGTGGCAGGTGAGGAGGGTTTTTCTCTCCACAAGTCAGAATATCAGCTCAGGTGCAGTGATTGCGGGCCGCGTGGCGCGCGCATATATGCGGCAGGTAATCACAGCTCAGGTGTTTCCTGTTCCTGGAGCCTCCTCACAGCCGCTTTATCACCGCACATGTTCCGCCTCTCTGTGTTTTGTAGCGCGGTCGGCTCGTGTCTCCTCTCCGGCTGGAGGTGTAGCGGACGGACCGCACTGTGGGAGCTGGTCAAGCGGTCCATTTGGGGCGGGCACTGGGTGCAGCTGGTGCCGTGGGTACGGTCGAATAGTCAAAAAAATTAGCTCCTAAGTCCTTTCCTAACCACTTTTCCTTGACCTCGATAGAAAACGTCACGAGGTCAAGGAAAGATGTGAAGGAGAGTTCATAAGGAGTTAGGAGAAGACGACCACAGTGTTCAGAGAATCCGACTGCACTTACACTTAGACTACGTCATCATGCGACGGCGAATGTTATTGACATGATCTGTGGTAAAACTACAAAGTCCAGAAGATGGACTACAAAACGCTCATCTGAGATACTTCCTAGATCCTCCCCGTGCGCTCTGACCGTGTTGTTTCATGCAGGAAATATAAACGTGGACAACCCGGTGAAAAATGTGACGTCATCATCAACGTCAGAGTTCAAATAATAAATGAATATTGTCCACCTGTCACAGAAGTCACATGACGTGTTTGTTACGCTGGTATGGTCGCTCACCCTCCTGTCCACTCATATAGAAACATATTAGCGAGTTACGGCAAAGATATATGATTAATCAGCAACGGTAACTTCATGATGATCTGCAGGATGCTGGATGTCACAGTTACAAACAGTTTTTACTCTGTGTGTGAACGCAGCTCCACAGTCAACAACACAACACACTTCATGATCAAAGTTTTTACATCATGTTCATATTCACACGCTCTCTCTGCTGCAGGCTGCATGACACTGTTTAAACACATTCATGTTTTCTGGTTGTGAATGACTGAACGGTGCGCAGATTTTTTTTGTCGCTGCCGCAAGGAATTGTGGGACGGCATTACCTCCTTTCCTTTCCTAAAGGATGGTCCGGTGTATCCTATGCTAAAGGAGATACTAAAGGAAGCATTGAAGCTCCTTTCCTTAACAGTTTGAGAATTCGAACAACTCTTATCATGGCGGCTACGTAAATACTTCCGGGTCATTTCACTCAGTTAGGAAGGTTCCTAAGCAAATTTGACTATTCGACCGCACCCCGTGAGTCTTGGGTCTGCTGCGCGCTTCCTGGTATGTACCTTTTATTCATAACAGTTCATTCAGCGTGGAGTCTGACTCACCTGGCGCTGAGGAGTTTACAGACACCTGCAGACTGCTGCTGCTTTGTCTTTGAGTTTTGCTTTGTTTTTAGATTCTGCCTCATCTCGTTTTTACTCTTTTAGTTTTTGTCTTATTACATCATTTTGCCCCAGTTCTATTATGATTTTGGTCTCCTTGGTTTTCCTGTTAGGTTTCCTCAGTTTTCTTGTTTCTTAACAGTTTTGTGCAGCAGTAGCTCAGTCCGTAGGGACTTGGCTTGGGAAGTGGAGGGTGGCTGGTTAAAGTCCAGTATGGAGCAAAGTATGGAAGGTGGAGGGGTGCCAGTTCAACTCCTGCTGAGGTTCCACTCCACCGTCTCTCTCCACATTTGCATGTCTATGAGCGCTCTGTGTGTGTGTGTGGTTGTATTTCAGGTAAAAAGACTTAAAAATAATTTTCTTTAAAAAAAATAAATAATAATTTCCCCCTCAAGGGATCAATACAGTTTCTATTCTATCCTATTTGTTTTTGTAGTTTAAGCTGGCCGGCAGCTCACCTGTACTCCTTTCTTATGATTTAGTGCAGCTGCACACACAGCCTACAAAAAGGGATGACTTAATTTTTCTTAAATTGATTGTTTTGCATTTTGTTTTAATTATCTGAACTTGTGTTATTTGAATTATTTGGGGTTTATTTCCAGGGACTTTTTTTACATCCCTTGTTAGTTGTGGAGGGGGCGTGGTTAAAGGGTTAAATGTATTTTATGAAATCCACATCTGTCAAGTGTATCAGTGGACCTGTGTGACCTTCAGACTCCCCAGTTTAAGTAAATCTAGTGGCGTTCCTGAGGTTTAGGTCTTCTCTTGTGTCGACCCACCGTGACCCTCGTGCCATACAGTAAAAGTTCTAATATCACTGGATGACTGTGACTCATGCATGAACGTAAAATCAAGATTTTCTGTTGGAGTTGTTGAGGTGGAACTACTTTCCATTCATCTGATTTTCTCCATGAATCTATTTAGTTTGTAAAAACTCTGAAAATATTGAGACTTCAGGTCTGCACATGATTTTTAGATTAGCCGGGAGGAGGAAGACGCTCCGAACAGGCCGGCAACTAGAGCCACCCACTGTGGCTTTTAACTTTTGACCATCTTTAAAATGTGCTTTATTTTCAACACAGACGAGCTAACATGTAGCTAATACATAGCATATCTAGGTACGGGAAAGGAGGAAGTTGACAGGTTTGCTCAACTGTGATTGGAGCACAGTGCAAAATGGGGCGGGGCTTAAGAAAGATCCTTTAATTTAGAAGCAACCATCAGATTAAACTGTTCATACGTTAAAGCTGTCAGAGAGGAACTTTGACTGAAGTCGAGTACGAGTAGACGGACTTAAAGTTCTTCAGTAAATGTACTTGTTACGTTCCAGCACTGAGGGTGTTCATTAAAACTCGTCCCTCTGCAGGTCTTTGATTTGATCTCTCGGCTCGTGACTCAGCAGACGGCGAGAAGATCGATAGTTTAATCCTCCGTCTTTGTCTCCCCCCCCCCCCACCTCCTGTGGCGAGGCTTCCTGTCTCTATTACACTCTCTCCCCTGCTAACTCACCCCGTCACCCCTCCGATGCTCATTACAGACCGAGCGCACACTTTACCGCCTGCGTCTCGCTTTGATCGAAGCAACTTTAACCTTTCACTAAGACCCGAAAGCTTCATTCAAACAAAAGAAAAAGGAGAGAATGCTGTTCGTTATTTGGAGTCAGCGCTTCGTTTTAATTCAGCTGGTGAGAGCGCTCGCTTCCCACAATCCTTCACAATAAAACTGCAGCTAAGAAAAGAAAAAAAAGGTCAGAAAATAAGCAGATCGATGGTTTCTAGCGGGAGTCAGCGCAGCTTGGCAGGACTTCTCTCCCGCCCACCTCCAATTGGTGGGAACGACACTTTGTAGATGAACCCTGCACTGGAGGAGATTTCAGCTCCGTAACATTTACAAAGTCAACCTTTCTGCCTGAAATGAACCGAGCCATCAGTCCGGCTGCAGATATCTGCTCACTATCCACACTTCAATAAACATGTTTGGAGGGAAATGTCATCAGGCTTCAGGTTCGTGTTCCAGGTGAGCGGCTGACGGACGGACCGAGAGCTCGTCCTCGTGTTTGAACTGAGACAGTAAAAGACTTCAGAGCTCCATCCAGAGACGAAGTTCAACTGACAGCCGACCTCGCAGAACGCTGAATTTAAAATGTTTGAAGATTTCCAAGAGCCTGAAAGACGGCAGCACCAGTCTGTGTTCAGAGACATGAAACATCAGACTGTCTAAAACCTGGACGTAGTCTCCGTGACGTCCCCGCAGACTGTCTAAAACCTGGACGTAGTCTCCGCGACGTCCCCGCAGACGGTCTAAAACCTGGACGTAGTCTCCGCGACGTCCCCGCAGACTGTCTAAAACCTGGACGTAGTCTCCGCGACGTCCCCGCAGACTGTCTAAAACCTGGACGTAGTCTCCGCGACGTCCCCGCAGACTGTCTAAAACCTGGACGTAGTCTCTGTGATGTCCCCGCAGACTGTCTAAAACCTGGACGTATCTCTGTGACGTTTATAGTGACAAATAGTACATTCACTCAGTACTTGCAGTACTTGTACTTGAGTATTCATGGTCTACTTTTTTGACGTCACATTTCACATTTTGACATTTTAAAGCAGCTGATCATGTTTCATTGTGTTTACAGGTGCGGCTGACTGAAATGATCTCCCCATTCATTTCAATGGAGTTGAGGCATTTTGGCTTCCTGTTGTGTATTGATCAATGTGAGGTGAGACTGTCCTCACACTCAGGAAATATTGATTATTTATGTACTTTTTATAACTGCATGATGGAGTACAAACAGCAGCAGAGGAGGGAAGCTTGTGTTGGAGACAGCTGGAGGCGTTCAGCTGAGGCTGAAGAAAACATTTCTAATCAAAGAACTTCCTTTAAGAATATTGAAATGTGACCAAAGCCGTCAGACTGAGCTGCTGTTTGTTGTCAGGTCTGTGTTTCACAGCCGGCAGCTCTCAGATCAGCCTGCACACAAAGAACAGGCTGAAGGTGAGTCATTAAGTAAAGCTCCTGTTTGTCACCACACTGAGGTCAATTGGCTGAAAACGCCAGAGGGATTTCACCGACAATAAAACACCTCACTGCCTCCGTCTTTGTTAAAACACCTGTACGACTGCTGAGGTGAAGACAGGCAGCTAATGAGCTCACACCAGGTAAGAAAAACACAGCGGAGATCGACAGGAAGCTCAGCTCCGCCTGCGCCGCGTGAATCTGAAAAAAAATCTTTAAAAAGTGTCAAATTTTATTTTTCAGACAACTGAAGTAATCAGCTGATCGGACACGAAGCCGATAAAAGACTGAACACCGGGGACGGCACACCGCGGGGGACGGACGCCGCTGTGGAGCATCCGGTGGGGGGCTGTTGCCATGGAAACGCAGTTTTTGGTTCCCAAAAAAAACCCCAAAACAAAATCAGAAGCAGAAAAGATGAAAATGTGTTTCAACTGAAAAGATGTTGTGAGTCAGGACCTGTCAGGACCAACAAGACTACACGAGACCAAAAGACTCTGAGATGTTTTATGAGCATCAATCAAATGATGCCGTACATTTAACACATTTCTTTTACAGTAATAAAGTCACACGGGTCCATTATCCGTCCCTGTGGACACGTTGAGATGTAGTTTGGTAAATGGACGTGACAGACTAATACCAGAACATCCAATCCTGTCCTGAGGTGTGGAGCGATGAACACGAGGCCTTCCTGTCGTGCTGAGCAGTTCAGAGACCCCCAGAGGTCTTTAAGAGGTCTCAGAGTCGTCCAGAAAAATGAGAAGTAGTTTCATCTCATAACAGTTTAATTTACTGGAAATGATCCCAGTTAGAGCGTATAATAAGGACTAATTCAGATAATAGGTTTCCCTGCACTCTGCCACTGTTATCTGCCCACATGGAGCGGAGGAACTCTGAACTGACGACAAAGAAGCTCCTCGTGAAGATAAAAATCTGAAGTAGACTGTATACGCCTCGGCTCATATGGAAGTCCACTTCAACTAAACGTGAAAGGACTCTTCAAAGAACGAGTCCAACATTCAGGGAAATCCTCTTATTCTCTTTATAGCTGAGTCTGTGTGCTGAGCACAGAGCTAGGGTGAAAATGTGTTAGCTTAGCTTAGCATAAAGTTTGGAGGGGAAACCTGCTCGCCCGGTTCTGTCCGTCCATCCTCTGTTGAGAGTTACATCGATCAGGGAGGAAGTTTACGGATGTAACACACGGGCTAGTGTGTCTTTCACAAATCAGCTCAGTTATCTGAAGTTAGTTCAAACCATCTGTCTGTTGACAGTCACAAGCCTGTCAACCCTGAGAACCATCAATCAGTCACCTGTGGGTGGGTTATGGGGGTCACCTGCGGGTCGTCGGGGGTCACCTGTGGGTTATGGGGGTCACCTGCAGGTCGTCGGGGGTCACCTGCGGGTCGTCGGGGGTCACCTGCGGGTCGTCGGGGGTCACCTGTGGGTTATGGCGGTCACCTGCGGGTCGTCGTGTGTCACCTGCGGGTTATGGGGGTCACCTGCGGGTCGTCAGGGGTCACCTGCAGGTCGTCGGGGGTCACCTGCGGGTCGTCGGGGGTCACCTGCGGGTCGTCAGGGGTCACCTGCAGGTCGTCGGGGGTCACCTGCGGGTCACCTGCAGGTCGTCGGGGGTCACCTGCGGGTTATGGGGGTCACCTGCAGGTCGTCGGGGGTCACCTGCGGGTTATGGGGGTCACCTGCAGGTCGTGGGGGGTCACCTGTGGGTCGGTCGTTGACGGATCCCGCCCTCATGTGAGTCACATGGGTGTAGATGGTTGTTGTACAACGTATTTACCCAGATCTCCTCACCACTCAGTCAGAACTGAAGAAGCCTCTTGGATGAGAAACGAGTTCAGTTGCCTACAACAACCTTCAAACGGTACCTGGATGAATGAGAGTCTTCAGAGATGTAACGGTAGTTTTAGTTTTGTTATTTGTCCACGATGGCCAGCATTGAATTCGACAGTAAAAGGTTTGTGTATTTTGGTTGTGCAGAAAGGGTCATCAGATGGTGTAGTCTTTAATGCAACGTAATAATATAGAAATACAGTGTGTTCATCTTGAGGTTGCCAGGTTTGGTACCATCGTACCTGCACAGAGACCATATCTGGATCTATATGGATATACTTTTTGATGCTAGCTGTTTCTGCCTGCTTTCAGTCTTTAATGCTAAGCTAGGCTAACCACATTTGGTGACATGGTTTCACAGCATGCTGCACGCTGAAGATTTGAGGACTCTTTGAAGCTCCTTTAACACGATAAAAACACAGAAAATAAATCAGGACCTCGAGGAAACACTTTTGGATTAAATATGATTAAGCTTTAGATGATTATCTTTGATCACACACACACACACACACACACACACACACAGCCTCCAGGCATTAATAACAGTTTGAAGTTTAACAGAAAACACAAACAGCGTCCACACAGACCTGAAGCATCAACCCTGATGAATATTTTATGGCCGAGTTCATCCACTGTTCATCTGTTGGTGTTTGGTCCCCCGCTGAGGCTGAATTCACGTCTTTCTGTGAACAAACTGAAGCATCTCTGATTACTTTTTCTGTCATTTGAACCCTGAGGTCAGCTGGTTTCCACCTAATCCCTCCTAGAAATGGAAAAAACAGCCATCTGTGGGGCACTTCAAGGACGTTAAATCCTCCAGGCGGGGTTATAAAGGTGCTGGACTGAGCTGTGATGTGGTTTGACACCTTCAAGTCTTCCAGGGAAATTTCACCTCCTGTATCTTCACAGTTTTCTCACAAATATATACAAAGATTACAGCTACGTACATAAATCTGATGTAGTCAGAAGAGTACATCATCTTTTAACGTAGGTTTACTGAAATGTTCTAAGGAATATTCAGAAAAATCCTTGTTAATAGCAACACTTTTGGACGTTGAAGTGTGAAGATCTCCTTTAAAATAAAAGTTTGGTTGAAGCTGTCGTGACTTGACTTTATATTCACGGACTGAAGTGTGAGCGCAGCGGGAGAGACGAGCTCCTTCAAAATGTTTACTTGTCTCCAAACCTCTCAGGACAGAAAGAAGTCCTCGTCCTTGTCACTTCCTGTCTCCTGCAGACCTCGTCGACTCCTTTGTGAGCAGAAGCTCTTCATCTGTCGCTCCTTCTCTCTTCACGCCGTCTCTTTGTCCTCCAGCCGTCAACCCGCTGCTCTTCTGATGACTTCCAGACGTCTCTCACTTCTGATCAGCTTCTTTTATCCAAGAAGGTGCATGCAGATCTGCTCTCAGGTTCACTTCAGACTCTTATTGTTTGCAGAGTTTTTCACCAAGTAAAAATACTATATTATTTTGAAAAGGTGGCTGGAGATGATTTAGATTTTTCTTATTGTCATCAAATCCCATGTGCAGAGCAATAAGAGGCTGTATGGTTATTATTGGGGGGGGGGGGGGGGGCTTCGACTGAAAAACACAAACAGACACTGAAGTCTGCAGGAACGTGTCTTGATGAGCCTTCATGCAAAACACTTGTGTCAATTAGTTGAGCTAAACATCATGGGAGTTGTAGTCCTAGGTTTGTTGGCGTTCTCCAAATAAGGAAAGGAGCCTCGACGCGTCAACATTTAAACATCTGGCAACATTTAAAGGGACGCACCGTCATAGTTTGACCACGACAGATTTGTGTAAATGTAGAAACAACATAGAAGAGTCACAACATGCAACTGTGACATTGTGTCCAATGTCAAACTGCACGCCCTCTTAAGCAGAATTAGTGAGCACAAAAGCTCCATAAAGATATGAATGATCCTGCAGACTGTCACTTCAATAACCAGAGACCAGATTACTCTTCATGGAGGGGGTGGAGGTGATGACACAGCTCTTACCACTAGTCCAACTGAAAGAAGCCCAGCTCGGCGCCTGTCTTTTATTTCAGCAAGCTCTCACCAACCACTAAAAGTCAGTCCCAGATTTACTCTTGTCCGGTTACATTGCTTGCTCGCCCAGCTCCTGTTCTGGCATGACACTGGCTCTGCTCACCATCAGCACTCCCCCACACCCCGGGCCTGAAGACCTCTTCTTCTTCCCGATAGTCCAAAACGCCTGTGGTACCAACACTAACACTCCCCCACTCCAAACTGAGCTAACATTAGCTAACAGCAGCTAACAACTGAGCTAACATTAGCTAAAAGCAGCTAACAAACTGAGCTAACATTAGCTAACAGCAGCTAACAAGCTAAGCTAACATCAGCCCGGACCCGGAGCCCAAAGTTACATAGTGTGAGAACAGATGTACGAATGACAGAGACACCATTCACCTGATTACAGTTGATTTAACTTGTAGTCCAACAAACCTAGGACTACAATTCCCTTAATGTTTAATCACACAAGTTCAAATGATTGACACAAGTCGTGTTCACTTGCTTCATGTTTCTGCTTCATTAACATGAAACACAGAACCACCTTTGGACACACACATTCATCGTGGTTCTGGATGTTTTTATCAGATTTAATGACAATATAAATGGACCACAGCTGGATTACGGAGACCACATTAAGTCTCAGCTGCTGGGTGACATTGTCCTTGGATTACCGCGACCCCTCTCTGAATAATTTCACCGTCACGGGATGTGCACGAGCGAAATCACATTACCACCCGCTGTGCCCGGGAAAAAAAATCTAATTAATGTTGCTCGCTGGTTACGCTACACTGCAGAGAGAGCTCACTGCAGGAAGTCCTGCACCAGGTGAGCCGAGGCTCACGATGCAGGTCACACTGTGTGAGATGGTTCTGATGAGACACTGGGTTCAGTTTCTGCAGAAAGTTCTGCATCACTGAAAGAAGTAGTCACACTCTTGTCAAAAAATAATCTTCATAACTTCGTGCTCATCAGTGTTTAATCACCTGAAAATAAGACTATACACTGTATTTTCTCTTTCACACCACGAAGAACAGGGTGAGGCGAGGGGGGTTCATTTTGAATACTTCTTAAAAGAATTAGCATCAAAACATCCCATTTCAAAGTAATATATCTATATTGATAAAATAGATTATCGGATTAAAATCATGCAGGAAGTAAGACAGTGATGTCCAAAGTCTGGCTTGGGCGCCAATTACGGCCCGTGGTCAGATTTCATCCGGCCTGAAGCCTCATATTAAATATATTATTTATGGCTTGCTATGATGATTGTGAGATACTTTTTTTTTGGCTGACATAATGAAGTATTTGAACCTTTAAGGACATAACTGCTGGTGTTATATATCTGTACATGTGACACTAAATAGAAGAAGTTTGGACACCTGAAGTAAGACAACAAGACAAGTCACTGCACCATCTCTCTCTCCACACATGCATGTGAACCATGTGTACAGAAACATGCGTGTGTGTGTTTCGGGTTAAAATGCATGTAAAAACTGTGAAAAAAAGAATTTCCCCTCGAGGGATTATTAAAAGTATCTCTAAGAAGAAAAAAGGAAAAATACTGACAGTGAAAGCAAAGAGCTCCAAAGTGAAGACAGGATGACGAGACACAGGTGAAACTAATCAGGTGGAGCAGACGATCAGAACTGGTGAGAAACACAACAAAGAGGTAGACAAAGACAAAAACACACTACTGATAAATATACAGAGATAAATTTAATATTGACTTCATAAATGTAGAGTTGAGTAAATGTCCTCGACTGCTTTGAGTCAGATTGGGATGAATGTTTGAACGATGACAGAAACTTGTTGGTTTGTAAATGTGTTCAGGTTGATTCGTCTTCTAAATCAGGAGTCTTCAACCTTTTTCAGCCCTTGGATGAGAAACAAACAGAACAGGGACCCTCACATGTAATCAATGTTTTAAAATGAATTAAGAGCTGTGCGTCTTTGGACATGTCCACTGATGCATCCAGTTGGAGAGCAAATGTCTCCTCTGTTTGTAATTTCTCAGTTATCTGCACCCTCAGATTCATCAGATGGTTTAGGTTGATGGTAGAAGGCGTTAAAATAAAAACGAATTCACAAAGATGGCTGACAGGTCGGATTTGATCAGAAGTTTCTGTTGAGTCTCACACGATGTGTTTTTTTTTTAAACATGTAACAAGTGTTTTTAGCACGTGTAGTTCTTTCAGTCATTGAAGTGAACATTTTGATCACGTACCACATGTCCCATTAAAAAAGACCATCTGTCTGTCAAGCTGCTTTGCTGTCAGAAACGAAGGGAAACATTCAGAGAGCTCTCGTTTTATTTCTCACATATGTTGAAAGAAATGTTTAAAAAGTTTCTGTGTTGAGAAAAAGAACATGATCTAAATGAGAAACTTGTTCAACCTGCTCTCTGGCCTCTGATCCTTTTTCACATGCAAGTTCTGATTTTGGGGAACATGAACTTGATGAATGAAGTGCTTCTACTTCTGACTAATTTCCAATGAGCTCTCGAGGGAAACCTTGAACTGGCTCCTCGTGAATCATCTGTTGCTGCTGCACAACAACCACAAGAGCCTCTTAACCCGCTCTTCTGGGCTTTCACTTCACAGGAGTCCACTTCTCATGAAATATCCGAAGAGGTTCCTCCGCTCTGCAACATGCATGTTTCGTCTGACTTTGTTGGTTCAAATGAAGAAGTCAAATAATTTGAAAACCCCACAAGTGAACGGTGGCTCGCATGTTCTGATTCAGATGGAAATAAAAAAACAGCCAACAGCCAGTGGGTGGATAAATATCAATTCCTCCAGCCTCTTCATCTGCAGTCATTAATTAGCATCAAAAATAATCCTTTCTGACTCGACCTCAGACTGCACGTCATGTTCAGTTTCTGCTCAATAAACTGAGGAAGTGGATTCTTGTCATTCATTAATTTATGATTCATGCAGAGGAGATTTATTTGCCACGACAACAGTCCTCATTAGCCTGTGTAACAATTCATTTTCAGTTTTCTGTTTGAAATTCGACAGACCTTCATCACGGCAAATATTCTGGCTTATCAAACATCAATAATGAGGTGTAGCTATTAAAATCGTTAATAAGATGTAACCGAGAACATTAATTCAAATTCAAAAAGGGGCGCAGGAGGGCGTGTTCGAATTATCTGGGCATCACACTGCTCAGCCTCCCCGAGAAGGTTTATATTTGGATGCAGGAGAGGACCTCAGATTCAGGAAGGGTCTGTCCTGACCGTGGAACAGTGGACCAGCTCTTCACCCTTGCAGGGGTGCTGGGGTGTCACAGGGGTTCACCCAAAAAAACCCTGCCTACGACAATGCACCCCCGGAGGCTGTGGGAGTTGGGGGTACCGGGGCCGTTGCTACTAGCCATCTGTGTCTGGACTCCGCCATGGTTTCCCCTTGTCTCCGGGATGGACACAATCTCAAGGAACAGCTGGGATGATGAGGGTGTCCAGTTTGGGAATGACTGAATTGGATCAGTTTTTTTGCAGATGATGTGGTTCTGTTTGCTTCATCAGACCATGACCTTCAACACGGGGATTAGAGTCAGCACCTCCAAGTCTGGGGCCATGGTTCTCTGATGGAAAATGGTGTATTCTTCCCTAATCTTCAGGGTTGGGAGTGAGTTGCTGCCCCAAGTGAAAAAGTTAAAGTATCTTGGGGTGTTGTTCAGCAATGTGTGTGAGTCTGAGATGGACTGGCAGATTGGTGCAGCGTTGGCAGTATTGCAGAGCTTGTACTGAACCTTTGTAGTTCAGAGCGTAGCCTGAAGGCAAAGCTCTCGATCTTTTGGTCTATCTACGCTCCAACCGTCACCTACGGTCATGACGGGCTTTGGGTAGTGACCGAAAGAATGAGGTGGCGGATACGGTTGTGACGGTTACACCGGTAACACCAAGTGTCTCCTGCTGCAAAAAGTCCAAAAATCCAACATGAATAAAGATTGCCTCGATCTGACGACACATCAAATGTTACAAATAACGTGTCACTGCAGCGTCGATTCAAAAACTTTATTTACAAAGACAAAGTTTTGTCTCAGCAACTCAGTGTGTCTGAAACAACTTCCTGTAAAGATCTGATTCATTCCCACAGACACTCTAAACTCTCCTCTATACTCAGCATCAGTCAGTCCGAACCTTGTCTTTAACTTTCATCCCTATAAATCTTTACAGAGGAGCTGTGATCACCGTCTGTCACTCTCATGAGGCAGAAGACGGTTGATTTCGGTAACCCTGTGAACTTTTGTCTGGTGTCACCACGTTAGATGGATCAGTGCTGAATGTAAAAGTGTCAGTGAACTCTGCGACCTGCACTTATCGACAGACGGATAGACGGACGGACTCTTACCTCTCTTAAGTAGCAGGATATTCCTCGAAGGGCTTCGCCCATGGCCGTAGGAGAGGGGAGCTGTGTGAGAAAAAGGCAAAGTGAGGACGTTTCTAAGTACAGTCCTCATATGCACAGAAGGTCCTCATAAGTACAGAGGACAAACGTGTGTGTGTGTGTGTGTGTGTGTGTGTGTTACCGGGGGCGGATGTTCGAGGCAGGTGTGGAAATGTTTCGTCAGGTCGGGTTTGACCCGTTTCAGAGGAACCCGGGACTCTCCGATCAACTCATTATGAGTCAACTTATCCTCGTCACACACAGTCAACCTGAGCAGGGAGGAAACAAGGGAGGAAACAGGAGAGGAAACAAGAGAGGAAACAAGGAAATGAGAGGGGAAATGTTAATATAAAAGGCTAACACTGTGACAGCAGTATTTTCTTGTTTCCCCTGAGGAGGACTCGTCCTCTGAATCACTGCAGGATTGAAGACTTGACTTGAACATAAACAGAAGCAGGAGATAATGAGGACGACACTTCCTCTGGGATTTCCTTCAGATCACACCTCCGTCAGCAGCAGCAGGTGGTGGAGGAAATCCTCCACCTGCTGAGGATCTCTCAGTACAGAAAAAGGTCATCGATGTGATGAAGATCAAACTGCTGAAGCTGAAATGTCAGATTCTGTTCAGGATGTTGGATCAATGAGTCCGACACTTTTTCTTACAAACAGTGACCGTGGACGTCAATCGGTTCTTCAGTGGAAAGTGACATTTTTGGAAAGTCGGGACATTTTTTATATTTTTCATATTTTTGGGGACGTTCTTGTCAAAGACTAACTAAGTTAAGATGTGTTTTGAGGGCAAGTTTAGGGTAAATTGAGGGTTTAGTTGAATGGATTATGTCAGCGATGGTCCTCACAAGTATAGAGGTTCAAGGTGTGTTTGTGTCGGGTCAGTTTCCCTTCCTGTCAGGTGACTTTAAAGTCAGGTGAGTGTCTCTGTCTCTGGTGTCGTCCTGGTTGAACATGAAAACAAAACTAAACGACAGAGAAGTGAAAAACTCTTTTTTTCTGTTCTCGACAAATCAAACGGATCAAAGAGGAGGCGGCTCGGTTCTGTTTGTAGATGAAGTGTGAAGCTCGGTGGTTCACCTGAGACAGACTCTCAGAGCAGAGACAACACCGTCACAGACGGATTAAAGCAAATACAAACAGCATCTGAAATGTGGAGACGGTGACGTGTCGACAGGCGGAGAACAAAGGACAACGGCGATGATGGTGACACCAAACAGATGTGTTAAAATGAGATCATATCACAGAGAATATATTCATACAGCGTGTGTGTGTGTGTTACTGTGTGTATGTTACTGTGTGTATGTGGAGTGACCTCTGAAAGAAATGTAATTTTATTATTTATGAACTGAATCAAAATGAGATTTGAAGCTGTTTGAGGCAAACGTGTTCAAAGGTCATCGGCCTGCTGAGCTGCAACCCACAATGTCCACACACACACACACACACACACACACACACACAGATCTATCTATCTATCTATCTATCTATCTATCTATTTATCTATCTATCTATCTGTCTAGTATGTCCACCTCAGTTGGTAAACTCATCGAAGCTGTTTCACTATTTTAGAATAAAATTAGATTAAAACTATCCTTAAATCAAAACTTTAAAACGTCGTTTATCCAAAGCTCTCCTTCTATCTATCCGACATACATGATGTAGCCAAATATTATGTCTTTTTTTTCCGACCATAGATGGGAGAGAATATACACATCACATTTTTCCTCAGACAGTGATGGAAACATTCACTCATGTTTTATTTCATTGATTTATTTGGTGAAATAACCAGTCCTAACAGCAGGACTGGTCAGAGTCTGAAGTCTCAAATTGCTAACGGTGCACAGCGTTATGTTTGCACTGTGTTGTCTTTAACGTTGTTCGGCTACTCAGGGCTTCAGTCCGTCGTGCATCACAGCTGACAGCTCGTCTCCTAGCAACAGCGACTGTCCATAAACTGTTTTATCTTTTCTCTTCTGACAAATGGATGCAGCTGCAGTTGAACTGTGGTTAATATTTCTTTCCACAATAAGTGAGAAGAATTCAACTTTCAGTTTGACTACAAGATTTGAACTTTTTTAATCTTAACTCTAAAACCATGTGAAGAAGTGAAAAACTGGTCCTCACAACTCTTTCTCTCTTACACACACACACATATTTGGGGCCCTCGGGATAAACCACAAAATGTATTTTTCTCATTTTGTTTTATGAAGAGGAAAGCTTAAATCCCAGAGGAACTCCAGAACCTCAATGTCAGCACGAAGGTCTGAGGAGGCGGTGGAGCTCATCACAGGGCGAACCTCTCGGTAGATATTACTAATTAGCTTCATCAATAATTGAGGTAATAGAGAGATAATTGCTGCCTGGATTATGTTCAGTGTTTCGGTCCGATCCCAGAACCTTCTTTACTGTAATCATCTACTCAAACGGCACATTGTAGACCCATGAATGAGCATGCAGGAGCCCTGCGGGACATGTTGTTGTGATCTGTATGTGAACAGTGCTCAATAAGAGACAGCATATAGACGTTTAAGGTTATTTCTGTTAGCAGACCGTCGCTATGGATACAGTTCTGATTATCTACTTTGGAGGACGACAACAGACACAATGAAATCATTTTTAAATCAGTAATTTGACAAAAAATATTGATTTCTTGAGTGAGTAGCCGCGTAATAAGCCGGATAGCGTATGGTGCGCGGGTCATTGTTGCTTGACTGACTTTCTGGACTTTCCATATATATTGACCACAAAAAGTGGTCCTCATACCGTAGTCTTGACTCAGCCTCAGACAAAGAGGACTCAATATTGTATTTCAATGAGATTTCACCAAATTGCCTGTGCATTATCTGATTTATTTATTTGTTACCACCATTACTGTTTGGATGTAAAACTTCCTGCATCAAATGCAACCAAAAAATTGGGAAAAATTGGCTAATTATTAGCTGGTTGGTCTTGTCTCGATCTCGATACACTTTTTATCTTGTTTAGGTGGTCTTGACACTTCCAGGTTTTAAATGGACATACAGTTGTGTATTATCTGCATAGCAACGAAACATTTATATCATGTCTGCTCATGATTTGCCCAGGTACAGCATGTATATAGTAAAAAAGAGGGGACCCAGAATAGACCCCTGAGGGACACCACAAAAAAACAGAGCACGAGTGGAGGAGGCGTCTTTCTCATAACAGTTGAACCAATCCAGAGCCACAGCACTGACGACAACATCGTTTTTTAGGCGGCGGAAGACAGTTTGGTTCACTGTGTCAAAGAGCTGAAGTCAAGGACAATTAAAATGGAGGCCTGCGTCGGCGGAGAGTGGTAAGTCTCCGGCGACCTTGACCAGATCAGTGTGATGCGTAGAGAGCATGTCAGCCGACACACACTCATTCTTTTTTACATTTCCCTTAGAGGTTCGTTCACAATTACACGCTGGCTTTGCTACATGTTTAGTTGAGATTAAATGTTTGCTCCTGAGCTCAGTAATTAGAGGCTTTCCGCTCTGTTATTTCACACGTCTTTTGATTATGGACACGCTCCTCCGGTCGCCCCCCCAGCCCCCCTCTGTGCCTTCAATGGTGGAAACATTAATTCATCATTAAAGGGTGGAAAACACATGGAGATGCACTGAGCTCCTTTTAAATCCTTAAGACTGCATGCTGGCTGCAGCCTGTAGAGAAACCACACCAGACTCCTTCGTTTTTCCACAACAGTTCAAACCGGGCTGGTGGCTGTTTATCGGAGGTTTTTACATGAAAGAACAGGAGAGCAAACATTCAAACAGGTCACTTAACCTGCTGAATTCTGCTTCACACGGCAGCTCTCCGCTCTGACAGTTAAATTAATTAAAGATGACAACTGAGCTTCATATCTGAATGTCAAGATGTCCCCGCGCTTGATTAATGGCTGTAAGTGCAATCAGTCCGAAATGAGATCTGATGAAACCGGCCATGAATCACACACACACACACACACACACACACACACACACACATATTAACACACTAACAGACACACCTGAGCGTCTTCCTGTGCATGTCTTCTTCCGTGATGCCGACGTAAGTGAGCGTCTCATTCCACACCGGATTCAGAGAGTTACGAATCGTCTTCGTCTTCAGCTTATTGGCCTGAAGGACGGACAGACAGACAGATACAGACAGACAGAGAGACAGTCAGAGAGACAGACAGACAGAGACATATTGATAAATATAGATTTCACTTTGGCATTTCATACTCTGCAGCTTTATGCTCAAAAAAATAAAGCCAATGTGTCTTAAATCCGTTTGATATTTCTCTCTCTGTTTTTGTTAGAAAACATTTAAACCTGGATTAAATCTAATCCAAGTTAAATTTAAGACCGCACTGAATCTATTCCAGGTTTTATTATTCGATTGATATTCAGATTAAGTCTCGTCAGGTTGCTCCAAACCTGCAGGACTCATATTTAAACCTTAATCAGTGTTTAATTCTGAACTGTCACTTGGTTAAGTGTAATTTGTGAAAGCTTCTCAGTTTGATCGTCGCAGGCAGAAAATGACTTTTTATCATCGTAACCAGCCCAGAAGATGAAATCTTTCTGCTTTTCAGTCGATGCATCAGTTTTTCTGCTCGACAGTTCCGCGATTTTAATTTCACGGCTTTTAAGAAATGTTCTGTGAAATCAGATGACTCCTCGCTGCCCAGTCCAAACATCTGACAGACTTTTAACTGAACCTGAACAAAAGAAAACTTCCAGGTTTCCAATAAGCATCTGATGATGATATCTCTGCTCGTGTCTCACCTTACAGGCTCCAGGCAGCAGGTGAAGTTTGACGTACGGGTCGGCCAAACCGTTGAAGTCCATCGGCTTCAGACCCTGCACACGAAAGTAACAAAGACTGATCATGTTTGTCTGTAATCATCCATCAGGGGGAATGTAGTGGAGCAAAAGTCAAATATTTATTGAAGCTTACAGAGTTGTGTTCAATAATTAATAATCATTTATTAACTGTGTTTTCTGATGAGTCACTATGTAAACATGCATTGTGTGAACAGATTACGAGAGATCGATTCCCATACGTGTTTCCTGACCTTCTCTTCTCACTCTTATTGAACGTGGTGCGTTCAATGACTCAGGAGTGTATTGACTAAAAGAGACGGATGATTTTCCCACAAAGGACGAAATCAAACACCTGATTTAAATCTGCTGACCTCATCAGCAAGACACAGATCATCATGATAGATTGCTCTCCTCTAACAGCTCTGACATTTGCAGAGATCGATTTTTTAAAAAATATTTCAGCTTTTTAAATCAGTCTGAGGAAACAGACTGTGACCTCACAGACGTCTCAGACAGACACACACTTCTATGGACATAATGGCAGAGGAGAAGAGAGTGAAGAGGACGCTGACGGAGGAAGCTAAGAAGAGAGAAGGAGAGAGTGAGCGAGCAAGAAGCCGCCGGACAAGAGTAAATCTGGGACTGACTTTTAGTGGTTGGTGAGAGCTTGGTGAAATAAAAGGCTGAAAGACAGACGCCGAGCTGGGTCCTCCATTTAGAATGCTACTTAGGTAAAGGTATGATAGTAGCTTTAGCTTCATGCTGTAAAAGTATATTGATATCTGTAAAGTTATTAGATTATTCATATTGAAGCAGGAATGTTGGAGCTAATTTCAAATACTTTAGATATTGTTCCAACCTGACGGACGGCCCCTGCAGAGGATCTTTAGATGATTAATCGGAGAATACAGAAGAAAAATACGTTCTGTTCTGAGTTTCTGGACTTTTCTCTAATCTTGAGAAGTTCAGAGGAGAAAAATCTGTCTGGAGCTGAAAATGAACTAGTAATTTTAGCTGTCCAATAAAATGTTGAAGTAAAAAGTGGAATATTTCATTCTTAGAAATTAGAAGTGTAAAAGCTCTTTCTGTCAGCAGTTACTGTCTTTTCCTTTTTTTTGCAGTTAAGCTGTTAAGAACGAACACTTCCCTTCATCCTCACTGAAAACTACCTTCACAACAGGCAGCGCCGAGTTAATCCACCTGTTCAGGTCTGGAAGTGCTGCAGAAACGAGTCGATGGCAGGAGGGAAATCATTAACATTCAAGTACGTTCTCAAACAAAGAAAACACAGAACAGAAAGCTCAGTGATGGCAGGCGCTCAGATTATCTCCAGAGATAATAAGGCAATCTAAACCTCCGTTCTGTAATGTTGGTCCTCTTTGTGACACCGTTGTATTTCATACGTCTGCAAAAACAAGCTTATTAAATCAGTGTAATGATGATCCCAGAAGAGTTAATGTGGAGTAATTCTTCAGCTTTAAAAGACATCAGTCCATTATTCATGTGTACTCAAAGTAGTACATGTTGTACTTCATAATCCCCTCAGACCTCCGAGATGATCTCTTGAACAACAGTAACAGATCATGTTTAGAAATGAGGGAGCAGTAAAGTTCATTTTTATCTCATCCAACACACAGGTAAACAGTTGGAAGATTAAATATTCATAACTGAAGCTGCAGTTTGTATTTCCTCACACACTCTGCAGGCCGTATCAAATATATCAAATATATATTCTGTCTCAGCTTCTCTATAATTTTATATTGTCTCCGTATTCATGTTGCACAGTATGAGAACGTCAAGGTGTGGAGAGTTTTTAAACGTTACTGAACAGTTATTTGGTCATTGTGTTGTTAAATCAGGCCATTAAAAACTGGAAGTTACTGCTCGCTGCGACTTTCAATGTTTGTTTGGCAATGAAAACGTCTTCGACTTTCTCGTTGCCTCTAACAGCCTGTGGACTGATTTCTATGTGAAGGACCCGGAAATCCAAAAGATGTACCGTTTCTGCTCTGAGCTCCTCCCTCCGTTTCTCTACAGTGTCAACAGTGAGCAACACGGGCTAACGTTATCTTAGAAATGGAGTCTGCCGACGTCAACAGTAAATTATCATAGCGCTAGCTGCAATGCATAGCGGTGGAGGTGTAACACACCTTACTATTGACTACTGTAAATGCCAATCAGTATCCAATATCTGCTGTTTCGTGGAGCCATTATGAATAATGGGTTTTCTGAAAGTTCCAAAGAGAACCTTCAACGTTTCAATGGGAAGCATTCAGGAAGTCTGTTGAGTAACTCGAGGAGGACTCTGTCCAAACGATGAACCTGTGTTTTCAGCAGTCAGAAGCTTGAACGGATCAGTATTCATCTTGTGCTCTTGTGTCTTTGTGTTGCTGCTCTCCTTCAGGTATAGATATATATATGTTATATATATACATATACTGTACAGATATAACTCAAGTCCTTCTTTGAGGGATGAGCTTTAATATCATCACCTGCAGATTCCTTAGATCATAAATGAAATCTGCTCTCATCCTCTGTGGATATTCCTGCTTCACTGAGTGGAGAATTATGGAGGCTGCAGTGTAAAAGTATTAATAAAATCCATAATACTATTTCAGTGCAAACTCAGGCTTATTGAGCCACTCATCAGAGCTGCGACACTTCAGCCTTCTGCACAGATTTATATGTGATTAGGTCAGTAAATTTCAAACAGAGGAGGGAGCACAGGTATGAATCATCTGATAGTGGCTCTGTGGCAGGTGGAGGAAGCACAGTGCCACAGTGTTGTGTTTGGCTGGTCTGGTTTCTGGAGGCAGTTTGTCTCATTGACCTGTGAACCTGCTGAGTCCCAGAGCAGGGGTTAAATGTGGTGATGAGGAGAGTTTGTTTGTGACAGAAATCACTGCTCAGCCTCCTGGATGATGACAGACACTCAGCGCAGTCTCAGGCATAAAACAGTCGTGTCGGGTGATTTGTAGCGGATGTCTGACGGTCCTGCAGAGTCACGGCGGCGCCGCTTGTCATCTTTTGTGCCTGACACTTAAATTGAGCTCCTGTGTGACGGTTTGCTTTGAATCGACTTACAAATAACTGTAAATCTCTGTGAACGTCTTGTCTTTGTGCTGTTGTCGCTGTGTCCCAGACACACTGTTTGAGCTCAGTAGCTTCAAATAAAGCTGGAGTGGTCTCTGGTGAGGGGGCCGACAGACGACAGAAGAGACCACAAAGGGCCAGAAAAGCACAAAACGACAAACATGGCTTGTTTCCACGACTTGTGACTCATGAAATCATCCTTTATTTCCACCAGACACACCTGTGAGCACAGACTAAAATCTGGATTCATTTGATATTTTAGACAGTTTTGCACCTGGTAGTTCATCTGGTCCAACATGTCAATGCTGCGTTCAGCCTGTCATCTCTCTACTGTCGGACACAGCTGAGTCCTTCTGCGCTTCATTTGAAACTACTGAAGCCCAAAAGCACTTGTGTCTGGATGGGTGCAAAGCCCTGCAACCTTGTTTCAAGTCTGTCTGGAAAGCCTGAAACCAGAGGAGCGGAGGCCGGCTGTTCGAGCAGCACATTAATACCGGTGGTTTGGAGCGAATCCTTACCTTGGCCCGGAGGATGGTGCAATGCAGCTCGCTGGAGCTCTGCTCATATCTCAGCTGAAACTCCAGCGTTCCCAGAGCAGCTGAGGAAATAACACATAAAGGCAGAGAGGAGAAGGACCATTATCATAACTCATAAAGAAAAACACGTTTCACCACCGTCGCATCAGTACACAAGATAAATTACATTGCTGAAAATCTGTCTGAATAAATTGAAAGCATGCACGAGAACAGAGAAATATCTCAGGAACACCATGCGCTCAGAAGATGGAAATCCAATTTAGTGGAGCAGCACCTGTCACACCAATCTGAACACAACACATCACGTCAACACGGAGAATCCTCTTAAAAGGAGAGCAAACATTCGTCAGGGCTCGTTACAAGCATGCATACATACTGCGTAAACATGTTCATTCAAGTTAACACAGCAAACACAACTGCTGCTCTTCCTCTGCAGTTACATAAGGCGATACATACAGCGTATGATTCACAGGGATTAGAACAAACATGTATTTTGGGCATCAGCTCTCATAAACGTCAACAAAACACAGCTTACACAACATATTGGATCTTTATGCTAAACTATAAGCTCCTGTATGATCCACCGCACGGTGCCCCGGCTCACTTCTACGACTACAAACGAGCACGAAAAACATGAGAAATGACCACGAAGACACACAAAACTGACAAACGGACCTGAGTCACTGTCGATCTGACAAAATCATGTTGAGACATGATGACTTGAACGACTTGTCTGAGTTAATTTTATGTTTTCAGTTCAATATTAAAAATGTTAAATGTTTTCAGTGTTGAAGTTTTAAATGTGTGTACCGGCTAATGCTACCCGATGGGCTGGAACCAATGATATCATGATTAGACAGATACTTTAGATACCTCTTTTTATTGTATAAAGATCAGATACTTACTACACAACTACACAACTGCAAAGACACTAAAAATAACAGGTGACCACAAAGGGACAAAAAAGACCACGTCTACAGACAAACGACTACAAGAGATGCAGAGCAGCTACTAAAAACACAAAGAGACATAAAACGACCATAAAGACACAAAAACAACTTCAAATGACCCCAAAGGGACTGAAATAATGTGAATGATAAAAAATAATTACAAACAATCACAAATAGATAAAAAATACCATAAAGAGACACAAAACAATCAAACAACAGAAAATGACCGCATGAGAGACAAGCTGCTACAGAGACACACCAGGCACATGAGGCACATGAGGTTTGTGGAGGAGCGGGGGTGGAGGTCTTCTACATGTCTGTGCCCAGGAGCTCGCACTCAGAATAATCCATCCGTGGCTGCAGCCACGTGGTTCTGTCCTCGTTTCTTATCGAGGATTTCTGGAAAGCTGAAACAAGTTCCTGTTACTTCTCCTCCCAAACTGAATTCAATTAAATGGATGTCAGAATCACAGCTGCTGTCTCAGAGACACTCCACATCATTTGCATTTTATTTCCACAACGTTGGCTCTACATCAAAAGCCGCGCAGCAGCAGCAGCTTTAGTCCTGCATCAGGGTCTACAGTCAATCTGACATGTACGTAGGCAGGAAACTAAGGAAAGACGTTTGGAGTAACAGTTCTGCATCAGTGGGAAGCAACTGAGTACATCCTTAATTACAGCGTCAGGGGAAATGATCCAAAATGTTCCGACCCCTCAGATTTATCCGCTGACCCTTTGGAGGAGCCTGACCTGATGAAGCCCCTGAGGTCAGGACTTTTTTTTATGAATTACAACCTTTTCTTTGTGAATAACATTTTAATTGCTCCTGTGGATGTGCAGTCTCAGCACAGCTGCAGTAAAGGAGGTTAACAGTTGGGTTAAAAGTGAGCGAACGAAGTGTCAAAATCTAAAACACACTAATTTGTCTTGTTAGACCTGATAAATCTGCTGCTTGTGTTTGTGTGCACGTATAAACAGCCTTTTCCCCAGAGGTCCGGCCCGTGTTAACTCGTGGTCAGGATGGCCGACCCGATGACACGTGAGGGGAATCAAATCGTATCTGCCGCACCGACGTTTAACGAGCTGAAGACACGCTAACTGAGCGTCTTTGTCAGCACGTGTTTCAGACCAAAGGTCAGACTAAGTTTGTAGATCACTACAGTAAAATATTTACTGTCTGCCAACACGACCTCTGAACACCTGATGGTCTCAAACACATTAGGAAGGCAACAAATTTCACTAATTAACTTTTGACAAGACACCTGTTAATTAAAAACATTGCAGGTACGACGGTTGACTGTTTCTGGAGATCTACAGACATTCATTTGGTCTGAATCGGCTTAAATGTGACAGAACTGACGTCTTGTTGAGCAGAGAAAGAATTATTTGAAGTTTGTAGATAAACTTTCTCTGCAGTCCTGAACTTGGAAACCAAAAATTCTCTCGGTGCACTTCATGTTTTGCATGTTTTATTCAGGCTTTTCTGGACTTGAACGCCTCTGGTGCTGAATTCTGCACGCCTACACCGACAGAGACGGCTGCAGAGATCATCTACAGTGATGAAATCTAAACCTGGATGAATTTTCTACAGGGATCATTTGTGCACAACAAAATGTTCTTTTTTATTGAAAGTGTCTTTTATGTCTGAGACAGATCTCAAGCTTCTCTGCTTTGGTGAATTTATAATTTATCATCAACCAAACAAATATGACTGTAACTGTATGTTAATGAGGATCTAAAAAACTCTAATTAGTCTTTATGGATCTGAATCACAGAGGAGCTTCAGCCGGAGTCATTTATCACAATTTGCCCTGATATTTTTCAGCTGAAGTGATTATAGAGAGCATGAAGGAGGACGTGATCTCCTCCCCCTCTCAGAAAGATCATCGTTCTTCTTCTGGACGTCGATGCTGCAGCACAAAGATCTTGTTTTTACCTGCAGCTTCATCGAACATTGTTAAACGTCTGGACTCGACACGTCGAAGTCGTCACACTAAAACACACGTGTTGCATTATTAATGTTACTTTGTGTCCATAAAAACGTGAATTATTCATCAGTTGTTTCTCTGAACTGAACTCTGGGGTAAACCGGTGGAGGACGAAGTGGCCGTTGGTGTCGTGGCTGCTTGGATAAATTGGACTCTTGTGTTTTTGTGTTTTGTTCACGGTGGAGTTGCTGCAGCGTCTTTACATCGCCACAATACGTTTGAAATATTCAGGTTGTAAATCTGAATTCTCCCGAGCAGAACACCAAAAACATTTTTCAGACACCGACCAGGCTGTAAAATGTTTGAAGCAAACACATTTTATTTATTCATTTGATGTTAATTAATGTTACGTCCACGCGTTCCAGTGGAGGTTAATAAATTGCTATAATTTGAATTTGCTGTAAGACCAGAGGGTTTGGAGAGTCCAACGTGTCTCCGTTATGAGAGACAGTCAGATTTTCAGGAGCATTTCCCCTCATCGCCACAAGGAGCTCCACCTGCAAATCAGTGCAGTTTCAAACATCCCACAGTATAAATAGAGGGCTGGATTCAACTTCCTCCTCTTTTGTCTCCAAACGTTTCCATCCTGACTGACTGTTTCTCCATTGTTTTACCACGAGTCTTTTGTTACTCAGTGTAAAAACTTCTTCAGTTACTTGATATATTTATGTCTGACTGACATCATGATGATCTTGACTGACGTAGTTAAATATTACAATTATGTTTGACAGTTATTTGATATATGGCATTTTAATTTAGACATTAACGGACACAGGAACAAGTGGTTTGTGGCTCCAGTTAGAACTCTTTATGTCCAACACAATTCTTATGAGGTGAGGCTGCTGCTGCTTAGGAGATAAACGCTGAATTAGACACTGACTCCGGACGAGAGCTCACCTTCTGATAACATTAAACATGTTTGATGATCAGCACGGGTTCATACGTGATACAAAGTGTTTTTTCTATCCTCAGGTCACACGGGGTCACGCGTGGGCCTTGAGGTCCTGCAGTATTAGATGTTTGGCTTTGTTTGAGGACAGCAGGTGTCAGTCTGTCTCAACACTGTGGTGGCCCGGGTCGAAGGAACTGACTGTTGTCTTCATAGACATAATAGATAGCTTGCCTTTCACGTTGCATTGTTATCTGTAGAGGTTTAAAGTCTGACACCAGGATGAGCTCAGCAGAACGTGAGACCGACTCAGACACTTCTGATGAACTCTGAGAGTGTCTCTGATTCTCCTTGGCCAAGCTTCAATAAATATTACAGCATAAGACATCAGAGGCTCCTGAACACTTTCTGAACTCCTGACCTCACCATTGATCCCAACAATTTCTCCACAACACAAAGCAGCTGGCCTGTGCTAACGGGTAGACCGACACAAAGTCGCTAACAAGCTAGTGTTCAGAAAGTGTTAATGTGTTGGAGTGGAGTCCAAAAAAGTGATGAAATAAATGAACAAATCATCTGCTGCAACTTATTGATGATTATTAACTGTTGCATAAAAGAAATATCACACTGAGGCTGTGCTGTTATTCTGAATATGAGCACGCTGTGATTCAGTCATAGATCATCACAGCGTGCAGATAAGCAGTAAACATTCAGACATTGGAGACTGGAGAACTCTTTTGTGGCAGACGACTCAATTATAGGGACCTTAAAGGAAGTGACACACTTCGGGTTTGTGGATTTGAGTTCTGCAGCTAACTAAAAGCTACCGCTAACATCTGAGACGTCGGTACATTAGATGTTTGTAGTGAATAAACACAAACTGAGAAATGAACTGAGTCAGAGGAACACTGATTATATGACTGCTATGAAGACGCTCTCTTCAGTCCGCTGGACCTGAACTCTGCTGTGAACCTTCATGCTGAGTCATGCAAAAAGACGCTACAGTCTCATGTTTGTGCGGGTGTGTAGAGACGCACAGTAACACACACACAGACACATGCCAACAGCGAGGCTCACTGCAGTCGTCACTGTCGGAGCTGTTGATCTCCACCGACGTGTCCATGCTGCTGGTCAGGGACAAAGACCCGCCGCCGCCCGGCCTGCCGTGGGCCAGCAGAGGAGACAGGAGGTGAGACCCGCCCATCCCGGAGGCCACGGAGCCGGGGCTGAGGGCCAGAGGGGAGGAGGCAGGGTTCGGGGAGATGGGGCCGGGGGAGGTGGGGGACAGGCGGGGGAAGTAGGCGGAGATCTGTCGGATGGGTCTGATGGGGCCGGGGCAGACGTCAATGGCCATGTGTTCCTGGATGGAGATGCTGAGCTTCTTTCCTCTCCGCACCGTCATAGAGTCTGAAAGAGCAGAGAGGTTTAGTTTGGATTCAGTGTTGCTTTAGTTTATGTTCTGTCTATCAGGTCTAATTATCCCCGGGTCAAAGGTCCTAATTGGACCTGATCCAGAATGTGATGGACCTGAACGGACCCAAACAGCAACACCGTCAGCAGCAAGATGCTCCACTAATTAACGGTGAAAAGAATCTGTCTTTCTCCAGAGATGATGATCCGAGATGATCCACCTGCAGCAACACAACAAGACCGGACTCGAGGTCATTTGGACCCATGAAGACCTGTCGCTTCAATTAAAAGCTGCTGTTTTGTGCAGGTCCAACCCAACATGTCAGTCCGTCTTTAAACACCAACTTCCTGTCTGTGTCTCAGATTTAAGCCCAAAACACAAATATTTAGTTTAGTAAAAAGTTTTAGTAATTAACTAAATCAAGTGTCGTTTTTATCAGACAGACAGGAGGTAATGGAGCATTTGTTGGGGACTATTTTCAGCGGTGGATGAATCCACATTTGGTGCTGTAGTGAGTATTTGTGGCAGCAGGACAGTGTGTGTGGGACTGAGTCAAAATAAACTACAGTGTGTGTTCATGGTGACGAAGGAACAACATCAAATACTTCCACGTCACTGCACCTACGCTTCAAATGATGAAACTATGATGCTGTGGTAACCTCCAGCATCTTCTTCGTCTGGTTACAGTGAAGCTTAATGAAGAGAGGTGACGTAGTCTGCATGTGGACGATCAGTCACACAAACACTGAAACCAGAAGACTCAGACTTCTTTTAAGTTACATAAGTTAACTTCCAAACGCTGATTTTTGAATCCTTGACAAACCTTCAGCACAAAGACGAGATATTTAATGTTTAAACTGAACTCTTGAACTGCTTTCTGTAAATATTCACTAATTTTTCCAATAAAGTTGTGACAGTATCAACAAAGCAGCTGATTGAAGCTTCCACAGGTGAACAGGTTCACTGAGTACTGGATTGAGTATGAAAGGGGCGTCCTCGAAAGGCTCAGTCGTTCACATCCAGGACGGGGTGAAGTTCAACACTTTCAACGTTTGTGGACACAGTTTGAATGAATTTCTGGATTTCACCATCTACAGTCCAGAATATCATTCAAATCAGAGAAATCTCTGCACATAAAACCAACACTGAATGTCCGTGACTTCTGAACTATCACCTGCATCCATCAGCTTCCAGAGCTGCAGGTTTTCCAGTCCTACCTGCAAAACCTGGGATTTTTAAAATATTTTAATATGCTGAAAATCATGAATCTCATTAATGTGAGCAGGGTTGGTATCCCCTCACCCTGTCTGAGGAGCTGGGAGGTGAAAAACACATCATGTCTTAAATGTCTCCCCGTCGACCACGTATTGCACCGAGAACAGAACTTTTTGTTTTCGGTGCATCACACGGAGCGTGGGCTACATTTGAGCGCCGACTCCAAACTCCCTTTAAGAAATATGACATTTGAACGATTCCTTACGTGTCCGTTAAAACACATTGCTCTAGAAACACGAGATAAAGGAGTCATATGTCCACAGTCTGACTGTCAGTTCAGCGTCAATATAATCCACAAAGAAACTGTTTCTGTACAAACTTTACAAAACTTACATAAAATATGTGACTTACAAGCATTTCCTAAAGCTAACCAAGCAGTTAGTGCCAGACTTCATATTTTAAACAGTATTTGTTAGTAGACTCCTTTCGTGTTGTTTCAGTCTGAACATTGAGTTCAGTTTTATATAAATAACAAATCATAGCAGATGTTAGCTCTCACACTTTTAGAGACAATTACCCAAAAACAAAACACGAGCTTTAATGAGAAGAATAAAAATACAGACTATCACCACGAACCAAAGCCAGAACATTACAGCTCGATCTGTTTGTGTAAATCTGACAATTTAACATTTCCACTCATTTCTCTGCAGCAGTTGGGAGTCATTACGTGGAGACTGTGCTGCCCTGACACGACCGTTCGATTCCTGATAATAACAGAAACACACAGCCAGCCTGACGTCTGACACAATTTATCCCCTCCACCAGCCTCGACGGCCGGCTGCAGGTAGCTGACAGCAGGTGTTTAATGAGGACTGTGTGTGTGTGTGTGTGTGTGTTTCACATAAAAAGAGGAAAGAAATTGAAACATGTCCAGGTCGGTTTGCAGGGATCGTATTAGATTTTCAGGAAGTAGAGAGAAGATGTGTTGCAGCACGATGCTGAAGGGAAATGAAGCGAACAGAAACAAACATACGAGTCACATTTCGTGTTTTAATGGTGTGGTACGACTCCACTTCGTGTAACTGTTCGTACGTCTGTTCTCACACTATGTAACTTTGGGCTCCGGGTCGGGAGAAGTACGTAATGCTTTACGGCACTAAGTCACACACCACAAACTATTTCACTGATTTTGGTGAAACTGGATCATATTTTATGGAGAAAATGTTTTCTGGTTTTCCCTCTGATGTCCTCCGGCTGCTCCGCCTCAACTCTCTGTGATTTACAGAGTTTCCTGATGGACAGTGAAGTAAACTGCTGACAACTGTAGCTGCTGTTAGCTCAGTTTGTTAGCTGCTGTTAGCTGGACATGATGGCAGAGGAGAGGAGAGTGAAGAGGACGTTGACGGAGGAAGCTAAGAAGAGAAAAGGAGAGAGTGAGCGAGCAAGAAGCCGCCGGACAAGAGTAAATCTGGGACTGACTTTTAGTGGTTGGTGAGAGCTTGGTGAAATAAAAGGCTGAAAGACAGACGCCGAGCTGGGCTGACTGCTGTGCCAAACTAACGTTCCACTACCAAAAAACCCATCAGATCTGTGACCATGTGAGAAGGAGCGCCCACCTGTGAAAACCCAGCGCCCCCTTCGTGATGACTGTCTGGAGCTCTCGTCTGGGTCAGACCTGCTCCCTGACCATCACGGTCACATGTCTGCAGTGTGAATGAGTCAGAGCTGAAGCTTCAGGCTCCTCTGGTGACATTTCCAAAGTAAATTTACTGGTCAGATCTGACAAGGACACCCGTCTTCAAGACATGATGTGTCAGACGAGAGGAGCTTGGACAGATTACTGACTGTACCGGCCGTTACAGATGTGATACAGATGTGATACAGATGTGCAGAAGATTTATTATTTCACAGATATAATAAAACAACAGTCTTCATGTCAGCGGTTGGAGTCTGTATCTGTTTTACTTTAACACATCTGCAGCTCTGATCTCTGCTTTATGCAAATGTATCCAAGATCATTAACATTAAAAAAGATTTTACAGGCGCTGTCTGAAGACATGACAACATACAACATGTTCACTGACAGGGAGTCTATATTTTGAGCTTCTCTGCACATTTAAGGCAGAATAACAGTAACATGAGGCTGTACCGGGACTCACTGGGAGATCCTCTCTCATGACAGACACACAGCGACTCAAACAGACATAAATGGGCTTCTAGTGATGGAAGTGCACGCCACAGTGTGGAAACGTGGAGATTCTGGGTCATTTTATGCCTGGAAATGAAAGTTTTTTGGCTTTACGTGTGACTGAGCAGCTTCCATCAGAGCCTCACCTCTAACACTGTGTATTTATACATCCATGATGTTTAGTGTGTTAGCTGGTGGTGCCTAGCACATCAGAAAAGACAAACACATTCGAATATTCTCAAAGAGTCGTACGATCAAATCACTTCATCTCCACTCAAGTTAGTAAGAGTGAATGCAGCCCGCCTTCAGCGCTGGCCCAGATCTCTCTATAGATCCATGGTGCTGCCACTCAGCAGGCTTCAGAGACGTTGGCTAAAGAGACCGAGGATGAATGAATCTGACCAAGAACATAGAGCTGGAACAAACAGAGTAAGTCCTCTTTAAGTTGATACAATCCATAGATACAATCCAGTCTGCCTCACACTTAGCTCAGGGTCTGCAGGCAGCAGGGTGATTCTGAATAATGTCCCTAACAGCCACTCACAGTTTTTACTTCACACTGGGGAAGGAAAGGTGGTGAGATGAAGGGGTAACACACTGATCCTTTGAGTAAAGATGTGAGTATAATCAGGAAAACGTCCCCGTGACACCCTCAGGAGTTTGTCCAGAGATCTGAATGATTTCAATGAACAGCTGGTTTCAGACCTGCAGCCTTCCGCATGATCTCTGGTAGGAGACAGAACAAATCAAATGTGGAAGGAAGTGAGGACATTAAAACAGAGAGGCTGATGGTGGGTGTGTGTCAGTGTTTCCTGGATTAAAAAGCTCTGCGGGGCGTCCATAACGAGGCAGAAGCAGAGCTTTATATCTAAACTAAAGAGTGTGAACAGAGTGAGGGGGCTGATCAAACTGGACCGTGCACCACCAATCATTTACGTGACGGTCTGTGGTTTTGGAAGACAACCTGTTTCTTTGTGCAGTTTTTTGGATTTGTGGTTTCATACTTTTTGTGAAGTTAATTAAAGCTTGTCGAGTGTTTTTTTCTACATCAGTTGAGTGCTGCGTTTTTGTTGGACTCCCTCCTCAGAGGCTTTTAGATACGCTGCTGTGAGCTGAAGGTGGAAAGATGGATTCATGCATGGTATGATACTCCAAGACAAAATGGACTAATAAATTCTCAGACACTCATAAACATCATTCCTGACACAAGGCAGCTTTAAAGGCTGTGCAGCGTCTACCTTCCAGTGACCGAGCACAACCTCCAGACCAGCAGTGTCCAGTCTAACAGTGAATACAGTAACAGAACCTCTGAACCAGCAGTGTCCAGTCTAACAGTGAACACAGTAACAGAACCTCTGAACCAGCAGTGTCCAGTCTAACAGTGAATACAGCAACAGAACCTCTGAACCAGCAGTGTCCAGTCTAACAGTGAATACAGCAACAGAACCTCTGAACCAGCAGTGTCCAGTCTAACAGTGAATACAGCAACAGAACCTCTGAACCAGCAGTGTCCAGTCTAACAGTGAATACAGTAACAGAACCTCTGAACCAGCAGTGTCCAGTCTAACAGTGAATACAGTAACAGAACCTCTGAACCAGCAGTGTCCAGTCTAACAGTGAATACAGTAACAGAACCTCTGAACCAGCAGTGTCCAGTCTAACAGTGAATACAGCAACAGAACCTCTGAACCAGCAGTGTCCAGTCTAACAGTGAATACAGTAACAGAACCTCTGAACCAGCAGTGTCCAGTCTAACAGTGAATACAGCAACAGAACCTCTGAACCAGCAGTGTCCAGTCTAACAGTGAATACAGCAACAGAACCTCTGAACCAGCAGTGTCCAGTCTAACAGTGAACACAGTAACAGAACCTCTGAACCAGCAGTGTCCAGTCTAACAGTGAATACAGCAACAGAACCTCTGAACCAGCAGTGTCCAGTCTAACAGTGAACACAGTAACAGAACCTCTGAACCAGCAGTGTCCAGTCTAACAGTGAATACAGTAACAGAACCTCTGAACCAGCAGTGTCCAGTCTAACAGTGAATACAGTAACAGAACCTCTGAACCAGCAGTGTCCAGTCTAACAGTGAATACAGTAACAGAACCTCTGAACCAGCAGTGTCCAGTCTAACAGTGAATACAGCAGCCTACCGAGGTGGTTTTCTTGCCGGGTTTGGCTCCTGGCATCCCGGGCTGAGTCAGTTCAGTTAGCTACACGGCTGACCGAGCTAACCACAGTTAGCGCTAGCTTCACTTTATGATGTTTCCATCATAAAGTCTGTAAATCACCTCGGTACTGTAACGTTATTCCCTGTTGGTCTCAGAGACTGTGCTCCAACACGGTCAGGTCCGGCTGCTGAGCCCGGTTCTGCTGAGAAAAACACTTAAACACCAGTTTTGAGTTAAACACGTTTTGTCTGGCTGCAGGTGTTTTATTTTTCTGGCTTCAATTAAGTGATCAGGAAGAAACAGAACGTTGAGTTCAGCTTTGTGCCAAATGATCAGTTCATCTCGCTGAGTCATCATTAGGACGTACTAAACCATCATCCTGAGTGTTATTATAATTATGATATAATAATTATGAATTAGGAGCCATAATTATGAGACACTGCCCCATCAATGTGAATGTTTTTGTCATTACTCCTGGCTACAGAATGTGCATTCACTCTGTGGGAGTGCGAGCTGGCTGCTGCTGCAGTGTGGAGCTGCTGTTGTCATGTTTAATTCAGGGGGAAGCAGCATTTATCAGTGGAAACATTCTCCCACTTGAAAGTGAAATCTGGTGCTCGTCCAGTGACTGATACTCAGTCACAGTGGGATTACTGGTGAGACTCAGCGGTGGAGAGTTAAGCTGAGGGAAAAGCACAGGCGAGTATGCTAATGAAGACGCATGAAATGCTTTTCTCCCAGCATCCTCCTCACCTCCCTCTCCTCTTCAGTGTCCTATCTCACCTGCCAGTCACTCCTGCAGTCTTTATTCCCATCCTGATGTCTCTTCCTCTCTGTGTCGCCTGTTTTTGTCTTTCCCGTCTGCAGATATGTCGCCGTCCTCCTGTTGCTCTGCATTAACAGTCTGCCCCTCGCTCGCCGTGGAGGGGTCAGTTTAAATACAGGTGTGAGGGCAACAGGTGAGGAAAAGGGTGAGGAGAGGCCTCGTATACCTGTAGTCATTGTTTATCACTTCAGCTGCTGTTACTGCCCTTTTCTTTACAAGCGCAGATCTTTACACCTAAACTCCACCGCCTGTTTTGGTCCTTTCTTTGCGTGACTTCAGCCCGCCTATGTTGAGGTTGTACGATCTAACTGTACAAAGCAGCTGAATTTGTGAGATCACGCAAAAATCCGTCTCTCCAGGCTTCAGGCTACACGTTTGTGTCCAAACACATTGGCTCGGACCAAGCCAGTAGCAGCTACAGCATGAGCTACGGGCGTGGTTTAAACAATGCTGAAGAGGTTAGCATAGCTGCTGTTTCCCCTAAAGAAGAACAAAGACACCGACGACTTTTCTGGATGGAAAGCATGTTTCCACAGCGTCGAGTTAGGACTAGCTTAAACCAGATCTGTTCCAGTCTGGGTCAGTTGGACGGGAGCTGAATTCCTGAGATCATGAGAGAATCCATGTTCCCAGGTTTCAAACTATGCTTGGTGTACAAACCGCAGTGATTTGTCAGCGATGGCGGCTGCTAAAGAGGTTAGCGTAGCTGCTTAAGTTGGCATCAGTTATCAGAACTGGAGAGAATTTCTTCATTGAGGAACAAAGAAGGAAACTTTCTTCTGAAGTTTGACTCTGTTGTACGGTTTGTTGCTCTGATTGGTTGAAGGTCGCCTATGATAGACGGTAATAGGCATCCAAAGTACCGATCCTTTTCCAAACAGTTTCCAACAATGACTCCTCAGACTGTGGAAAACAAGAAAAGTACCTGGTGAAACTCATCTTGTTGAAATGAGGGTGGTTGATTCGCTGTGCAGGACGTCAGCACCTCGAGCGAAGCTGTGGGTAACTATAAGTTCTGTCTCAGCACCAGCAGACCCGATGGAGGGTGGACGACACAAAGTGACAAACAGCCCAAACATTTGAAGTCCTGTGTTAAAGTCTTTTATCGGTGTGACGTTTAAATATCTGGTAGAAGTCTGGGTGGAGGCCAAAGACCAGCTGTAGTCAAGTTGTTTCTTGACCAGGTCCGGTTCAGGAGGAAACCCTTAATGCTGATCAGAGATACAATGGAGGAGGTCCACAGGAAGGTAAAGGGTGTTCCAGATGTGGAAGATCATGGCTGTATTATTGTACGTTCAGTCTCCTCAGCACTGATTTTAACTGAAGATCAGCTTGTCGTCTGTTTATTCTTCTGATCCAGAAGATTCTTTGAATCGACGTAATGACACAGCGTCAAAGTTTTCTTCTTATTTTTCATGACACAAATTTTGCTTCCTGGGATCGTCTCTGTGAAAGAACCTTTTTGTGACATGATGGGAAGCTGAAGAGAGAGCGACTTAATTTACGAATTATAATTGGACAGAAAAATGAGATTCAAAAGAAATGTAACTTCTTGACGTTTTAGTCCAGAAAATCCTTCCTATCAAATTAATGAAAGTTTTGCTTCTTTATGAGAAACATGACGATGAGTGGAAAGAATCACTTCCCTGATTTCTAATTTTCCAATTACGGTTTGAATGTGACTTTTTTAAATATATTAATTAACAACCTGAGGAAGTTTGCTGTCTACACCTGATGTTTCTGAGTTTATTGTCCACCACAAACGTATTCCGGGTTCCAGGTAAATTTATCTATTTTCCTCTAAATGGGACCATAATTTAAAAATGAACGTCATGCTGTGTGTAGATTGAGAGATGCTCATTTGCCCTCCTGGGTGTGGCTGAGGTGCTCTTAAGCAAGGCACTGAACCACCAACTGTTCGAGGCGGCGTCCTCTGAGGAAGCCTCCACGCTCCGACACCTCTCCATGCATTAATGCATGAGTATAGGTCGTGTGTGTGTGTGTGTGTGTGTGTGTGTGTGTGTGTGTGTGTGAGTGACACTTTGAAAACAGTGAATTTCCCCTCGAGGGATTCATAAAGTCCAGACTGCCGTCTTCTGGCTGTAAATCCTCTAAATGTTCTTTGCAGTTAAATGTTTCAGATTTCACCTCTGACCTCACTCAGCAGTGATGTCACAGTGTACTGGGAGTACACTGTGACATCACTACAGGAAGATAAGAGGTTAAACCACTAGAGGTCAGCAGAAACACAGTTATCAGTTACTCTTTAAGATGACAACACTGAGGTAAAGGTAAAGGATTTGAATATTTCTTCCACGTCTGTTAACTCTCAGATGAATCAAGTGGAAACAGAAATGGATCATCTTTAATCCTCTGTGCTCTGGATGAACTCATCACGAACATACATGACTGAACTGAACATACATGAGCCGCTCACGTGTCAGCACTAAAAAATATTACAGTTCATTCAGAACTGAAGGATTGTTATTTAGTTATTTATCTGTTCTCTGTATGTTATTTATGTTATTTTGTAAAAGCTTAAAGGTCCAGTGTGCAGAATATAAAACAGAAACTTTATTGATCCCTCGAGGGGAAATTATTTTTTCACTCAGTTTTTTACATTTTACCTGAAATACAGCCACACATACTCAAAGGGTTTATAGAGATGGTGGAGTGATGGGCGCGTAGGGATTCTGTGCCTTGCTCCAGGGCACCTCGGCAGTGCCTGGGAGGTGAACTGGCACCTCTCCAGCTCCCAGTCCACCCTCCATACTTCGGTCCATGCTGGACTTGAACCGGCCACCCTTCAGGTTCCCAGGCCAAATCCCTACAGACTGAGCTACTGCCGAATTTAGCGGCATCTAGTGGTGGAGTTGCAGATTACGACCAACTGAGTATTCCTCGCTTCACTCTCACTGTGAAACTTGTGAAAAATACAAACAGGTGGTATCTGGAGCCAGAGTTTAGTTTGTTCTTTCTGGGCTTCTGTAGAAACGCGGTGCTTCAACATGGAGCGCTCCCTCTGTCGTATAAAGTCTGATTAACGTTAACGAGTTTTGTGGATTTTAGATTCTACAGAGAAACTTACATTTACACTGGACCTTTGAAACAGTTTGAAGATTTTAATCAGATTTTTTAATATTGTAAGTAAAAGTTTTCATTATACAGAATGTGTGAATTCAGTGTTAATTAATAATATATTTATTATTGAATTTCCAAAATGTAACAGAGCGACTTTGAACGTAACCATCTGTTGAATCTTCCTCTGGAGGCAGTTTGTGTTTTAATGAACTGATACTTCATTTTTTTATTGTTAGCAGATTGTAAAAGGCGTTCTGAGGAATAATTACAGAAAATATGAGTACTGGAAAATTGTTTCTTTGTTGTTGTTTTTTTGGCCATAATGTCACAAACTAACCAAACAAAACAGTCTATTCATGATAAATATGTATGTTATATTTCATCATTGTGTTACATCACATACAAACTTTTTGTCCAAAGTGACTTCAAATATAATTTTGTTTTTTTTGAGAACGAGAACTAAAAGTCGTGAAAACAGGAAGTGAAATCTTATCAAATAATCTATTAAAAGTATTTTTAAATGAAAAGCTTCAGTAGAAATGTTTCGATTTTTCATTTTTCATCCATTTTGGATCAAAATTCAAACTGTTGATCAACATTTTCCTCTGAAATGTTTAAAGTATAAAAATGAATAAAAACAATCAAACTGAGGTAAAGTGCATAAAAAATCATCAGAGCTGTCTGCACGAGGCAAATATGAAAAAGAGAAACAGACGAGAGGAGAGATGAAGAAGGAGGCAGGAAAGACAAACTGAAGAATAAAAGATGAATTTTCATCCCAGCAGCAGAGAGGAGAATAAAATCATGTTCTTACCTCTGATTGAGCGAGTGCAGCAGATTCCAACACAAACAGGTGGACGTCGGTGCACGAGGGGTCCGCACTAACAGGTGGAGAGAGAGAGAGGCAGCCGAGCGAGCGAGCGAGGAAGGAAGGAAGGAAGGGGGGAGGAAGAGAGAGAGAGAGAGAGAGAGAGAGAGATTTGGACTTTAACCCTTCCTCTGCTGTGTCCGTCCTCTCTGTGTTTAATATCCTTCCTCGGAGCTTCACATTCATCTGAAACGTCAACAGTGTTGAAGCTCTTCCTTTAATCACACTTCACATGTATTTAGATTAACTCTGCCTCACCCTCTCCCCCCTTCTCTCTCTCTCTCTCTCTCTCTCTCTCTCTCTCTCTCTCTCTCTGGGTTGCAGATTGTTGCAGATGGGGGGATGAAAATAATGTGCCAACAGCAGCATCTGTCTTTCTCTTTCTCTCTGTATAATTTGTGGTTAATGACGCCTAATGATACATGTGTGCACCCAACACACACATGTGCAATCACACATGCAAAGCTGCAGTTTTTTTTTTTACTCCTCCCCTCCAGGAAAGGGTGTAGATGATCTGCGTCTCCATCCCTCCTTCTCTCTCCCCCCTTTTATTTCATCCCTCCTCCTCCTCAACCTTTTGTTCTCCTTCTTCTTCTCCTCTCCCGTGGTCAGACAGAGAGGTGTCCCCGGGGTGAAGAAGGAAGTCCTCGTTAAAAAAAAAGAATCTCCCCCCACCACCATCATCATCCATCCATCCATCCATCCATCCATCCATCCATCCATCCATCCATCCATCCATCCATCCTTCCTCCCACCTCCTCATCCTCCTCTCTGCATCTCATCCACCCACACACTCTCTCTTCTCCATCTACCCATCCATGCATGCCAAATAAATGAGGGAACCCTTATTTTATTTTATTTTATTTTCCCTTATCCTGCACACCTCTGCTCTGTCTCTCCATCTGTGATCTCTAACATGATACAAACCCTGCAGGCCTCCTCACAGCACAATGAAGAAATACGACCGCCGCCGCCGCCGCCGCTGCATTTCTGTCTTTAAAGCCCAGATGGAACAATTTCCTTTTTTTTCTGTTTCCAGCAGCTGAAGCGCCTCATCGTGTCAGCTTTAAACGAGTCGTGGTCAGAGAAGCAGCAGAAGAAGATTTAGATTTGTGAACAGCACTTCATTTAACAAACACTTCATCTTCAAACTTCAGCTCTCCACCGGCCACCCGACACAAAAGCTCCTCGTGAGCCCACCGCTGTATGAACACATCTACGTTCCCTGTGATCCTGTGGAAGCTAAACTCCAGCCTCAGCCTGGCCTTCTTTTTGTCAGCCTCGTGCGAGTTTCAGGAGGGCACCGCTGAGCTCAGTAAGCCCAGGGCTCAGCTAGATCTCTGGATAACGGTCTGTAGGAAGGCCCCTCTGCTTCTCAGACAGCCTCTTCCTCCAGAGCTCCAGGCTCCTCGAAACCAGCCGGACAGAGCGCACCCCCTGCACAGAGCTCAGAGCCTGAGAGGAGGAGGAGAAGGAGGAGAAGGAGATTTTTGAACAGCACTTTATTTACAGTTAGCTTAAAACAAAACAAACAGTTACTTAATCAATAATCAGTTTAAGAATGATGAGAGTTTCAGTTCTCCACTGGTCACCTGACACAAAAGCTCTTCATGAGCCCACTGCTGTGCAAAAACATCCACATTTCCTGTGGCTCTGTGGAAACAAAACTCCAGCTTCAGTCTGGCCTTCACGTTGTACTTCCACAGAGTCACAGCGTCAAGGGTCGAGGGTCAAGGAGAAGGAGAAGGAGGAGGAGAAGGAGAAGGAGAAGAAGAAGAAGGAGAAGGAGAAGAAGAAGGAGAAGGAGGAGAAGGAGAAGAAGAAGGAGAAGGAGGAGAAGAAGAAGAAGAAGAAGGAGAAGGAGAAGGAGGAGAAGAAGAAGGAGAAGAAGGAGAAGGAGGAGAAGGAGAAGAAGAAGAAGGAGAAGGAGAAGAAGAAGGAGAAGGAGAAGAAGAAGGAGCAGAAGGAGAAGAAGTGAACACTTTGATTTAAACAATGAAAAACTCAACTTTTGTTTGTGGGCAGGTGATATCTGCAGAATAAACCAAAAAAGATTCTTACAGAAGTTTTCTGTTGTAAAATGATTACCTGTAAAGTAACAAATTATTAAGTATTATGCAATGATGAGTTATCTGCAATTAAAAACATTACATTAGTTATGGAAAAGTCCTGACAGCAGTGCACTGCAGGTAGTTTGTCGTCTAATTAGAGATTCCCTCGTTTGGATCTCGGCTCCCTCGGTCCAATCAAAGAGTTTTATTTATAAATCTCCGAGTCATAGCAGCAGTTATCTCATGACAGTTTCCATATAGAGCAGCTCTACTCTTTATAGCAGAACCCCAGCGGGCACGTCACGGCTGCGACGCTGTTTTCGTCCGCTCTCCAGGCGACTTGAAGCCGAGCTGAGCAGAGAAACGTCGTCACCATGAGCAAGCATTTGGCGACGGCGGTGAGGAAAATGTTTGAATTGTGTGACTGTTTTCATGCATTATTATTATTATTTCTTTTATAGTTGTAATTATCATTATTATTGTTGCTGCTGTCTGCAGATGTCGGTCCACCATGATCCGGGTTCTGCTCCACGTTTCTGCCTCTTAAAAGTCGTTTTTCATGCTGAACATCACAGCCAATGTATTTCTTTTAGTTTGATAAAACTGTAATTGAATGAACATTATTTCACAGTAAACATCCACACAGAAGCGTTGTTCATTCAACATGCAGCCGTGAGCCGCTGTTAGCCGCTAAATACCACAAAGACAAACACTGAGAGGACCCACTCCATCTCCCACATTGATTTATCATTTGAACAGCTGTCTCTGAGGCTCCAGAGGCCACTTTCACAACCATGTGATGTATCTGCCTCCAGCTCTTCTCCATGTGATCGTCCATCTTCATTTCACCGCATGTTTAGGAAAGACAGGAACAACAAACAGGACTGATTTAAACGTTTAAAGGTCTTTGTAATGATAATCATCAGGTCTGTTGGTCTTATGTGCTAAAGCAAGTTTAGTTATCTCAGAGGGAACGTATGACACGAAGTATTAACTATTAAAACAAACAAGAATAATTTACTGCTGAAGTTAGAAGAAGTCGTGACCTCGAGGACGAGCAACGCGAAAGACGCCCACAGACAGTCAGGACGAACTTTGTGAAAGTTCTACTTAAAAAATCTTTAAAAGTTAGAGAAGAAAGTTCAAGCATGAAGACTTCAACAGCAACACTACAAATACAAACTGCTGATCTGTAAATGCATCATCAGTGATTAAAATGACTTTTTTAAACCTCATGAACAGTTGAAGGAATTAATAAAAAATCCAAAAGAACTGAGCAACATTACATAGAAATCAGTGCTTGTTGTGATTCGTTGTCCCCAGAGTGTAATCCCACTGTGCTAAATATGGACAGCTGAAAATGTCTGTGCTACAAACACGAACACTCCCCCAGTACCCGGCTAACAAACTGAGCTAACATTAGCTAACAGCAGCTACAGTTGGCGGCACTTTAAGGTCCATGGTCCATCAGGAAACTCTCTAAATCACTCACAGGTGAAAAATTAGCATCAAATAATTTCAAATCTGTTATTTGGTAGAAAAGTTACAAAGTGTTCCTGTAATTGTTTCTTTTTTCTGAGGGATCATCAGGACCCCCCTACAGCGCTGTTCAGCACAGTTCTGGCTCGACAGCAGCAAAGCAGGGGCCGACACAGCACGTGTACAAGTTAAGCCGACGGACACTCAGCGCCCAAAAACAGATTTTTCTTCAGCAAGTTAAAGAACCAGTGGGACCCACAGATTAGAGCGCTGCACACGAGGCTTCTCACAAACACACTTCACCAAAAAAAAATCATTAACCAGTCCAAACCTCACACTTCGAACGCCTCACAGCACATCAGTGTATCATCAGTGCACAGATGGCCGGGAAAGAAACTGTAAAACATAAAACATACTGCTGTGAGAGAGGCAGGCGATTGTTACGCACTGCATCAGTCCAGCAGAGACTGTATCAGTCCAGCAGAGACTGCATCAGTCCAGCAGAGCTTTACCAGTTTAACAGAGTTTTTCCAGTCCAGCAGAGACTGCATCAGTCCAGCAGAGACTGCATCAGTCCAGCAGAGACTGCATCAGTCCAGCAGAGCTTTACCAGTTTAACAGAGTTTTTCCAGTCCAGCAGAGACTGCATCAGTCCAGCAGAGACTGCATCAGTCCAGCAGAGCTTTACCAGTTTAACAGAGTTTTTCCAGTCCAGCAGAGACTGCATCAGTCCAGCAGAGACTGCATCAGTCCAGCAGAGACTGCATCAGTCCAGCAGAGCTTTACCAGTTTAACAGAGTTTTTCCAGTCCAGCAGAGAGCAGTCTAGAAGAGAGAGCAGTTCTGCATACGCCCAGAGGCATGAGAGAGAGAGCACACAATTAAATCATCTGACAAAACACTCTACACATCCCAGTCACTCAGCTCCATGTGCTAAGGCTGAGTACTAAATCACAGCGGGCCGGGTTTAAGTCCAGCCCGTGGCCGTCTCTCTCCACTTTCTTGTCTGTCCTCAGCTTCATCATCAAAGACAAAATTAACAAAAAGAGAACAAGTCAACACAGAGCGAGACAACCTGCACAAAGAAATGAATGAATGAGCAGAGGGAGTGAATGAATCAAACTTTTTAAGATGAGTGGAAGTTTAGTTCTTGTAAAAATGCTTTAGTTTGATCATGTCATGTGATCTACTAAAGTACACCTTAAGAACAAATATGAGCAGGACTGCTGCAGAATCAACTTTTAATATTCACATTGCAGACACGAGCGTCCAGCTCGTTTTGTTTTATAGCATGATGACACTGCTCTGACTTTTTATTCCTGTCACCATGACCCAAGCCATGTGAACACAAACCACCATGTTTCCATAGATCTAACCAACCCTTCAGCACAGTGTCGTCACATCATAAACCACATTTATTATTTAACAGATCTTTTGGATAGATGAAGGACGTCGTCCGATCCATCGAATAGTTGTGATATTCCATCCTCAAAGCCACGTGGCTGAACAATCAGTGAAATCTTATCAAATCATGTTTCATCATCAGATTCTCTCTGATGTTTCTGTTGGTCTGAAGTGTGTGTGTGTGTGTGTGTGTGTGTGTGTGTGTGTGTGTGTGTGTGTGTGTGAAGTTCTGTGAATATTCTGCTTTTATAAACGCTGTGAGATGGATTGTGTCTACATACAACAGTTATACATTTGCTTTATTAAGTCTGTCCAGTAAAACCGGCTCATCCCAAAACAGATGAAACAGTCTGAACTCATCTTAATGTAAAACCAGCAGCATCAGAAAACTGAAACTTCACAGTAAAACAATGAAACTGGAACATTTCAGAGTGAGCCTGGTGCTCAGTGTGTCCAGTAATCAGCTCAGTGATTCTGGGTGTTTTTCAAGTGGATTTAAGAAGCGCTGCATAACATCCAGAAAAATAAAGGTGCCAACTGGAACCAAAAATGGTTCCTCGGAGTGACGCCATGGAAGAATTCATTTACACCAACGAGGTTTCTGCAGCTTCCAACAGATCATTTTTTAAGGACCTTTGTGGAGGGGGGTGGATTGGCATTCACTGCAGGTGAGAGCAGCGACAGGTGAGTTGATTGACACAGCTGGAACTGTTTGTCTCATCGCTCTCTCCTTTTAATGCAGCAGCTGTCTGGACCTGTAAGTCAGACACACAGAAAACAGGCAGGTAGCAGCAGATGATGCCAGGCAGCGACGAGCACACTGAAGGCAGTGTAGATAGTTACTGTGTTAAACTGTGTGTCCGGAGAAGTTTGATACAACGTTCATTACCTGATCAGACTGTCCACAACTGTGCGGAGAGCCCACAGTGACAGTGAGACTGGCTACAAACCTTTTCTAATCATTTCTGAATATAGTCATTGCAGCTCTAATTTCATGCTCCAAATAAGTAAAAGAACCTTTAAAGCACCACATGAAGAACGTGAACCATCCCTGAGATAAAGAGATTCTTCAGTCGGTGATGGTTCTTTGTAGAAGGACCATTATTTCTCAGTATGTAGCCAGACAGTGGACGGCAGCACTCACCCAGGAGTACCTGAAGCTCGATGTGTTTCTGCTATGAGAGTGAATATCAGCAGTACTGCAGGTTTTTTCTGATGTGCATTCAGAGGTTACATTTATGAAACGGGTTGGATGAAAGTGAACAGTCAACACAAAACATTAAAACATGCAGCTGAAGCAAATGTTTCCACCAAACAACAAATCAACGAGAGAACAGATGATTTTACTGGAGGAACAAACTGAACTCTTTCACACTTCTTGGAGATGACCTGTTGAAAAACAGTAAAAAAAAAAAAAAAGTTTTCTTTATTAATTTGATTCTTCAGATATTTCTGTGCCCATGAACTTTGGTTGACGTGTAACACCTACACTCGACACACTCAGACCTTCACTACCGTCCACCCAAACTCAGAAAATCTTTGATTATACTGCATCACATTTTCCCATGATGCCCCTCTGCCAGCTCGTGTCTGTAATCAGATGATTCAGTATCACGGCCTCGTTCTGCTGCCCTCCGACGGCCAAAAGTTTCATTAATCCTTCAAACCATCAGTTAATCTCACTGGTTTCCTCGTGTCACTGAAGCTCATTTTCATGGCCAACCAAACGCTCACGATCCTCTTAATTATTGATGATACTTGAAAATGTTAACTGCCTCCTCCATTCTTTGCCTCAGAGAAATGTGCTGCCAATGAATCGCTCATGTATTATGCAGACTGAGTGTTATTAACCCTAATGGCCCGTAAGAAATGAGACAATAACCATACAGGTCCACTGTCATGGAGTTAACTCTTTATAACACAGATACTCATCTGCATAATTAAATAGTGAAATTAATGCAGGTGATACACAACATTTCAATAAATGAAGAGTTTCCTCCAGAACATTTGTACTCCTGTTTCAACTTAATTTACAGAGTTACAACCAGAAAAAGAAGCTCACAGACTTCATCAGGACGTCTGCAGGACACCAAAAATATGTTTGTATAAAAAATATACAATTTAAATCTTTTCTTTTATTCTTTACAAATTCTGAATGTGAGATAATAAAACAAAAAAGTAAAACATCCAGAGATTCATATTCATAACAACTAAGCCATAAAATTGTTTAAAATCTGTAAAATCTCATAAATGTCGTTACAAAACTGTTAAAATGCTGAAGCTTATTTCTCGTTGTACATTTAATTAATATTTCAGTGGAGCTGTAATCATTGTTATTAGTTACAGTATGGCCGAGTGCTTGAGCTAATAATAATAATATTAATTAATAATATTTTAAATATTTTAAAGTTCACACCCCAAAACAAAACATCCAGGTCCGGTCCATATTTTGTATCCCCGTGAATCTCCACAACAAAACAATATTCAGTTCAAGTTAGTGAAGTAAAGAAAATCCCAAATATTTCCGTCACAGATGTACCAGAGTTACCTGATCCAGTCTGGTACCAACTTTCCATTCATCAGGTTGAGACGACGTGTCCATGACATGACGTTGGTCTGTTCTGGTGCAGCTTGTCTGACATCCATTGACTCTGTCTGCTGAATCTACCCAAAAACCTGAAGAGTTCACGTCTCTGCAAAACATAAAACAAACGGAGGTGTCCAGAGCTCACAGAGAGACGGACAGGAGGTCCAGGACCTGATGTTTCAAATTTGAATCTTCTACAACGAGAAATAAGAAAGAAATGTGTCTGTTAAACAGTTTATAAAACAGAAGCGTAAAGACTCGGCAGGTTTGAACTCAGGCAGGAAGCTTGAAACAGGCATACGTATCCAAAAAGGGGTCAGGCTGAGGGGCAGAAGTCCGAGTCCATGCGAGGGCATTTGCACAGAATTCATTCTGGCTGGTGATAAAATGGAGGTTGGTATGCTGAGTGCAGGTAGGCGGGAGAGGTCAGGTGATGGGGAATGATGGGAACACGAGTCAGCGCAGGGCAGGAAGGAGCGTCTGCATCTGTCAGTCGGTTTGTTGCTAATTTAGTTCACGTCTGCATCGCCGACTTCCTCGTCTCGTGTTTCTTTGAGGGCTTCATCCTCAGGGGGTCCCCGACCCCTGAAACTTCAACCCTGTGTGACGTCTTTAGTTATTCATGATGTCCTCGGTTCACTCTTGATTAATTCTCATCGCCGACGCCTTTGTCCTTGAAAACACATCTTGATTTTTGATGTGATAAAACGTCTTTAAAGTTCCCCCAAACCTTCAGATCAACCTCAGTCCTCACTTCAACAACTGAAGAGCTCACGGCAACATATTAGTGTTTGGAAAGTTTGAGTTTAATCACTGCTGAACTGAATTCATAAAGCAGTTTGAACCCATAAACCGATCACGGATCAGAAAGATGCTGAAACAATATAATATCTGTCCACAAGATGACAACTTTTCAGTTTGGATCAATCACAGCTGCCGACTCAAACTGGTGACAGACTTTTCTCCTTTTGTGTCTGGTCAGTTTAAGAAGTTCAGCTAACATGGGGGCAGTAATGAGCTCATTACAGCTTGGTTAACCAGAATGACGTGAAGAAGACGCCACCAATGAAAACTTACCTGAACGAGTGACACAAAGGTGAGGTGTGCGTCATCAGAAGTGTGGCATAGACAAACGTCCATTCAGGATGAAGATTACATTTTTACATCTCTAGTATCTTTGGTGCACATTAAATAAACGTGAGTTTTTCTGTGTTAAGCTGTTTGCAACACATTTAATCCTCTAAGATGTTTAAGACTCCATCAGTCTGTTTGTTTCTGAGCTGAGGAAAAATAATTATAAAGGTATTAACTAACATGTTTCATGTAGCCGTCAAGCTGCAGACGGGAAGAAGAATGCTGTTATTGTTTCATTAAGCTCGTAAAGCCTCCAAATGGAAATGTTGTCAAGAGTTTCAGTCTGAGGGGATTTCATGTTTCTGTGAGATTGTTAGCAGGATTAGTTCGTTTCTGTCAAACCAAATGTTGGTTATTGTTGTAAAGTTTTAAATCTCGTCTTCATCTGAACGTGTCGAAAGGTGACGGTCCATATGTTCATTATGAACGGCATCGTGACAAAGAACCAAGAATACGTGACGCACCTGCAGACAGCAGGTACACCACACACAAATCAGTTTCACCTGTAACAGCCGGCACAGGTGGAACTACAAGAGTTTACATCGGGAAACAGATGGTGGAGCGCCAACTGCGACCTTAACAGTTTAAGAAAGTGTGATGGTGTCCGAGCGTCCTGAGTTCACCTCGTCGTATAAATCTAAAGTCTCTCTCTAAAGTTTATGTTTTTTCCCTGTGACGTCCTCCAACTGCTCAGCTTCAACTGTAGCTGCTGTTAGCTGCTGTTAGGGTGGGTGTGTGACAGTAAGAGGTGTTTACAGGTGAAGGTCAGGTGATTTCTCTCGCTCCCTCTGAGCCTCATTATTCTTCACAGTTCACCCCTCAGAGAGTTTCTATAGCAGCTTTCATGTGATCATCAGATGTCTTAAAAAGAAGACAGCTTCCTGTCAAAATGGACACTGGAAAACACCCGATTAGTGCTCCACGTCATCCAGCTGACGTTAGACAGACTCGTTTGCATATACTCGTTTATTTCAGTGTTAATTTTAGCAGCAGTGATAGAATTAGTCTGAGCCTTCAGACGGGAATTCTCATTAGTTTTAATCACAATTCAAAATGTTTTCTCTCTTTGTGTGAGACAGATAAAGACGTCTTCACCGAAGAGTTCCTCATTTTGCTGCTTTTCAACAATGAAGAATGTTTGGAACAATTTGTGGTGAAATCCAGTCGAGGTTTGGACGCTCTGTCAGCTTCAGCAGCAGGATCAGCCCCTCGAAGAGGCTCCGTCATTATAACTGTGCTGCTTTAACGCAGAAAGTTGGTGGTTTGCAGGTCGGACAGCCAGTGTGTTAGTGTTCTACCAGTGGAGGTTTCAGGCCCAGCAGTCAGCAGCTTCATGGACATGATGGCAGAGGAGAAGAGAGTGAAGAGGACTTCTCTCAAATATAAATGAACTTCATGGACGCTCACGCTAACAGTGTGTCAGCGTCACATTGAACATATTTGACCTTTGCTGTGATGTTAATCTCCCAGCTGACAGACAAACTGCATATTGGCCTCATTGATTTCAGATGCAGATTGATGTTTTTAATCGTCTGTCCACACAGAGCAACAAATCCCAGTTAAACACCAGTTACAGTGTCATTACTTATAAATCTTCTTCCAATCCCTCCTTCATGTCTCTGCGGTGCGTTCAAGGACAGATTTATGATTTCATATGTAAATGGAGGCGACAAATGAGTCCGGCCCAACGTGAGCCGATATCTGCTCCACTTCGTCTTTATTTCATATCTCCCACTCGTCCTCATCCGTCGCTCTCTAATCACGTTTTCCTGAAGTCCTCTGTGTCTCTGCTGGGTTTGAACACTTTGTGATGTAGCCCAGGAAAATGAAGAGGAGCAGGACTGTTTGTGTCTCAGTGTAAACCCTGAAGTGGACACTCGTATAGTGTAATCATCATCACTGCGTCTCGCTGTGTCTCTGCTACAGTCCTGCTGACTAATGAGACTCCAACAGCGTTTATGTAACAAGTCTGGAGGTTGAATATGAAGGATGAAATATTTTTAGACATCTTCAGCTTTAATTTGACCTCTTAACTCTTACAGAGTGGAGACAAAAAATATGTTGAAGCCACGAGGACTCTAAATGTTGCCCACATTCGGATTCATCTGGAGGACGATGTCTCTGCAGAGAGGACGTTCTCTCTGAAGCTGCTGAAGTCTTATACGAGTTTTTGGAGATACCAACAGACTGTCTAAAACCTGGACGTAGTCTCCGTGACGTCCCCTCAGACTGTCTAAAACCTGGATGTAGTCTTCGTGACGTCCCCTCAGACTGTCTAAAACCTGGATGTAGTCTCCGTGACGTCCCCACAGACTGTCTAAAACCTGGACGTAGTCTCCGTGATGTCCCCGCGGACCGTCTAAGACCTGGACGTAGTCTCTGTGACGTCCCCTCAGACTGTCTAAAACCTGGACGTAGTCTCCGTGACGTCCACGCAGACTGTCTAAAACCTGGATGTAGTCTTCGTGACGTCCCCTCAGACTGTCTAAAACCTGGATGTAGTCTCCGTGACGTCCCCACAGACTGTCTAAAACCTGGACGTAGTCTCCGTGATGTCCCCGCGGACCGTCTAAGACCTGGACGTAGTCTCTGTGACGTCCCCTCAGACTGTCTAAAACCTGGACGTAGTCTCCGTGACGTCCACGCAGACTGTCTAAAACCTGGATGTAGTCTCCGTGACGTCCCCACGGACTGTCTAAAACCTGGACGTAGTCTCCGTGACGTCCCCGCGGACTGTCTAAAACCTGGACGTAGTCTCCGTGACGTCCCCGCGGACTGTCTAAAACCTGGACGTAGTCTCCGTGACGTCCCCGCGGACTGTCTAAAACCTGGACGTAGTCTCCGTGACGACTGTACTGTTCATATCGAGCAGGTCTACACCGTATATAACACACACACACACACACACACACACACACACACACACACACACACACAGCGTATCATATCACACTCTCATAACAGACAAATGATCTATGCTCTCTCTTTTGGCAATCCTTAGGACTAGTTGCTAGGCAACCAGGGGAGTTTCTAAAAGCACTGGTATCTCCTCTGCAGAGGGGGGAGGAGGGGGAGTGATGGTGTGTGTGTGTGTGTGTGTGTGTGTGTGTGTGTGTGTGTGTGTGTGTCCATATAGTGAAGCTGGTTATGTAACACAGGCTTGAAGCTGGCGTGTGGGTTCGTCTCTATAAATATTCCTGCTTCAAACATCTGAAGCCAAATCCTGCTGGCTGCAGGTGAACGGGGGGATTCGAACCCGTTCTGCTTCCTGTTTGTCGAGAACAGACGATTCAGTCGACAGCATCAGTGCAAACGCTGAGCCAAGGCACTGAGAGCCAGAGTCAGGATTAAACAGAAATAGAGCGACGAGCTGCTTCAGATTTCTCTCCAAACAGAGAAACTGAGCCTCAGTTCAGGATCCGGTTCAGCCTGGGAAGGTTGATTCCTCACAGGACTCATAAACGGTGCATTCAGGTGCTCCACGACTAGCCAGATATCAACAACATCTATCTTTCTATGGTATCATGTTCAGCAGCCTCTCCTCAGCACACAGCAGCTGAATTTCAATGAGCCTCAGTGTGTTTGGTTCATCGACCGTCTCGTCGTGTATGAACAGAGAACCCTCTGGAGCCGAGACGTTCAGGTGCTTCAGTACAGACCCGAGCACAAACACACCAGGACGTGTTGTCAGTCAGCAAACACACTTCTCTTTTTATTACTTCATATCTGATGTGCTGTCACTCACCCTGACTGACTGTTAGTCCAGCGCAAATCTCTGTGTCTGTATCGGTAGATGTTCTCGCACTATTGTTCATCTGTCCTGACGTATTCACTCTTTAAATCAACATGTTGTAACTTTCCTCTGATGAACTAACGTCTGTTCACTCCTGTTGATCTGCACTGACCTGTGATCAGGTGAATGGTGTCTCTGTCATTCGTACGTCTGTTCTCACACTATGTAACTTTGGGCTCCGGGTCGGGAGAAGTACGTAACGCTTTACGGCACTAAGTCACACACCACCAACTATTTCACTGATTTTGGTGAAACTGGATCATATTTTATGGAGAAAATGTTTTCTGGTTTTCCCTCTGATGTCCTCCGGCTGCTCCGCCTCAACTCTCTGTGATTTACAGAGTTTCCTGATGGACAGTGAAGTAAACTGCTGACAGCTGTAGCTGCTGTTAGCTCATGTTAGCTCAGTTTGTTAGCTGCTGTTAGCTAACGTTAGCTCAGTTTGTTAGCTGCTGTTAGCTAATGTTAGCTCAGTTTGGCAGCCAGGACAGCCCGGACTGTGAGCTCAGAGCACCGGGGGAGTGTTAGTGTTTGTACCACAGGTGATTTGGACCACCAGCAACAGGAGGTGGTCAGCAGCTTCTATGGACATAATGGCAGAGGAGAAGAGAGTGAAGAGGACGCTGACGGAGGAAGCTAAGAAGAGAAAAGGAGAGAGTGAGCGAGCAAGAAGCCGCCGGACAAGAGTAAATCTGGGACTGACTTTTAGTGGTTGGTGAGAGCTTGGTGAAATAAAAGGCTGAAAGACAGACGCCGAGCTGGGCTGACTGCTGTTGGACTAGTCAGTAATATTAGCTGGCTGCTGTGTCTGCTGTTGGTGACCTTGTTGATGTTTGGCTGTTAGCAAAGTTGTCGACTCGCTAGTTTTTGATCAGAAGTAATGTAATCAGAACAAATACTCGAGTACAGCTGAACATAGTTACCACAGTGGGATTACACTCTGAACCTGGAGACAACAAACAAACACTGATTTCTATGTAATGTTTCTTTATTGAGTTTAAAGCTTTCAGTGTGAGCTCTGCAGAGTTTGTGTTTGTTGCGTTGTTCATTTTTAAAGTTGCAGTTGCAACATTAACTGCATGTAAAGTGGAAGAAAAGGAAGCTGTCATCATGAAGTCCTCTGTGATCTGTTCACCACACTTCACTCTCTGCATGTTGGACTGTTGCTGCCACCTGCTGGAGGATCCAAACTTCACAGGCTGCAGCTGTCAGGAGGAACCGGACATCTGTCCAACGTCTGTCCAACATCTGTCCAACATCTGTCCAACGTCTGTCCAACGTCTGTCCAACATCTGTCCAACGTCTGTCCAATGTCTGTCCAACATCTGTCCAACATCTGTCCAACGTCTGTCCAATGTCTGTCCAACGTCTGTCCAACATCGGTCCAACATCTGTCCAACATCTGTCCAACATCTGTCCAACGTCTGTCCAACATCTGTCCAACGTCTGTCCAGTGTCTGTCCAACATCTGTCCAACATCTGTCCAATGTCTGTCCAACATCTGTCCAATGTCTGTCCAACATCTGTCCAACATATCTGCACTTCAGTCCAATCTCACTCAGATGTAAAGACAGTGTTCACACCGTCAGTCTGGATGAAGTTTCACCCACATCCTTGATGTTTGTGTCATTACTGTGTGCAGGTTTGATGCCAGAACATTCAGTTTAACAGCCTCTCTCATCGTGTAACAGCAGTTTACTTCACTGTCTGTCAGGAAACTCTGTAAATCACAAAGACTTTATGTGTTTATGACAGAATAAAAACTGTTCTGAGGCCAAAAGTTTAAATATTTCTTCTTCTGTTCCTTCGCTGATCGATCAGAGATGAACTGTGTGTTTTCTCCTGTGACCACGAGAGGGCAGCATCTCATTAAACAGCTGCACGCTGAGCTTCAGAGCAGTCTTCAGGTCAACAAAGTATATTTACTCTGGCCTGTACTTGAGTATACTTTATGGTTCTTTTGATTTTGTCTGGTCTTATAAATGTAAAATCATGTTTATTTTCTCTTCTAAACTTCACACCTGGTTTCATTTTAATAACTAAAAATCAAAGATGAGAGAAGAGTCCAGAAACTGGAAGCACATTTATGAATCAGAACTTTCTTTCTTCTTCTTTCTTCTCCATCAATCATCTGACGACCCCTCAGATTTATCTGGTGACCCTTTGGAGGGTCTGACCCCTCAGACTGGGAGACATTCAACTAAAGTGACTTTAAAGTATAAAAATCTTCTTTCATCAAGTCAAACTTGATGTTTGTGTTTGCTTCCAACGATGTGTTTATCAGGTAGTATGGCTCATTGCAAAAGTACCTGTCAGAGAAATATTCAGACATGTTGATTCAATTCCTCAGAGTTTGGTGGTTGATTCACCACCTGCTTCATGTATCAAACGTTGTGTAAGAGTCCTTCTCTGCCAAGACTTCAGTTTCCTGGGAAGCAGAATAATATCCTCCTGTGTATACTCAGTGAACTGCCTCCCCTCAGGCCTGATTTAATGGACAGGTATGATGAGAGAGGCTGATAAAGTGAATGTTCTGGCATCAAACCTGCACACGATAATGACACAAAGACAAACTAACCCAGGATGAAGAAAACAACACCCAGAGAGCCTACTGGAACAAGTTTGTGTGTGGACCCAAACGTTTAACATGAATGTAAAATACTTTATAACATTTAGAGACTGATGTGTTGAAGAATCCAGAGGCATTCATTCAAGAGGTCCATCCATAAAAGCTTCATGTTGCTGTGTAACAATAATCTGTGCATCAAACAGTCTCCTCACTGTCAAGTGTGATGGCAGTGATCAGGAATGACTTCCTGTAGCAGGAGTCACTGAATCTGCTTCATCAGGAGGTCATGTAGGGCATGTGAGCTACTGTCAGATCTCTGTCCTTAGTTTGTCTTGTATTTCACATGGACATGAAATGTGTGAGGTTCCTCAGGTATCATGAAGAATTAAGGATGAGCTGTGAGGAGTTTCACTTTGATTCACCTTTTAGACACCCACAGTGTCTGTCACGTTTCTTCATGGGTTGGACTTTGTGCACATTCTATTTACATATTTTTATATTCATAGTGTATTATTTATAGTATGTATATCTTGTATAGTCAATTATTTCATTATTATTATTATTATTATTATTATTATTATTATTATTATTATATACTGTTGCTGCCATTATTACTATATACTGTTATTAACAATAACATTACCATCATATCATCAGTACTCTGTCTGTCTGTCTGTCTGTGAGGGTTAGGGTCTGTTAGGACGGCCATGTAGCAGCTGGATTTGCAAGGTAGGAGGCCTGAAGCAGAGTTTGTGTTCAACCAACCAGGTGTTTATTCACCAACATTTACATTAAACATACAGACTTGATCATGAAACATATACTGTGGACCAGGCACACAGGGGTCCTAGCAGCAGCAGCAGCATGTGGTGCAGCTGGCAGCCTTAAATACCCCGCTGCTGCTACCAACCAAGACCCTGGGGGTTGTGCCCTCCCCATTGTATATACACTTAACAAACAATAGACAACACCTGAAAATACATTTGCACTCTACTATAACATCAATTAAATGTTAACTCATTGTGCTACTAATAACCACAGGCACATAATGAAGACTACCTTCATTACAGGGTCACAAGTGAAAAAATGTTAGATATATAGATACTGTATTGATACTGAGGGAAATTTAAGCATCCAGTAGCAGCATGCAAACATACATAACACATACATTAGAATTAACCTATAACACAGGAGCCATATGTTAAAATGAACCTAAAGGTCACCTGAGGTCAGGTGTGAATTGTTTAGTCAAAATTCACCCTCAGTACAGTTGTCATGAACGGGGAAATTAGCTATAGAGACCAAAACTGTTTTTTGTACCAGGCTGTAAACATGTTTATTTCTGCTGTGAAGTTGGACATTTTAACATGGGGACTTATGGAGACTGACTCACTTCTGGAGCCAGCCTCAAGTGGACGACAAGAGGAACTGCAGTTTTTGGCACTTCCTGTGTTCAGGCTTCATTTCACAGCCAGAGAGGACAAAATATAAAGTGACATAACTAAAATGACCATGTGAGGTTAAAGATGATTATTAATGTCCAATACAAAGTCCATAGAAGACAATAATATTATCAGATAATTTGATCAGGTAAAGTTTAAAAACAGCTGCTAGCCAATAAACCAGATACAAAGTTCATGGAGATGATTGTTCGTACTGTGCAGGACACATCAAACAGGACACATCAAGGCCGTACGTTCCCCTGTAACTTCCCCTGTAGCTAGATCCTGCACTGCCCTTTGCCCCCGACATTTTCCACAACACTTTAAATAAAGGTTCTTAATGCGTTCCACTGCAACTATCCCGACAGCTCCTAGAAGACACCCGCCTAAAGCTCCAAGTACGGCAAAAAGTCCAACTGTGTTCCCATTAAGGTAAGAAGCTACTGATCCTCCAATACATGCTCCAACCACAGCTGTGACCATGAGAATGTGTAAAATTCTTTTTCTCAACTCCTCGTCTTTCTCTGACTGTTTAATGTCGTAATACCTCCCTTTATTTTTCTGAACCAGTTCATTGATCTTCTGCAGAAGTTTAGTGCCTTGTGTTGGATCATTGACTCCATCTTTAATAACATGGCAGCCACCTTCACATTCATCAACACAACTTTTGAGTTGGGGGCTTTCTTTTATGTAGTCTTCTATGGTTTTTCCATCTTTCTCCAGGTCTTTTCCAAAGGGGAACACAGCCATTGTGTAACGTAATACATCTTTACCGAAGGAATTCTTAAACAAATCCACCGCATTCTGTTTTTGTTGTGTAAATTTTTGGTGACCAAACACAAGCAGGAACGCATGAGGACCAGGATCAGACTGTGAGACACATTCCTTCAACTCCTTCTTCAGCTCTTCATCTGTTTTCTCTGCATGACACAGGAATGGAGTCTCGATGACAACCACTTTCTGCTGCTCGATATTTAGATTCTGTTTTGTGAAGGTAGTCATTTCAGAAGGAGGAATAGCCTTATACTCCTCTGAGCTCTTCATGAATGTCTTCAAGACTTCCTCATTGTCGGCTATCTTAACGATCACAATCTTCAGCTTCAGAACGTGTAAAATTCTTTTTCTCAACTTCTCGTCTTTCTCTGACTGTTTTATGTCGTAATACCTCCCTTTATTTTTCTGAACCAGTTCATTGATCTTCTGCAGAAGTTTAGTGCCTTGTGTTGGATCATTGACTCCATCTTTAATAACATGGCAGCCACCTTCACATTCATCAACACAACTTTTGAGTTGGGGGCTTTTGTTTATGTAGTCTTCTATGGTTTGTCCACCTTCCTCCAGGTCTTTTCCAAAGGGGAACACAGCCATTGTGTAACGTAATACATCTTTACCGAAGGAATTCTTAAACAAATCCACCGCATTCTGTTTTTGCTGTGTAAATTTTTGGTTACCAAACACAAGCAGGAACGCATGAGGACCAGGATCAGACTGTGAGACACATTCCTTCAACTCCTTCTTCAGCTCTTCATCTGTTTTCTCTGCATGACACAGGAATGGAGTCTCGATGACAACCACTTTCTGCTGCTCGATATTTAGATTCTGTTTTGTGAAGGTAGTCATTTCAGAAGGAGGAATAGTCTTATACTCCTCTGAGCTCTTCATGAATGTCTTCAAGACTTCCTCATTGTCGGCTATCTTAACGATCACAATCTTCAGCTCTGTTGGAAAATACAAAGACATCAGTCAGTGGCAAAAGAAAAAAGTAAATGTCTTCTAGTAAAACTAGAAAAGAAAAGACATGAAAATGTACTTTAAGTACCAACAGTAAAAGTACTCATGCAGAATAATAGATTTTATTGGATTAGAATTATTGATGATCACTTTAATGTTGCAGCTGATAAAGGTGGAGCTCATATTAATGGCTTCATAGACGCCTAAGTCTTTTTAATTTTAACCACGGGTTACTCAAGGCTAGACAGCAACACTTATCTGAAATGATTAATAAGAACATCAACAACACTTGCGCTCTATGTTTTCTATGGTTGATAAGCTTACAACCCCCCCAAAAGAGATAGTTTCAGAACTTTCTTCCACAGAAAAATGCAATGAATTTGCTTGCTTTTTCAATGAAAAAATCAAATCTATAAGGCTAAATATCAACACAAATCAGCAAAATAATAAAATGACGCAATCCTTAAAACCACCTAGGAATAAATCAGCTATGATGTCAGAGTTTAATACAGTTGACCAAAAAACCATAGAGCAAACAGTTCAGCATCTTAAACCATCGACATACTGTCTTGACACAATACCATCTGACTTTTTAAAAACTATCGTAAGCTCTGTCCAAACAGATCTGCATCAAATAATAAATTGCTCACTTCAATCAGGCACGCTTCCTAAACCCCTAAAAGTAGCTGCCATTAAGCCACTCTTAAAAAAGAGAACGCTGGATGCTTCCATGTTAACCAACTACAGACCTATCTCAAATCTTCCTTTTATAGCCAAGATCGTTGAGAAAGTGGTTTTTAATCAACTCAGCAACTTCTTGAACTCCAGTGGACTCTTTGACAAATTTCAATCAGGCTTCCGACCTCACCACAGTACAGAAACAGCTCTTATTAGAGTGTTAAATGACATAAGTTTGAACACTGAGACAAGGTGTCAGTTCTGGTCCTGTTGGATCTCAGTCCTGCGTTCGACACTATGATCCACAGTAAGGTAACGTTCAAGTTACGTCACACACTGCTGAACAGGTTGGAAACCTGGGCAGGACTCAGCGGAACAGTCCTAGATTGGTTCAGGTCCTACTTGGAGGAACAGAGTTATTTTGTGACCATTGGAAGTTATCAATCTGAGCGAGTGGCTATGACATATAGAGTTCCTCAGGGGTCAGTCCTTGGACCCCTTCTGTTCAGCCTATATATGCTGCCTTTGGGTCAAATTCTGCAGAATTCTAATGTCAACTATCATAGTTATGCAGACAGATATATCTCGCACTGTCTCCAGATGACTGCAGTCCAATAGAGTCATTGTGTCACTGTTCAGAGCAAGTCAAAAATTGGATGAACCAAAATTTCCTTCAGTTAAATCAAGACAAAACTGAGGTCATTGTTTTTGGCAATAAAGAGAAGAGGGTTACTGTCAGTAAACACCTAGAATCACTGTCTCTAGAAAATAAAGACCAAGTCTGAAATCTTGGCGTGCTGATAGACTCAGATCTGACCTTCAACAGTCATATCAAATCAGTCACCAAAACAGCCTTTTATCAGCTGAAGAACATATCCAGAATTAAGGGCTTTATGTCCCAAACAGATCAGGAGAAGCTGATTCATGCCTTCATCTCCAATAGACTCGACTACTGTAACGGTCTTCTGACTGGACTCCCCCAAAAAAGTATCAAACAGCTGCAGCTCGAGTTTTAACCAGAACAAAGAGATCAGAGCATATCACCCCAGTTCTCAAGTCTTTACATTGGCTCCCAGTCAGCTACAGAATAGATTTTAAAGTTCTGCTACTGGTTTACAAATCACTGAATGGTTTAGGTCCAGAATATATAAATGAGCTGTTATGATATAATAATATAAAGTAGCTGTTATGCTGCACACAACTGGAACAAACTACCAGCAGAACTCAAATTAGCCCCAACTGTAAGCACTTTTAAATCCAGGTTAAAAACATTTCTCTTTTCATGTGCTTATGGCTGAGCTTTTTAAATATTTTAAAATATTTTTTATGTTTTATTTTAAAATCGTAATCTTGGATTTGTACTAAGTACTAAGAAAGCACTGGAGCTGTAACAAAAATTTTGTTTACAGAACAGAGTGTGTGGTTACAGTAAGAAGAGAGGCAACGTGAAGGAGGAGTTTTTCTTTGATATACATCTTTTTTTCTTGTACTTTTTTTCTTTGTTCTTGCTTTTAACTGTGTTTTAACTTTTTAAAGATTGTTTGTTTTTTTCTATGCTGTTTTATGCTGTTCTTTTTTAAATGCTTTGTCTTTATGTAAAGCACATTGAGTTGCCTCTTTGTATGAATTGCGCTCTATAAATAAAAATGCCTTGCCTAAGTAGCTTCTGACTTGAGGTTTTAAATTAACCTTGGGCTGCAAAGTCTTTGTTGCTGGAAGTTCATGGGATCTGGGAAGAGCCAGGCTTTCCCTGAGGCCGGGCTGTGAACATAAAGTATATACACCAGTGTTTCCTCTACATTCATTCAGTAGCAGCACAGCACCGCTGCTAGATTACGAGCACCGCTGCTGAAATTTCAGAGGATCATTAATATCAATGCGCTACTAATGGTTTTTGCTCTTTGCACTGTGTGAACACAACAACACACAACGTTTTTTTTTACTTGTTTTGAGTCAACTAACGCAGCAAATCCTGTCGGACTCTCTTCTCATTCTTCACAGTACGTCTACGTAAGGTAACGTTCAAGTTACGTCAAGGTCTGTGCGTTAGAGCAGCAAGTAGCGTAGGTAGCGTATCGTTAGCGTAACGCAGAGTAGCGTAGCTCCTTATGGCAGTGTGCAACAAGTGACGGTGAAGCGGGAAAAGCGAACGGAGCAGCAACGATACAGAAAGATTAGCAGGAAGTTTGCAGAACATGTTTGTCAGTTAATAAATGCTACAGCTTCTCAAGCTAACGCTAACAGTACGTTTTTAGCTGCTAAGTAGCGTTAGCTACATTAATAAGCTGCTTATCATTACTACCTGTGTGTCCAGAGGAGCAGAGAGAGGAGAGAGGTAAGAAACAAGGAGAGGTGTGAGGACAAGGCCGCTTTAATGCACGGGCTTACCTGGGCTGAAGCCCAGGGGCCTCCCACGTTCAGGTTCGTGATGAGCTGAAAAGGTCATATTGTTTTGTAACTTGTCAGGTTTTCTGTCAATCACTCTAATCGCACGTTACGTGGCTGCTGATTGATCCAAATTAGGAGTGACCCACGTGGCCCCATAGCCTATGGCCCGTGGGCTCACCTATCAGAATGTCTGTAGTTAGTTTAGGGGTGTGTCCCTCTATGATTGAGTGACATTAAGTGGAAAATGTCGGGGAGGACGTTTGAGAGTGGTGCCCAGAAAAGAAAAAAAACTTCTTAAGAAGGAGTCGCGCGAAAAAGAATTTTTTAAACCAGCTGCTGCTGAAGATGGACCCAGCACCGGAGGAAGCTCGCTATCCCACACACCGGAGGGAGCGGAGGAGGTGCAGGCTGCGCAGGTGGATGTAGCTGGAGAGGAGCAGGGGACCGCCCGCAGCAGTGGAGGGGAGGAGGAGGGGGGAGCACACGAGCCCCAGAGAGAGGACCAGGCTGCGAACCAGTTAGGGGGAGACGAGTCACATGACCAATATAGCAGTGACCCGGGCCGCTGGGGAAACAATTTTGACACAAAAGTGCGCGCTTATTGGGCGAAAATGGGACCGGAGTCCTGTCAAAACAACTGACGTGTCGGCATCGGAACGCCAATATAAACAGCAGAGAAGATTTTTCTCAAAAATGCATTTCAAACGCAAACTCAGTAACGGAGAGTGTGTGCCCAGAGAATGGCTCTGTTATTCACCATCAGCAGGTAGTGTGTTTTGTTTTGCATGGTTTTATTATCACCATAAGTTGCTGTGTGTGGTTGTTAAATAAAGTGTCTTGTGTTTATGCTCAAGTGGGCTCAGTGATATGTTAATAATATTATGGTGTTTTCTGGCTCAAAGAGGGAAAACTCACTGTTGTATGTCTTGAAAGAAACTAATGCATTTTGTGATGTAGATTACCTAGATATTACACTTTTTTTAAAATGAGACTATAAATCGAGGGGATGGGGGGCCTACAAAACCTCTCAGCCCCGGGGCCTAACATTAGGTTAAGGCGGCCCTGTGCGAGGAGCAGGATGTAGAGACTTTTCCACACTGAATATGGTCATTTTAATAAAATTCAGTATGAACTGATTTCTGGCCTCAGCCTCATGATTTCCACATACTGTTTGTACTTGTTGTATTTCTGACAGACTGACCTGAGAACAGTCTACAGAGGAGCATCAATGGCCTCCTCACTGCTGAGCTCCACTACAGAAGAGCTCTGAAGCTTTTCTATAAAAAGTCCAGAAAAATCAAAAGCTCACAGGCTGATGTAGGCTGTGTCATTAAGTCTTGTTGTTGTTATGACAGTAATTTTTTTCATGTTTTCTACAGATAAATGTCAAAAGCTGTAAATTTAGACAAATTACAAACATGTATAATCCTGTCTGTGAGGATTCCAAGGTCATTTCATTTGAAACGATTCTGACTCGCATGAATACGGGTCGGTGTCACATCCTCATGGACACGGACACGGCAGCACCGCTGCTGGAAAAAATTCTAGAGGAAACACTGTACACTCTTAAGTACTCTTACAAATAAGAGTTTAAGAGTTACTGATGTGGGAACCACACTCGGTATCATAACACTTAATTCACTCATAAAATTATAATGTTGACTTCACAACTCGAGCAGTAACTTAAGTTGTTCACCTGTTTTGATGTTCTACTAACAAGCTTCATTTAGCTATTAGGTGACAGATTTCCCATCAACAAGTCATTCTCCTGAAGCCTTGAAAATCTTAAACAGGACTGGAAGGACTGGAAGGACTGGAAGGACTGGAAAACGCCCTGGGCTGTCAGATTCACACCACTAAAGTTGACAGTGACAGTGCTAAAGTTGAGAGTTCCCAAAGGCTCCAACCTTCATTTAATGTGCTTTCATTAGGCCACATTTTTCAAAATAATATCAACTATCAGACTTATGCAGATGACACCCAAATTTACCTTGATCTGTCAACTAATTATGTTTCCTTAGATTTTCTATACAAGGAGGCTTATAAACAGATAAATGACTGGCTGAACTTTCTTCAGCCAAATGCAGACAAAACTGAGATAACTGTCTTGTAGAAAAAACAAAGTCAGAATTGGTTTAATCAAATCCAATCAAACAAAGTCTGGAATGTACCATCTTAAACATACAACAAGAATCAGCTGCTACTAGTCCAAACAATGACCAAGAAAACTGAACACATGAACACATCACAGCAGTCCTCAGGTCACTTCACCGGCTTAGTTTAAAATGCTGCTGTTGTCTAGAAATGTTTGAATGCCTTAGAATCAAAATAAAATAAATAGTGTTAAGAAAATAATTATTGTGTCATATATTAAAGTCAAACACTACACTGAGTATTAGTACTGTTTAAGAAATATATTTACCCTGCGGTTCTTGACTGGCCCTGCAACAGCAGCTCATCTTTGATGTCTTGTCACTGTGGATATCTTCTTCTAACTATTATAATTTCCATCTCATCTTTATATCATAGCCTGCTTCTAGGTCCCTCCCCTGAAACACACACCAGCTGTGTCACAGAGCAGAAATAAAAATGTGGCTGCAGGCAACGAATGAGGAGGCTGAGCAGAAGCACATTGAACAGAATACATTTACACAGGTTCAGTTTGCCAAATTTGTGAGTCAGCTAGTTTCAAACTTGGACCTGCAGTTTAGAGTATCTTTATTCTTTTCAGCAGTAATGACTGAAGAATCCAACAGATGTAGCATGTAAAATGAAAGAGCAGAAAAGTTTGACAAACCAAAGTGATAAAAACTAAAATAAAATGTATTTTTTAAAAATAAAAGAGAGAGGGAGGTCACGACTAACTCTAAGTCTATCATTTTTATCTTCAATAAAGAAATCATTATGCCATCACGAACATGCTGCCATTCAGTCTTTCTGGTTTCTGTGGCTTACTTATTGTAATATGAATAACAACTCATTAAAAAAATATTAAAATAACATTCATCAATATCCAGTAATTACCTTCACTTCTTCTCTACCATTGTCAGGCTCAAGATGGACATACACGAATCAAAACTGAGGCAGCAGAATTACAGATATTATTTTGTTTATTCCACCACATCTGTGGCTCAAATGGTAGAGGGCCTGCCGTTCAGGTCAGGGATGCTGGCAGCTGTAATCCTGTATGCACTGTGACGTTGTTGTGTTGAACTTGAGCTTAAGCTATGGAGGCAGCACAACAGCCATAAACCTACTGTGAGTAAGATCTGCCATGTTTTGAGATGGTCTGCAGACTCAAGCATAAAGACTGTCAGAGTCTCTTGATGATGGCTGTATCCACTGCCAGCGCTGAGCATCCTTCAGCTGACCCTCACTGGTGAACTTCCATCATAATATCGGAATTGATGCGGAGGCTGTTCTGCAGGAGTTTCATGCAACAGGGAGACGCAGAATAAACCTGAAACAGATTCATTATTTCGTTTTATTTCCATCATTTGGCTTTTTGATGTAGCAGCTGGTTTTGGTCTTTCTGTTGTACATTGTTTGTATCTTCATGCTGAACTTTTCTTATGATGAAGTTGCTAAATGAAGGAATCCGTTGCCTGCTTAATGTCAAAGTGCCAACCTGTACTGCACGTTTCTCTGGGCTTCATTCAATATGGTACACAATAATATAGTGTATTGTAACCTGTTATGTAGCTGGCTGTTTGGACTTGGTGGTTGGTCTTTGAAATGCCTGCAGTAGGCTTATGACGGTGGTGGATTGGTAATCGTTAGTGCAAACATGAATCAGTCTTGCTCTCTTGCACCAGACTTCTTCTTTTCTTCTTCTTGTGCATACTAATACTTCTTTACAGCTCAACCAGGACAAAACCAAAGTTTTAATTATTGATCTTCAGGCACAGAAAGAGAAACTAAATATAAAACTTCAAGCACAGAATTTAAAACCTTCTAAACAAGTAAAAAACCTGGGAGTTATCATTCAATTCAATTCAGTTTGATTTCTATAGCTCCACATCATAACTTCAGTTCTGGTTCAGGTCTCATGACTCTTTCCACACAGAGCAGGTCAGACCGTACTCTGTATAATATTATCTACAGAGACCAACAGTTCAACCATGAACAAGAGAGAGAGAGAGAGAGAGGGGCAGATAGAGAGAGAGAGAGGGGCAGATAGAGGGTGACAGCACAGTAGATTACTTCACCACGGACCTCGGCCTAGTGTCTCTCAGAGCGTTCACAGTCAGCCCACGGACACCCCTATCAGACCACAGCAAAACCACACTTTATTTGAACAGATCAACACGCAATCTGGAGCTATCACAGCAAACCAAACTACATCCTATTAAAACATGCTACAAATGGAAAGAAAATAGTGCAGAAATATACCAAAACGCTATTAGGCAACACCAAGTACAAGTACTTTAAACAATTTTCTGGAAAAAGCATTCCAACATAACAGTGAGGGTGTAAACAAGACAGTAGAAAGCCTTAACGAGATATTTGACCTCTCAGCATCTCTATCAAACCTAAAGGCCTCAAACAGAAAAGCCAAAAACAACAAAAAACATGACAAATGGTTTGACAATGAATGTAAAAATCTCAGAAAGACATTAAGGAACCTATCAAACCAAAAACACAGAGACCCAGACAACCAGAACACACGCCTTCACTATAATGAAACATTAAAACAGTTTAAAAACACAGTAAGGAAAAGAAGAAACCAACATGTTAGAACCCAGCTGCACATCATTGAAGAATCCATAAAAACAAATAAATTCTGGTAAAACTGGAACACTCCAAATAAACAAAAACATGAGGATCTTCCCATTCAAAATGGTGACGTATGGGTAAACCACTTCACCAATCTATTTGGCCCAATAGAGAAGAATGAACAACAAAAACACATACAAGATAAACTAGAAAGCTTAGAGTCAACCATAAAAGACTACCAGAACCCGCTAGACTCCCCAATTACACTAAAAGAACTACAGGACAAAATAAAATCACTTGAAACCAAGAAAGCCTGTGGTGTCAACGGCATCCTAAATGAAATGATAAAGTTCACAGACCTCAAATTCCAATTGGCTATACTAAAACTCTTTAACATTGTCCTTAGCGCTGGGATTTTTCCCAATATTTGGAACCAAGGACTGATAACACCGCTCCACAAAAGTGGAGACAAACTTGACCCCAATAATTACCGTGGAATCTGTGTCAACAGCAACCTTGGAAAAATCCTCTGTATGATCATCAACCACAGACTCCGTCATTTCCTCACTGAGAATAAAGTCCTGAGCAAATCCCAAATTGGTTTTCTACCAAATTATCGCACAACAGACCATATTTTTACCCTCAGCACCCTGATCGACAACCAAATAAACGACAATAAAGGCAAATTATTCTCCTGTTTTGTTGATTTCAGAAAGGCATTTGATTCCATTTGGCACGAGGGTCTGTTGTACAAACTTTTGGAAAGTGGGGTTGGAGGAAAAACACATGACATCATAAAGTCAATGTACACAAACAACAAGTGCGCCATTAAGATTGGCAAAAAACACACAGACTTCTTCCCCCAAAGCCGGGGGGTTAGACAGGGATGCAGTTTGAGCCCAACCCTCTTCAACATATACATCAATGAATTGGCAAAGTCACTAGAGCAGTCTGTAGCACCTGGCATCACTCTAGTAGACACAGAAATCAAATGCCTACTGTTCGCAGACGACCTGGTTTTACTGTCTCCGACCAAAGAAGGACTACAACAACACCTTGATCTTCTGCACAACTGCAAAAAATCATGATATTCCAAAAAGGATGGATCCTTTTTGGAATATCATGATTTTTTGGCCTCCACCACCACAAATACAAACTCTTCCTAGATAAGACGGCCCTAGAACACACAAAAAACGATACCTACCTCGGCCTAAACATCAGCACCACAGGTAACTTCAACAAAGCTGTAAGTGACCTGAGAGACAAGGCGAGAAGGGCTTTTTACGCCATCAGAAAGAACATCAAATTAGACATCCCAATTCAAATCTGGCTCAAAATATTGGACTCCATTATAGAACCCATTTCTCTATACGGTTGCGAGGTCTGGGGTCCACCTGCCAACCAAGATTTTACGAAATGGGATAAACACCAAACTGAGACTCTGCATGCAGAATTCTGCAAATCCATCCTCCGTGTCCAACGGAAAACACCAAACAATGCATGCAGAGCAGAATTAGGACGATACCCACTAATCATCAAAATTCAAAAGAGAGCAATTAAATTTTATGATCACCTTAAAGAAAGTGACCACAGTACGCTCCATAAAAAAGCCCTCACCCACAGAGAGACTGTAGAGAGATGCCCCCTCAGCCAACTGGTTCTGGGACTCCGTCCACAAACACAAGCAGAGCCACCAAACAGAAATCCCATCAGACTAAACCAAATTATAAGAAAACAAAAAGAAAGCTATCTGACACACTGGAAAGAATCAACCAAAGACCAGAGCAAACTGGAATGTTATTTGGCCCTAAATAGAAAATACACTGTGGCAGAATACCTGAGCACTGTGACCGATCCGAAGCTCAGGAAATCCTTGACTATGTACAGACTCAGTGAGCACAGCCTCGCCGTGGAAAAAGGCTGTCACAGACAGACCTGGCTCCCCAGAGAAGACAGACTGTGCACCCACTGCACACAACACGAGGTGGAGAGCGGGCTGCACTTTCTACATCAGAGACACGTACTTCCCACAGATCACAAACACCCAGAAAGACTTTGAGACCTTAAACAAGATCCAAAAACTTCCATACCTGCTGGGTGAAGTACAGCAATGTGCAAACATAGCAGCAAGATTTGTGAACTGCTGTGACCACAGAAGGACGTCCAGCGGACAGGAAGGACAGACCTAGACCATCTCCTCCTGCTGGACATCATTTACTTTGTACATATTTTATTATTCTTACAAAGTTAACGTTTAACTGATATGTATATAGGCCCTTTACTTCATTAGTTAGAATACTGCACATCTATGTGAAAGCACAATTTTCCAATTTAATTATTATTATTTTTATTCCTGTATTTTATGCTTTTTATTTTCTACGCTTTTTGTTAATGTCACACCTGCTTTGGCAATGTTAACATATGTTTCCCATGCCAATAAAGCTGTATTGAATTGAACTGAATTGAATTGAGAGGGGGGGGGGCAGATAGAGAGAGAGAGAGGATTTGAGTAGGGGGAGGGCTTCCAGTCAGAACACGTGCAGCAGCATTCTGAATTAGCTGCAAAGTCCTCAGAGACTTATTGGAGCAGCCTGATAACAAAGAGTTACAGTAGTCCAGCCCAGAAGTAACAAATGCATGGACTAGTTTTTCTGCATCCGCTTGAGATACGATGCGTCTGATTTTTTTTACGTAAGTGGAAGAAAGCAGTCCTCGAAATTTGTTTTATGTGACATTAAAGGACAAATCCTGATCAAAAACAACTCCAAGATTCTTTACAGTGGAGCTGGAGGCCAGGGTGATCCCATCTAAAGTAACTAAAGTAACTTTAGGTCATAGCTGACTGGTCGGGACTTCTTTGTATTCCTGGGTGACTTCTCCTTGGAGACAACGTCATGAGTAAAACACATGAAGTATTAAAAAATAGTATATAAAAAAGTATATAAAAAACATGAATGAGTGGATGTCAAACCATTTTTCTTCAACTGAATCAGGATCAAACAGAAATCATAATATTTGGGCCTAAAGCCCAGATAGACCTGTCTGAGCATCTTCAGTCCCTGGCCTTTCACACCAAGGACCATCAAAAACTTGAGTGACTTTAGATTCTGACCTCAGTTTTGAGGCTCACATCAGAAATATCACCATAACATCAGTTTATCATCTTAGACATATTGCGAGGTCAGACCATTCCTTAAACAAGCATGCACATATATTTATTTCTCATATTCTCTTATTTTTTGTGTATTATTTTTTCTACCTGTGTTTTTTATTGTCTTGTATTTTACTTCTTTAGCTTATTTCAGTTCTTGTTACATAGTTAGTGCTCTTCATGCTGAGCTGACCGGTTCCTCTTGTGCAACACATTTCATTGCATTGCTGACCCTGAGTTAACCCGCACATGACAAATAAACCTGAAACTTGTGTTGTGAATTTCCGTGGCTGCCGAAGTCGGTCTGTGGATGCTTGAAAAGAAAAGAGCCGCAACTCGACTTGACTTGAATAATTAGGACTTTATTCAAAGAAACAAGTGAGTTTGAGATGCATCTCCTGGTCCAAAACCTTCAAATCTCCATGCCAAATTCCTCCTTCGAGTCTCCCTGGGCTAGCTTTTATACCCACCGGAAACCCCCAACAAACATTCTGCATTGTCTTATTACACCATACTGCACTGTGTCTGTTTAACTTAATCAGAAAGAGATGACAAAAGGTCCTGACACAGAGCCCCTCAAGGAGAGGAAGGTATAAACTTCAACAGAACTTCCTGCCATTTCCTTAAGAGAGGTCATAAATACTTTAGGATGTTTGTTCTTCCTGAAGAGAGGAGCCAAATTCTATAGACTGACTAATCTTCACACAGAGAGGAATCATTACAAATTCTCACAGACACACACCTCCCATTCAACTGTTACCTTAGAAGAGACCATTGAAATACTATGAAATGTTTATAAGAAAATATACCACACTTGAAACTCTCCATTTGTCCATTTGTCTCAGCTTTGTCTGGAGAAGACGTTACAGGAACGAAGGTGAAGTTTACAGCTCAAAATAAAACATTTTGATTGGCTGTAGGTGCAGTTGTTCACCTGTACAGTGCAGTACTTTGACAAAAATATAATAGGTGTTATTTAATGTCAGAAGTTGTAAATGTGTTACAAAATAATGAACCTCATATAGACAAAGATGGATTAGACAGATTTATTCATATGATGCAACACAGATTGAAAACAGCAGTATACACAGGTAATGAAACATGACCCCTTGATTTTTAATTCATCAAAATCAAAACAGTTATATACCACACATGCTGAATGAAAGTAAAATACATGAAGAAGTGGACAGTAATACAAGATAACATAATGCCAGCCTTATCATTTAAGAGCTATCCAACAATATTTGAGTTATGGAAGCCTTTTTAATCACAAACATGTTTCAAATAAGAATGGTCAGGATTTGATTACAGGTCATCTCAAATGAATCAAAATCTGAAATGTCTTTACACAGTGATACCAAAAGTATAAAAAGTTTCTCCCTCATACACAAAATGAATTTAGACAGGTACTTGATTTAGATATGTTCTATTCATTTGAAAGCTAGATAACGTCCGACTCTGACTGCACAAACAACAATTTAACATTCAAAGAGAATGAACATGAATATAATAGAACCCTGCTCCATTCTACCTACAGTGTATCTATCATTCTAGTTGATTAGGTCCACTTAGCTAAAACTAATGCAGTCTAAAGCTACAGCCCACATAGTATGATCAGGCCTGAGAGGCAAAACCCAGGGCGAAAACAAGGCTGTAAAACCCACCTGCCATTGTCTGTTAAGTTTATTGCTTTGACTGATAATAACTGAAGGTGACTCAGATGAGAGTATCATATGTTTTTAGCACTGGTTACGTCTGCCTACTAACTTTGCAATGAATTCAATGAATTTCTCCACACATTTCATCATCTCCTGTTCTGGATGATCCACTGCATTCACAAGCATAGACCGCCACGTCTCCATATCCATTTCTTTTGCCCCTCCGGTGTCACCTCCTGATGTATCGTCACATTTCATTGCTTCTTCAAAGGATTTCACAGCCTCTTTAAACATTTCACCCTTGTAGACACTTCCCTCATTTTCACGAACCATGTCGTTGATCTTCTTCAGGAGATATTTAGCTTGAGACTCAATCTTGGTTTTGCAAACTTCAAGGTGCGTCTCACAACACTCATTGAAGAAGTTCTTGAGAAATCTGTGGTTTCCAATAAACTTCTCATATTCTTCCTCTGATTTTTCGTCATCACGGTTGAACACGACGATTGTGTGACGTTTTGCCCCTTCAAAGATCTTCTTGAAGACTTCCAGCACCTTTTTGTCTTCTCTTGAGAACTCATCTGTCCTCAGCACCAACAGCAACACATGAGGACCGGGCATGGTCGACGTGATGCATCTTAGGAGCGCCTCCATCACCTTTTTATCACTTATTTCTGTGTTAAACAGACCTGGAGTATCAACAATAGCCAGAGATTTTCCTTCAAACTCTCGTATTTCCTTCTGGCACTCTGTTGTCCAAGATGAAGGAGAGCAATGAATCTCAAACTTCTTGCTCCCAAGAATGGCATTTCCTAATGCACTCTTCCCAACTCCAGTCTTTCCCAAGAGCACAATCCTCAGCTCATCCTTTGATTCTGTTGAAAAAATGATTATATTATATTACTGATATCAGGAAAAAGCTCTACATAACAAACAGAAAGAAATTGACAATCACAAGTTGTTTTATTAAAAAACACAACTTTCTCTTTATATTGATACCACATATGTGGAATTTGTAATTTGATTCAACACTTAAAAAACAAACTCTTTCCACTAAGCATGGAGGGTCAGGATCTCCCTCACAACACAACCTTACAGCTTCCAGAAGATCATACAGCTGGGGTCGCTTTGTGGGCAGAGACCTGTATATATATTGATGACAACTTAAACTATCCTCAATACAAAGATCAGGATTTTATTTTCTGTCAATCACTGGGAAGGATTTTAAAATGATGTGCGCTCCGCAGTGCTATGTGTTCTCGAGGGTTAAACCAGAATGAGCACAACTTTAACTCAAGCATTTAGATTTCCTGAACATTACAGCATCACAGGAGCACGAACGTAGATACAGATTTTAATGCTTGTTATTGTTCATTAATAATCTAAAAGCAGCTTGTTTATCCCGAGCACAGATAAAGTTGGATTGTTGACTGATAAAAGTGGCAGTGTGACTTTAAATGATCATGAACTTTAATCTAATTGGAAATATTCATTTCTATTTTGATCCAGATCTAAAAAAGCTTAATCACAGTGAAAAATTCATATTCAAATTAATTTGTGACAAACTAATTTTTGAACCAGACTTTTTACAGTCTGGTTCACAACTTATATTTGAATAAGTTGTTGGATATGTCAAGTCATCAATGATAAAGAGGATTTGTACATATTCTTAAAAATAAATATGTATATATATATAACACAATTACTGCAAATAGAAACAAAATATATGAATAGAAGAAATTTAAATAATGAGATGCTGCAAAATGTGAACTTTGTTCTGAAACCCAGTCATGTGTAACACAAAAAATGAGTTCTGTGAAGACTAAAATGACAAAATAAATAAATGAAAAAATAAAGTTCACAGTTGCAGAAGACTGAGTAGGTGGTCAGTAAAACAACTAAAAGTGAATGCTTGAATGTGATGATAGAGAGGAGGTTTCTTTAGAACATCATTGATGTTAATGAAACATGAAAACAGTTGAAATAAAAAGTGAAGAAGTTTGATCAAACACAGAGTAAGAGGACTGTATATGAAATATACTTACCAAGTGTGCTGGCCATTGTTGTCTTGTAATAGCTGTCGATCTGCTCGCCTGATGTCTGATATCTGATGTCTTGTTGCTGTTGAAGTTGTGTTGTTGAATAGTTTGTCATTTCATCTTTATATATTATAAAGTCTGTAAAGTTCCCACCCCCTTAAACTCATGTCATTTGTCACCTAGCCAGTTTGAGAAGAGAAGGCACGGAGAGCCAACCAGTCACAGATCAGAAACCAAAATGTAGCTGCAAGCAGCGAATCAGAGGCCAGACAAAAGTGCATCAAATAAAAGTACATACAAGTACTACATATTTTAGATCTATGTATTTTCACAGGTTTTTTCCATAGTAGATTTTTGCTCTTGATATATTACTGTATGCTTCACTATTCACATGCCCTATGTAGAATCAAGTTAAACTAACAAAGTGGAGGATCAGTGTATATTGAAGAATATAGTACCAACATCTGTTGTAAGGAATGAGGATAGCTGGAATGTTGAGGAATGGTTTGAGTTTCCTGTTTTATTTTGTCTTCTTGTGTCTGTATCTTTACTTCCTTTCTTTGTTGCGTTTCTCACCAGTTCTGATCATCTGTTCCACCTGATTAGTTTCACCTGTGTCTCGTTACCCTGTCTTCACTTGTCTATTTAGTCCGTCTCTTTGCTTTCAGTGTCAGTTTGTTGTCTTACTACGTGGCAGCGTTCAGCTCTGTCTCTATTATATCACTTTTAAAGTGCACAAACTCTGCCTCCTGTACCGTCTCCATTTGGGCCTTTTCTCAAGGTAACTTGTTTGCAGATACTAAAAACCCTCAAAGCCCATAACACAATCACAATTTCATAAATTACATTTAAAAACGTGTAAACTTTAAGAATTTGGTTCAAAAAGACTAAACTCTAATGTGGAGTCTCATGTGGAGCACTGAGGCTGCAGCATAAGCTAACCTGTGCATTAATCCACACTAGTATGCTCCGCTAACTGACAGTAAACAAGTTTAGTTAGCGTCAGCAGCAAACACAAAGTCTACCAGCTGACGTTGTGGTGGAGTCATGGAGGAGTTGATAGTTGAGTCATGGTGGAGTTGTGATGGAGTTGATAGTGGAGTGATGGTGGTGGAGTCGTAGTGGAGTCATGGAGGAGTTGATAGTTGAGTCATGGTGGAGTTGTGATGGAGTTGATAGTTGAGTCATGGTGGAGTCATGGTGGAGTTGATAGTTGACTCATGGTGGAGTCATGGTGGAGTTGATATTGGAGTCATGGTGGTGGAGTTGTGGTGGAGTTGATAGTTGATTCGTGGTGGAGGTGATAGTGGACTCATGTTGGTGGAGTCATGCTGGAGTTGATAGTTGAGTCATGGTGGAGTCATGATGGAGTTGATAGTGGAGTTGTGCTGGAGTCGATAGTTGAGTCATGATGGAGTCGATAGTGGAGTCATGGTGGCGGAGTCATGGTGGCGGAGTCATGGTGGTGGAGTCTTGGTGGAGTTGATAGTGGAGTCATGGTGGAGTTGATAGTGGAGTCATGGTGTAGTCATGGTGGAGTTGATAGTGGAGTCGTGATGGAGTCATAGTGGAGTCATGGTGGTGAAGTCGTGGTGGAGTTGGTAATTGAGTCGTGGCGGAGGTAATAGTGGAGTCATGGTGGTGGAGTCTTGGTGGAGTCGTGGTGGAGTTGATAGTTGAGTCATGGTGGAGTCATGGTGGAGTTGATAGTGGAGTTGTGCTGGAGTCGATAGTGGAGTCATGGTGGCGGAGTCATGGTGGTGGAGTCTTGGTGGAGTTGATAGTGGAGTCATGGTGGAGTTGTGGTGGAGTCATGGTGGAGTTGATAGTGGAGTCATGGTGGAGTTGATATTGGAGTCGTGATGGAGTCATGGTGGAGTTGATAGTGGAGTCGTGATGGAGTCATAGTGGAGTCATGGTGGTGGAGTCGTGGTGGAGGTAATAGTGGAGTCATGGTGGTGGAGTCTTGGTGGAGTCGTGGTGGAGTAATGGTGGAGTTGATAGTTGAGTCATGGTGGAGTCATGATGGAGTTGATAGTTGAGTCGTGGTGGAGTTTATAGCGGAGTCATGGTGGTGGAGTCTTGGTGGAGTCGTGGTGGAGTCATGGTGGAGTTGATAGTTGAGTCATGGTGGAGTCATGATGGAGTTGATAGTTGAGTCGTGGTGGAGTTTATAGCGGAGTCATGGTGGTGGAGTCTTGGTGGAGTCGTGGTGGAGTTGATAGTTGAGTCATGGTGGACTCATGGTGGAGTTGATCGTGGAGTTGATAGTGGAGTCATGGTGGAGTCGTGATGGAGTCATGGTGGAGTCATGGTGCTGGAGTCATGGTGGAGTCGTGGTGGAGTTGATAGTGGAGTCGTGATGGAGTCACGGTGGAGTCATGGTGGAGTTGATAGTGGAGTCATGGTGCAGTCATAGTGGAGTTGATAGTTGAGTTGTGGTGGAGTCATGGTGGAGTTGATAGTGGAGTCATGGTGGAGTTGATAGTGGAGTTGTGATGGAGTCATAGTGGAGTCATGGTGCAGTCATAGTGGAGTTGATAGTTGAGTTGTGGTGGAGTCATGGTGGAGTTGATAGTGGAGTCATGGTGGAGTTGATAGTGGAGTTGATAGTGGAGTCGTGGTGGAGTCATGGTGGAGTTGATGGTGGAGTTGACAGTGGAGTCATGGTGGAGTTGATAGTGGAGTCATGGTGCAGTCATTGTGGAGTTTATAGTTGAGTTGTGGTAGAGTCATGGTGGAGTCATGGTGGAGTTCATAGTGGAGTCATGGTGGAGTCGTGGTGGATCCATGGTGGAGTCATGGTGGAGTTGATAGTGGAGTCGTGGTGGAGTTGATAGTGGAGTCATGGTGGAGTTGATAGTGGAGTCATGGTGGAGTCATGGTGGCGGAGTCATGGTGGTGGAGTCTTGGTGGAGTTGATAGTGGAGTCATGGTGGAGTTGTGGTGGAGTCGTGATGGAGTCATAGTGGAGTCATGGTGGTGGAGTCGTGGTGGAGTTGATAATTGAGTCGTGATGGAGATAATAGTGGAGTCATGGTGGTGGAGTCTTGGTGGAGTCGTGGTGGAGTCATGATGGAGTTGATAGTTGAGTCATGGTGGAGTTGATAGTGGAGTTGATAGTGGAGTCATGGTGGAGTCGTGATGGAGTCATGGTGGAGTTGATAGTTGAGTCATGGTGGAGTTGATAGTTGAGTCATGGTGGAGTTGATAGTGGAGTTGATAGTGGAGTCATGGTGGAGTCGTGGTGGAGTCATGGTGGAGTTGATAGTTGAGTCATGGTGGAGTCATGGTGGAGTCGTGATGGAGTCACGGTGGAGTCGTAATGGAGTCATGGTGGAGTCATGGTGGTGGAGTTATGGTGGTGGAGTCATGGTGCTGGAATCATGGTGGAGTCATGGTGGAGTTGATAGTGGAGTCGTGATGGAGTCACAGTGGAGTCATGGTGGAGTTGATAGTGAAGTCATGGTGCAGTCATAGTGGAGTTGATAGTTGAGTTGTGGTGGAGTCATGGTGGAGTTGATAGTGGAGTCGTGGTGGAGTCATGGTGGAGTCATAGTGGAGTTGATAGTGGAGTCATAGTGGAGTCATGGTGGAGTCTTGATGGAGTCATGGTGGAGCCATGGTGGAGTTGATGGTGGAGTCATGGTGGAGTTGATAGTGGAATCCTGGTGGAGTTGATATTGGAGTCATGGTGGAGTTGATAGTGGAGTCATGGTGGAGTTGATAGTGGAGTTATGGTGGAGTCATTGTGGAGTTGATAGTGGAGTCATGGTGGAGTTGATAGTGGAGTCATGGTGGAGTCATGGTGGAGTTGATAGTGGAGTCATGGTGGAGTTGATAGTGGAGTCTTGATGGAGTCATGGTGGAGTTGATAGTGGAGTCTTGATTGAGTCATGGTGGAGTTATGGTGGAGTTGATGGTGGAGTCATGGTGGAGTCATGGTGGAGTCATGGTGGAGTCATGGTGGTGGAGTCATGGTGGAGTCATGGTGGAGTTGATGGTGGAGTTGATGGTGGAGTCGTGGTGGTGGAGTCATGGTGGAGTCATGGTGGAGTTGATGGTGGAGTCTTGGTGGTGGAGTCATGGTGGAGTTGATGGTGGAGTCATGGTGGAGTTGATAGTGGAGTTATGGTGGAGTCATTGTGGAGTTGATAGTGGAGTCATGGTGGAGTTGATAGTGGAGTCATGGTGGTGTTGTGGTGGAGTCTTGATGGAGTCATGGTGGAGTCATGGTGGTGTTGTGGTGGAGTCATGATGGAGTCATGGTGGAGTCATGGTGGAGTTGTGGTGGAGTCATGATGGAGTCATGATGGAGTCATGGTGGAGTTGTGGTGGAGTCATGATGGAGTCATGATGGAGTCATGGTGGAGTTGTGGTGGAGTCATGGTGCAGTCTGAGCTGTCATCATGGAGTCAGAGATGAAGTGTGTTGATGGTTGTTGAAGTGTTCCTCAGCCCATGCAGTGATGTCCACGACAGAATCCTGTCTGTGTTTGATGCTCTGCTGTCTGCAGGGCCTGAACATCACCGACACACATGATTGGTTTTCAGCCCTGTCCCTTGTTACAGAGCTTTCTTCTGATTGGCTGAATCTTTGAATGATATGATGAAGTGTAGACGATGAAATCCACAGATTCTTTGTCATTTTACGTTGACAAACATTATTCTTAAATTGTTGCTCTATTTTCCAAAGCAGTCTTTCAGAGTGGTGAACCCCTCCACATCTTCAGATCATTTTCAACTTCCTGATCGACTGCCTACTTTGAATCAGCGCCCGGGTTAATAAGATTCCTCAGAAGAGAGAAATACTTTGGCCCTGTTGAGACATGATACCAAGCTGAGCTGCAGGATTTCATGTTGCTTCACAACAGAGGGTTAGGTGAGGTCATCATTGCTTTAAAAACACATTTCATTTGGAAAAGGAAAGAAGATGATCAATTAGGAGTTAATATTTCATAATTACCAGACATCCTGGTCATTTACTCTGGCGTGTACTTGAGTATACTTTATGGTTCTTTTGATTTTGTCTGGTCTTATAAATGTAAAATCATGTTTATTTTCTCTTCTAAACTTCACACCTGGTTTCATTTTAATAACTAAAAATCAAAGATGAGAGAAGAGTCCAGAAACTGGAAGCACATTTATGAATCAGAACTTTCTTTCTTCTTCTTTCTTCTCCATCAATCATCTGACGACCCCTCAGATTTATCTGGTGACCCTTTGGAGGGTCCGACCCCTCAGACTGGGAGACATTCAACTAAAGTGACTTTAAAGTATAAAAATCTTCTTTCATCAAGTCAAACTTGATGTTTGTGTTTGCTACACTCATCTATGGCCAACGATGTGTTTATCAGGTAGTATGGCTCATTACAAAAGTACCTTTCAGAGAAATATTCAGACATGTTGATTCAATTCCTCAGAGTTTGGTGGTTGATTCACCACCTGCTTCAGGTATCAAACGTTGTGTAAGAGTCCTTCTCTGCCAAGACTTCAGTTTCCTGGGAAGCAGAATAATATCCTCCTGTGTATACTCAGTGAACTGCCTCCCCTCAGGCCTGATTTAATGGACAGGTATGATGAGAGAGGCTGATAAAGTGAATGTTCTGGCATCAAACCTGCACACGATAATGACACAAAGACAAACTAACCCAGGATGAAGAAAACAACACCCAGAGAGCCTACTGGAACAAGTTTGTGTGTGGACCCAAACGTTTAACATGAATGTAAAATACTTTATAACATTTAGAGACTGATGTGTTGAAGAATCCAGAGGCATTCATTCAAGAGGTCCATCCATAAAAGTGTACAATCAGTGAACTGCCTCCCTTCAGGCCTGATTTAATAGCTCTGGTGGCAGTCAGTCAGAGTGGGTGAGTGAATGGATGGATGATGTGTGGATGAATGGTGGGTGGATGGATGGATGATGGGTGGATGGATGATGAATGGATGGATGTGGATGATGGATGATGTGTGGATGGATGTCCTGCATGTCTATTCAGTTCCTGTGTTTCCTTTGTCTCCTTGCCTGTCCGTTATATGTCTTGTTTCATTTTTCACCGGGTTGTCCACGTTTATATTTCCTGCATGAAACAACACGGTCAGAGCGCACGGGGAGTATCTAGGAAGTATCTCAGATGAGCGTTTTGTAGTCCATCTTCTGGACTTTGTAGTTTTACCACAGATCATGTCAATAACATTCACCGTCACTTCATGACGTAGTCTAGTGTAAGAGCAGTCGTCTGAACCTGGAGACAACAAACAAACACTGATTTCTATGTAATGTTTCTTTATTGAGTTTAAAGCTTTCAGTGTGAGCTCTGCAGAGTTTGTGTTTGTTGCGTTGTTCATTTTTAAAGTTGCAGTTGCAACATTAACTGCATGTAAAGTGGAAGAAAAGGAAGCTGTCATCATGAAGTCCTCTGTGATCTGTTCACCACACTTCACTCTCTGCATGTTGGACTGTTGCTGCCACCTGCTGGAGGATCCAAACTTCACAGGCTGCAGCTGTCAGGAGGAACCGGACAGGTCCCAACATCTGTCCAACATCTGTCCAACATCTGTCCAACGTCTGTCCAACGTCTGTCCAACATCTGTCCAACATCTGTCCAACGTCTGTCCAATGTCTGTCCAACATCTGTCCAACGTCTGTCCAACATCTGTCCAGCGTCTGTCCAACGTCTGTCCAACATCTGTCCAACATCTGTCCAACGTCTGTCCAATGTCTGTCCAACATCTGTCCAACGTCTGTCCAACATCTGTCCAATGTCTGTCCAACATCTGTCCAACATATCTGCACTTCAGTCCAATCTCACTCAGATGTAAAGACAGTGTTCACACCGTCAGTCTGGATGAAGTTTCACCCACATCCTTGATGTTTGTGTCATTACTGTGTGCAGGTTTGATGCCAGAACATTCAGTTTAACAGCCTCTCTCATCGTGTAACAGCAGTTTACTTCACTGTCTGTCAGGAAACTCTGTAAATCACAAAGACTTTATGTGTTTATGACAGAATAAAAACTGTTCTGAGGCCAAAAGTTTAAATATTTCTTCTTCTGTTCCTTCGCTGATCGATCAGAGATGAACTGTGTGTTTTCTCCTGTGACCACGAGAGGGCAGCATCTCATTAAACAGCTGCACGCTGAGCTTCAGAGCAGTCTTCAGGTCAACAAAGTATATTTACTCTGGCGTGTACTTGAGTATACTTTATGGTTCTTTTGATTTTGTCTGGTCTTATAAATGTAAAATCATGTTTATTTTCTCTTCTAAACTTCACACCTGGTTTCATTTTAATAACTAAAAATCAAAGATGAGAGAAGAGTCCACAAACTGGAAGCACATTTATGAATCAGAACTTTCTTTCTTCTTCTTTCTTCTCCATCAATCATCTGACGACCCCTCAGATTTATCTGGTGACCCTTTGGAGGGTCCGACCCCTCAGACTGGGAGACATTCAACTAAAGTGACTTTAAAGTATAAAAATCTTCTTTCATCAAGTCAAACTTGATGTTTGTGTTTGCTACACTCATCTATGGCCAACGATGTGTTTATCAGGTAGTATGGCTCATTGCAAAAGTACCTGTACGAGAAATATTCAGACATGTTGATTCAATTCCTCAGAGTTTGGTGGTTGATTCACCACCTGCTTCATGTATCAAACGTTGTGTAAGAGATGGATGTAACAGTAAACATGCGTTAAACTGAACCTAATTCCATAATTCTGCGTTTAAATTAAACCTGTGCAAAGTTCTTGTTATGTTTTGAGTTTGTTCTGTTTCCTGTTTTATTTTGTAGTTCCACCCTGTCTCTGTCTTGTCTAATTCTACTTCCTGCCTTGTTTTCCCGCCTGTTTTTGATCCTGCACCTGTCCCTGATTAGTTTCACCTGGTGTCCTGCATGTCTGTTCACTTCCTGTGTTTCCTTTGTTTCCTTGCCTGTCTGTTATATGTCTTGTTTCTGAGTGTGCCTGCGTTAGCGTCCTTTGTGTCCTTCTCTTCTCTCTCCAGTGTGTTTTATGGTTCCTGGTTTTGTATCTTGCCTGTTTCTTGACCCTGCCTTTGCCTTTTTGGAGTGTTAGCCTGGTTATTGAGTCTTTTGTTTGTGTTTTTTGCCTGGATCTCCAGCCGCCTTTTGGATTTTTTTTGTTCGCGCCGGACCTCGGGTGACCTTAACGACTGTCGTTCACACCTGACCTCAGGTGACCTTAACCACTGTCATTCACACCTGACCTCGGGTGACCTTAACCACTGTCGTTCACACCTGACCTCAGGTGACCTTAACCACTGTCGTTCACACCTGACCTCAGGTGACCTTAACCACTGTCGTTCACACCTGACCTCGGGTGACCTCGGGTTCATCTATGTCCGGGCCTTAGTTTGTTTTTTGTGTTCCTTGGTTTTTCTACCCTGCTCCTGTGTTTCTTTGTGTTCATCCCTCAACCGTTTTGTTATTAAAGTTAGCTTCTATGTGTATACCTTTGCCTGTATTTGGGTCCACTCCTGAACCCCCCCAATTCACGCCTGACCTTGGGTGACCTTAACAACTGTTGTTCACACCTGACCTCAGGTGACCTTAACGACTGTTGTTCACACCTGACCTCGGGTGACCTTAACGACTGTTGTTCACACCTGACCTCGGGTGACCTTAACGACTGTTGTTCACACCTGACCTCAGGTGACCTTAACGACTGTTGTTCACACCTGACCTCGGGTGACCTTAGCAATGTTCATCTCTGTCCGGGCCTCACTGATTACTGTACAAAAGCACAACTTTAGAACTTTATTCAGTGATTTTGGTGAAACTGGATCAGATTTTATTTACAATGTATTTGCTGCTTTTCCCTCTGATGTCCTCCAGCCGCTCAGCTTCAACTCTTTAAACTCTAAAGTCAGAACTCAAATAATTCCTTTTCACTAATCCTCTTGCTCAGCATCCAGATGTCTGTTCAACTGACAGTATATGAAAAAAATCATATTCTCAAAAAGATCTGAAAAATTATGTAATCATTGCAACATTGTGTCAAATCAAAAGTCAAATATCGTGTTTATCACCTAGTATGGCTCATTGCAAAAGTACCTGTCAGAGAAATATTCAGACATGTTGATTCAATTCCTCAGAGTTTGGTGGTTGATTCACCACCTGCTTCAGGTATCAAACGTTGTGTAAGAGTCCTTCTCTGCCAAGACTTCAGTTTCCTGGGAAGCAGAATAATATCCTCCTGTGTATACTCAGTGAACTGCCTCCCCTCAGGCCTGATTTAATGGACAGGTATGATGAGAGAGGCTGATAAAGTGAATGTTCTGGCATCAAACCTGCACACGATTATGACACAAAGACAAACTAACCCAGGATGAAGAAAACAACACCCAGAGAGCCTACTGGAACAAGTTTGTGTGTGGACCCAAACGTTTAACATGAATGTAAAATACTTTATAACATTTAGAGACTGATGTGTTGAAGAATCCAGAGGCATTCATTCAAGAGGTCCATCCATAAAAGCTTCATGTTGCTGTGTAACAATAATCTGTGCATCAAACAGTCTCCTCACTGTCAAGTGTGATGGCAGTGATCAGGAATGACTTCCTGTAGCAGGAGTCACTGAATCTGCTTCATCAGGAGGTCATGTAGGGCATGTGAGCTACTGTCAGATCTCTGTCCTTAGTTTGTCTTGTATTTCACATGGACATGAAATGTGTGAGGTTCCTCAGGTATCATGAAGAATTAAGGATGAGCTGTGAGGAGTTTCACTTTGATTCACCTTTTAGACACCCACAGTGTCTGTCACGTTTTCTTCATGGGTTGGACAAGGACGGATCAAGTCTGGTGGGGGTGGACCGAAGGCCAGAGCAAGTTTGGACCAGGAGACCAGAACCACAGATCGATCCTGAGGACTGATCAGACACAAGTAACAGATCAGGAACTCTTGACTGACTGCCACTAGAGCTATTCAATTCAATTCACTTTTAATATAGCTTCAATTTCTACAACTCCACATCATAACTTCGGTTATCTCATGACTCTTTCCATACAGACTCTGTATAATATTATCTACAGACAAGAAAAACTGCTTTAATATCAAACAGACCACACAGAGAGAGAGAGAGAGAGAGAGAGAGAGACAGTCAGAGAAAGAGAGAGAGAGAGAGAGAGAGGGAGACCTTTGACTTTTAACAAAACCTTCACAGTAAAAAAACACTAAATAATCAGAAAACAAACACATCACCCCAACAAAACAAAAATCTAAAAAAAATAAATACTAAATAAATAAATAATATTTCAGAAACTTAGAACGAGTGATTCTTGAAGGACTTTGCACAGGACGCCTCCGACAGCCCAAACAGAAACAAACTCTTCTACGTCTGACACCATTTTATAAAATGTGAACTCTACTTTAAGACGTGCAGCCACCAGACCTCTGAACAACATCAACATCAACATCAACATCAACAGATCCTGTGTCCTTCATTTTGTTTCTTCTTGTGAGCCAAATGCTCATCTTAGCTTGACCTAACAGAAAATTAACCAAACATAGATTCTTTCTTTGTGCAGCAGAATATCTGGGACCAAAGACAAAGAGCCTGTCCTCTAGAACCTGTCCTTGACCACCGATCCACTGCTGCAGCAGAGAGAAGAGGGGAGCCAGTCTGGGACATCTGAGCCACAGATGCTGCAACGTTTCCTCAGACTGGCAGAAAGCACAGTGACTTGTTGCTCTATGGTCTATATGTGCCACATGTCTGTTTGTAGCCACGGCCCCGTGCACCACCCTCCACTGGAGATCCGCACAGCGTTTCTCTATGGGAGGTTTGTACAGGGACCTCCAGCTGCCCCTTGGAGACGACCCCGGCGCAAAGACGTCAAACCACTTTGACTCCCTGACACCAGCCAATGCTGCCCTGTTGAGAACCTTTACCGTCACCTCGTACAGACCTTTCTTTGACACCTCAGAAAAGTCTGATAGTTCTGGTGTTCTAAAGGTTAACAGAGCTCCATCCTCTTCATCCTGCTCCTCCACTGCAGCACGGATGGCCAAGGATGGAAACTCTGGCCACTGGTTAACTGTTTGGTTCTCCGTAGCCTCTGTCTCCAACGCCTCCCTGAACAAACCAGGAAGACCACCCATCACCTCCTCCAGAAGCTTCTCCAGAAGTCGTAGAGACTTAAAACCAGTCTCCTGGCTGAGTCTGGCAGCAGTCTTCCACTGACCTGCTGACCTCAGATCTGCCAGCTTTGTCAGCCCTGCTGTTATGACGATTCTCTGCACACTGACAGACTGAAGCATTCTGGTTTGTATCAGTGGGTTGTGGTGTAACGGTTCTTCTCCCACATTATCATACAGTTGAGCAGAGTCTCTCCTAATATTTAAAACAGTACTCCAGGAACGAAGGACAGATTGATAAAAACTGGAGGTCCGTGAAGTGTCCACATCAGCTAGATCCAGTAAGAACAGGTGTTTGTCATACCCAAGGCTCTTCACCCTGCGAAGCAGCAATGATGCCGTTACAGTCCAGAGCTGCTGTGTATGATGGAGGAAGTGCTGCGCAGTCTGGAGCCGAAAGGTTGTAATTCGACTACGAAGGTCAACTGCTCCCTGGCCCCCCTCTGACAGGTAAAACAGCACAGCTGATCTAGTCCAGTGGTATCCTCCCCAGAAGAAGTTAATCAATTGTTTCTGGATTTCTTTAATCAGTGTATCTGGAGGTTCTATGACCATACGCCAATACCAGAGTATTGAAGCAGTCAAGTTATTAATGAACAAGGTCCTCCCCCTATAGGACAGCTGAGGCTGGACCCACGTCCACCGAGACAACCGGGCACTGATTTTCTCAACTAGACCTTCCCAGTTCTTTTTCTGAAAATCATCGTTTCCCATGAAGACACCTAGACATTTCATCCCCTCTCTGCTCCACTGCAGCCCAGCCGGTAAAATCGGCCACTGTCTATGTCTCCACTCTCCCAGTAGAAGACTGTCACATTTTAACCAATTGACCCTCGCAGAAGAAGCCTGTTCATATAAAGTTAGTTTTTTCCTAAGGATCTGAACATCACTTTGTTTAGTTATAAACACTGTCACATCATCAGCATAAGCTGACAGTTTAACTGTATCTTTCCTATCCTCTGCAAAGGTCAGGCCTGGAAGGCTTTTCCTGAGGTGGTTTAGGAGACGCTCAATGGCCAGAGCGTACAACATACCAGACAGAGGACACCCCTGTCTGATACCTCTCTGGACCGGGACTGGACGGCTCAGTCCTCCCCCCACCTTCAACAACACAGTGGCTCCTGAATACAGCAACTTTATCCAGGAGATAAAGTTCTTTCTAAAACCAAAAGCTTCAAGAGTTTTAAACAAATAGCAGTGATCGACTCTGTCAAAAGCTTTTTCTTGATCGATGGAAAAAAGTCCTACGTCCAAGTCCTGAAACTTGGACAGGTCAATGATGTCTCGGATTAAAAAGAAATTGTCCATTATTGAGCGACCAGGAACACAGTATGTTTGGCTGGTGTGTACAATCATGTCCATGCACTCTTTGAGCCTGTTGGAAAGACATTTAGAGATTATTTTGTAGTCCGTGCACAACAATGACACCGGTCTCCAGTTTTTTAAAAGGCTGAGATCTCCTTTTTTTGGCAGCAGCGTCAGGACCGCCCTGGTACAGCTCAGCGGGAGAGTCCCAGAGATTAAACAGTCTTTAAAAACTTCATACAAGTCTTTTCCAAGCAGAGTCCAAAATCTTTTATAAAACTCTGAGGGAAGTCCGTCTATCCCAGATGACCGACCACAGCTGAGCTGCTGAACCGCCTCAGACATCTCATTAAATGAGATGATGGACTCTAGTGAAGCAGACTGTGCTTCACCCAGCTGAGGCAGTCCATCCAGTATCTCCACCACGCAGTCAGAGTCACACCTGTCAGCACTAAACAGGCCAGCATAGAAGTCTATGGCTAGCTTCCTCATCTCTGATGGGTCAGATGTTAGATTCCCATCAGGACGCTTCAGATGGATCATCTG
>CP136877.1:27912677-27970177 GCA_033000465.1 Sciaenops ocellatus | reverse complement strand
AGTAAGTACTTTAGTTACTTTCTGGGAGAAGTAACTAGTAACTGTAACTAGTTACTTTTTTAGAGTAACTTGCCCAACACTGGTCACAAGTGAAAAAATGTTAGATATATAGATACTGTATTGATACTGAGGGAAATTTAAGCATCCAGTAGCAGCATGCAAACATACATAACACATACATTAGAATTAACCTATAACACAGGAGCCATATGTTAAAATGAACCTAAAGGTCACCTGAGGTCAGGTGTGAATTGTTTAGTCAAAATTCACCCTCAGTACAGTTGTCATGAACGGGGAAATTAGCTATAGAGACCAGATTTTTTTTGTCTCAACTCTGACTGTTTTATGTCGTAATACCTCCCTTTATTTTTCTGAACCAGTTCATTGATCTTCTGCAGAAGTTTAGTGCCTTGTGTTGGATCATTGACTCCATCTTTAATAACATGGCAGCCACCTTCACATTCATCAACACAACTTTTGAGTTGGGGGCTTTCTTTTATGTAGTCTTCTATGGTTTGTCCATCTTCCTCCAGGTCTTTTCCAAAGGGGAACACAGCCATTGTGTAACGTAATACATCTTTACCGAAGGAATTCTTAAACAAATCCACCGCATTCTGTTTTTGCTGTGTAAATTTTTGGTTACCAAACACAAGCAGGAACGCATGAGGACCAGGATCAGACTGTGAGACACATTCCTTCAACTCCTTCTTCAGCTCTTCATCTGTTTTCTCTGCATGACACAGGAATGGAGTCTCGATGACAACCACTTTCTGCTGCTCGATATTTAGATTCTGTTTTGTGAAGGTTTCAGAAGGAGGAATAGTCTTATACTCCTCTGAGCTCTTCATGAATGTCTTCAAGACTTCCTCATTGTCGGCTATCTTAACTATCACAATCCTCAGCTCTGTTGGAAAATACAAAGACATCAGTCAGTGGCAAAAGAAAAAAGTAAATGTCTTCTAGTAAAACTAGAAAAGAAAAGACATGAAAATGTACTTTAAGTACCAACAGTAAAAGTACTCATGCAGAATAATAGATTTTATTGGATTAGAATTATTGATGATCACTTTAATGTTGCAGCTGATAAAGGTGGAGCTCATATTAATGGCTTCATAGATGCCTCTAGCTTCTGACTTTCCCTCCTTGGATCAATAAAGTGTTATCTTTCTCATACATCAGAATTCATTTGTTGATTACACACGTGTGTGTCATGGACAAAATACATTTTGTTGTTTTGTTTGATGGCAAGAAATCATGCATATTGCATACTTCAAATCACAAAGCATATTTAGCACTCTGCTTTGCAAAGAGGAAAGAACAGTCTGAAAAGGTCCGAGTTCCTCTGTCATTGGGATGAAACAAACAATGCACCTTATGTTTTTGTGTAGATACGATGTAGACTACACCCTCGCACAGTCAGTCCTAGTTCCTAATTGTCCTGATTGGTTCAGTGTTAGCCCAAGGTTTTAAATTAACCTTGGGCTGCAAAGTCTTTGTTGCTGGAAGTTCATGGGAGCTGGGAAGAGCCAGGCTTTCCCTGAGGCCGGGCTGTGAACATGAAGTATATACACTCTTACAAATAAGAGTTACTGATGTGGGAACAGCACTCAGTATCACAACACTTAATTCACTCATATAGCATTGACTGTGAACACAGTCCAGGTCATAATTACATGTGACACCACAACATGACTGCGAAAACTGATCAGTAAATATAAACATAATTTGAAATTTGACTAAAACAGGTCAAATAGGTCAAAAATCAGATTTATTTTATAGATTACTTTATTTTTCAGATTTTTATTGTGAAGGTTTCCACACCAGTGTTTCATTTGTCTTATTACATTAACTGTACATGAAGTATTTTAACAAACATCTACTAAAATAACTAGGCTGACCAGTCCTCCTCATAGTATCTGCATCTGAAGAAACGCAACAAGTTTGCTGACTTCTTCAGTAATTCCCAGTAATTCTAGTATTACATGGAATAAATATGATAAAAATGACATGATTTGATAATGTTGACTTCACAACTCGAGCAGTAACTTAAGTTGTTCACCTGTTTTGATGTTCTACTAACAAGCTTCATTTAGCTATTAGGTGACAGATTCCCCATCAACAAGTCATTCTCCTGAAGCCTTGAAAATCTTAAACAGGACTGGAAGGACTGGAAGGACTGGAAAACGCCCTGGGCTGTCAGATTCACACCACTAAAGTTGACAGTGACAGTGCTAAAGTTGAGAGTTCCCAAAGGCTCAAACCTTCATTTAATGTGCTTTCATTAGGCCACATTTTTCAAAATAATATCAACTATCAGAGTTATGCAGATGACACCCAAATTTATCTTGATCTGTCAACTAATTATGTTTCCTTAGATTTTCTATACAAGGAGGCTTATAAACAGATAAATGACTGGCTGAACTTTCTTCAGCCAAATGCAGACAAAACTGAGATAACTGTCTTGTAGAAAAAACAAAGTCAGAATTGGTTTAATCAAATCCAATCAAACAAAGTCTGGAATGTACCATCTTAAACATACAACAAGAATCAGCTGCTACTAGTCCAAACAATGACCAAGAAAACTGAACACATGAACACATCACAGCAGTTCTCAGGTCACTTCACCGGCTTAGTTTAAAATGCTGCTGTTGTCTAGAAATGTTTGAATGGCTTAGAATCAAAATAAAATAAATAGTGTTAAGAAAATAATTATTGTGTCATATATTAAAGTCAAACACTACACTGAGTATTAGTACTGTTTAAGAAATATACTTACCCTGCGGTTCTTGACTGGCCCTGGACCAGAAGCTCATCTTTGATGTCTTGTCACTGTGGATATCTTCTTCTGTGGATATCTTCTTCTGTGGATATCTTCTTCTAACTATTATAATTTCCATCTCATCTTTATATCATAGCCTGCTTCTAGGTCCCTCCCCTGAAACACACACCAGCTGTGTCACAGAGCAGAAATAAAAATGTGGCTGCAGGCAACGAATGAGGAGGCTGAGCAGAAGCACATTGAACAGAATACATTTACACAGGTTCAGTTTGCCAAATTTGTGAGTCAGCTAGTTTCAAACTTGGACCTGCAGTTTAGAGTATCTTTATTCTTTTCAGCAGTAATGACTGAAGAATCCAACAGATGTAGCATGTAAAATGAAAGAGCAGAAAAGTTTGACAAACCAAAGTGATAAAAACTAAAATAAAATGTATTTTTTAAAAATAAAAGAGAGAGGGAGGTCACGACTAACTCTAAGTCTATCATTTTTATCTTCAATAAAGAAATCATTATGCCATCACGAACATGCTGCCATTCAGTCTTTCTGGTTTCTGTGGCTTACTTATTGTAATATGAATAACAACTCATTAAAAAAATATTAAAATAACATTCATCAATATCCAGTAATTACCTTCACTTCTTCTCTACCATTGTCAGGCTCAAGATGGACATAAACGAATCAAAACTGAGGCAGCAGAATTACAGATATTATTTTGTTTATTCCACCACATCTGTGGCTCAAATGGTAGAGGGCCTGCCGTTCAGGTCAGGGATGCTGGCAGCTGTAATCCTGTATGCACTGTGACGTTGTTGTGTTGAACTTGAGCTTAAGCTATGGAGGCAGCACAACAGCCATAAACCTACTGTGAGTAAGATCTGCCATGTTTTGAGATGGTCTGCAGACTCAAGCATAAAGACTGTCAGAGTCTCTTGATGATGGCTGTATCCACTGCCAGCGCTGAGCATCCTTCAGCTGACCCTCACTGGTGAACTTCCATCATAATATCGGAATTGATGCGGAGGCTGTTCTGCAGGAGTTTCATGCAACAGGGAGATGCAGAATAAACCTGAAACAGATTCTTTATTTCGTTTTATTTCCATCATTTGGCTTTTTGATGTAGCAGCTGGTTTTGGTCTTTCTGTTGTACATTGTTTGTATCTGCATGCTGAACTTTTCTTATGATGAAGTTGCTAAATGAAGGAATCCGTTGCCTGCTTAATGTCAAAGTGCCAACCTGTACTGCACGTTTCTCTGGGCTTCATTCAATATGGTACACAATAATATAGTGTATTGTAACCTGTTATGTAGCTGGCTGTTTGGACTTGGTGGTTGGTCTTTGAAATGCCTGCAGTAGGCTTATGACGGTGGTGGATTGGTAATCGTTAGTGCAAACATGAATCAGTCTTGCTCTCTTGCACCAGACTTCTTCTTTTCTTCTTCTTGTGCATACTAATACTTCTTTACAGCTCAACCAGGACAAAACCAAAGTTTTAATTATTGATCTTCAGGCACAGAAAGAGAAACTAAATATAAAACTTCAAGCACAGAATTTAAAACCTTCTAAACAAGTAAAAAACCTGGGAGTTATCATTCAATTCAATTCAGTTTGATTTCTATAGCTCCACATCATAACTTCAGTTATCTCATGACTCTTTCCACACAGAGCAGGTCAGACCGTACTCTGTATAATATTATCTACAGAGACCAACAGTTCAACCATGAACAAGAGAGAGAGAGAGAGAGAGGGGCAGATAGAGAGAGAGAGAGGGGCAGATAGAGGGTGACAGCACAGTAGATTACTTCACCACGGACCTCGGCCTAGTGTCTCTCAGAGCGTTCACAGTCAGCCCACGGACACCCCTATCAGACCACAGCAAAACCACACTTTATTTGAACAGATCAACACGCAATCTGGAGCTATCACAGCAAACCAAACTACATCCTATTAAAACATGCTACAAATGGAAAGAAAATAGTGCAGAAATATACCAAAACGCTATTAGGCAACACCAAGTACAAGTACTTTAAACAATTTTCTGGAAAAAGCATTCCAACATAACAGTGAGGGTGTAAACAAGGCGGTAGAAAGCCTTAACGAGATATTTGACCTCTCAGCATCTCTATCAAACCTAAAGGCCTCAAACAGAAAAGCCAAAAACAACAAAAAACATGACAAATGGTTTGACAATGAATGTAAAAATCTCAGAAAGACATTAAGGAACCTATCAAACCAAAAACACAGAGACCCAGACAACCAGAACACACGCCTTCACTATAATGAAACATTAAAACAGTATAAAAACACAGTAAGGAAAAGAAGAAACCAACATGTTAGAACCCAGCTGCACACCATTGAAGAATCCATAAAAACAAATAAATTCTGGTAAAACTGGAACACTCTAAATAAACAAAAACACGAGGATCTTCCCATTCAAAATGGTGACGTATGGGTAAACCACTTCACCAATCTATTTGGCCCAATAGAGAAGAATGAACAACAAAAACACATACAAGATAAACTAGAAAGCTTAGAGTCAACCATAAAAGACTACCAGAACCCGCTAGACTCCCCAATTACACTAAAAGAACTACAGGACAAAATAAAATCACTTGAAACCAAGAAAGCCTGCGGTGTCAACGGCATCCTAAATGAAATGATAAAGTTCACAGACCTCAAATTCCAATTGGCTATACTAAAACTCTTTAACATTGTCCTTAGCGCTGGGATTTTTCCCAATATTTGGAAGTAAGGACTGATAACACCGCTCCACAAAAGCGACAAACTCGACCCCAATAATTACCGTGGAATCTGTGTCAACAGCAACCTTGGAAAAATCCTCTGTATGATCATCAACCACAGACTCCGTCATTTCCTCACTGAGAATAAAGTCCTGAGCAAATCCCAGATTGGTTTTCTACCAAATTATCGCACAACAGACCATATTTTTACCCTCAGCACCCTGATCGACAACCAAATAAACGACAATAAAGGCAAATTATTCTCCTGTTTTGTTGATTTCAAAAAGGCATTTGATTCCATTTGGCACGAGGGTCTGTTGTACAAACTTTTGGAAAGTGGGGTTGGAGGAAAAACACATGACATCATAAACTCAATGTACACAAACAACAAGTGCGCCATTAAGATTGGCAAAAAACACACAGACTTCTTCCCCCAAAGCCGGGGGGTTAGACAGGGATGCAGTTTGAGCCCAACCCTCTTCAACATATACATCAATGAATTGGCAAAGTCACTAGAGCAGTCTGTAGCACCTGGCATCACTCTAGTAGACACAGAAATCAAATGCCTGCTGTTCGCAGACGACCTGGTTTTGCTGTCTCCGACCAAAGAAGGACTACAACAACACCTTGATCTTCTGCACAACTGCAAAAAATCATGATATTCCAAAAAGGATGGATCCTTTTTGGAATATCATGATTTTTTGGCCTCCACCACCACAAATACAAACTCTTCCTAGATAAGACGGCCCTAGAACACACAAAAAACGATACCTACCTCGGCCTAAACATCAGCACCACAGGTAACTTCAACAAAGCTGGAAGAAGAACATCAAATTAGACATCCCAATTCAAATCTGGCTCAAAATATTGGACTCCGTTATAGAACCCATTTCTCTATATGGTTGCGAGGTCTGGGGTCCACCTGCCAACCAAGATTTTACGAAATGGGATAAACACCAAATTGAGACTCTGCATGCAGAATTCTGCAAATCCATCCTCCGTGTCCAACGGAAAACACCAAACAATGCATGCAGAGCAGAATTAGGACGATACCCACTAATCATCAAAATTCAAAAGAGAGCAATTAAATTTTATGATCACCTTAAAGAAAGTGACCACAGTATGCTCCATAAAAAAGCCCTCACCCACAGAGAGACTGTAGAGAGATGCCCCCTCAGCCAACTGGTTCTGGGACTCCGTCCACAAACACAAGCAGAGCCACCAAACAGAAATCCCCTCAGACTAAACCAAATTATAAGAAAACAAAAAGAAAGCTATCTGACACACTGGAAAGAATCAACCAAAGACCAGAGCAAACTGGAATGTTATTTGGCCCTAAATAGAAAATACACTGTGGCAGAATACCTGAGCACTGTGACCGATCCGAAGCTCAGGAAATCCTTGACTATGTACAGACTCAGCGAGCACAGCCTCGCCGTGGAAAAAGGCCGTCACAGACAGACCTGGCTCCCCAGAGAAGACAGACTGTGCACCCACTGCACACAACACGAGGTGGAGAGCGAGCTGCACTTTCTACATCAGAGACACGTACTTCCCACAGATCACAACACCCAGAAAGACTTTGAGACCTTAGACAAGATCCAAAAACTTCCATACCTGCTGGGTGAAGTACAGCAATGTGCAAACATAGCAGCAAGATTTGTGAACTGCTGTGACCACAGAAGGACGTCCAGCGGACAGGAAGGACAGACCTAGACCATCTCCTCCTGCTGGACATCATTTACTTTGTACATATTTTATTATTCTTACAAAGTTAACGTTTAACTGATATGTATATAGGCCCTTTACTTCATTAGTTAGAATACTGCACATCTATGTGAAAGCACAATTTTCCAATTTAATTATTATTATTTTTATTCCTGTATTTTATGCTTTTTATTTTCTACGCTTTTTGTTAATGTCACACCTGCTTTGGCAATGTTAACATATGTTTCCCATGCCAATAAAGCTGTATTGAATTGAACTGAATTGAATTGAGAGGGGGGGGGGGCAGATAGAGAGAGAGAGAGGATTTGAGTAGGGGGAGGGCTTCCTGTCAGAACACGTGCAGCAGCATTCTGAATTAGCTGCAAAGTCCTAAGAGACTTATTGGAGCAGCCTGATAACAAAGAGTTACAGTAGTCCAGCCCAGAAGTAACAAATGCATGGACTAGTTTTTCTGCATCCGCTTGAGATACGATGCGTCTGATTTTTGTTACGTAAGTGGAAGAAAGCAGTCCTCGAAATTTGTTTTATGTGACATTAAAGGACAAATCCTGATCAAAAACAACTCCAAGATTCTTTACAGTGGAGCTGGAGGCCAGGGTGATCCCATCTAAAGTAACTAAAGTAACTTTAGGTCATAGCTGACTGGTCGGGACTTCTTTGTATTCCTGGGTGACTTCTCCTTGGAGACAACGTCATGAGTAAAACACATGAAGTATTAAAAAATAGTATATAAAAAAGTATATAAAAAACATGAATGAGTGGATGTCAAACCATTTTTCTTCAACTGAATCAGGATCAAACAGAAATCATAATATTTGGGCCTAAAGCCCAGATAGACCTGTCTGAGCATCTTCAGTCCCTGGCCTTTCACACCAAGGACCATCAAAAACTTGAGTGACTTTAGATTCTGACCTCAGTTTTGAGGCTCACATCAGAAATATCACCATAACATCAGTTTATCATCTTAGACATATTGCGAGGTCAGACCATTCCTTAAACAAGCATGCACATATATTTATTTCTCATATTCTCTTATTTTTTGTATATTATTTTTTCTACCTGTGTTTTTTATTGTCTTGTATTTTACTTCTTTAGCTTATTTCAGTTCTTGTTACATAGTTAGTGCTCTTCATGCTGAGCTGACCGGTTCCTCTTGTGCAACACATTTCATTGCATTGCTGACCCTGAGTTAACCCGCACATGACAAATAAACCTGAAACTTGTGTTGTGAATTTCCGTGGCTGCCGAAGTCGGTCTGTGGATGCTTGAAAAGAAAAGAGCCGCAACTCGACTTGACTTGAATAATTAGGACTTTATTCAAAGAAACAAGTGAGTTTGAGATGCATCTCCTGGTCCAAAACCTTCAAATCTCCATGCCAAATTCCTCCTTCGAGTCTCCCTGGGCTAGCTTTTATACCCACCGGAAACCCCCAACAAACATTCTGCATTGTCTTATTACACCATACTGCACTGTGTCTGTTTAACTTAATCAGAAAGAGATGACAAAAGGTCCTGACACAGAGCCCCTCAAGGAGAGGAAGGTATAAACTTCAACAGAACTTCCTGCCATTTCCTTAAGAGAGGTCATAAATACTTTAGGATGTTTATTCTTCCTGAAGAGAGGAGCCAAATTCTATAGACTGACTAATCTTCACACAGAGAGGAATCATTACAAATTCTCACAGACACACACCTCCCATTCAACTGTTACCTTAGAAGAGACCATTGAAATACTATGAAATGTTTATAAGAAAATATACCACACTTGAAAGTCTCCATTTGTCCATTTGTCTCAGCTTTGTCTGGAGAAGACGTTACAGTAACGAAGGTGAAGTTTACAGCTCAAAATAAAACATTTTGATTGGCTGTAGGTGCAGTTGTTCACCTGTACAGTGCAGTACTTTGACAAAAATATAATAGGTGTTATTTAATGTCAGATGTTGTAAATGTGTTACAAAATAATGAACCTCATATAGACAAAGATGGATTAGACAGATTTATTCATATGATGCAACACAGATTGAAAACAGCAGTATACACAGGTAATGAAACATGACCCCTTGATTTTTAATTCATCAAAATCAAAACAGTTATACACCACACATGCTGAATGAAAGTAAAATACATGAAGAAGTGGACAGTAATACAAGATAACATAATGCCAGCCTTATCATTTAAGAGCTATCCAACAATATTTGAGTTATGGAAGCCTTTTTAATCACAAACATGTTTCAAATAAGAATGGTCAGGATTTGATTACAGGTCATCTCAAATGAATCAAAATCTGAAATGTCTTTACACAGTGATACAGAAAGTATAAAAAGTTTCTCCCTCATACACAAAATGAATTTAGACAGGTACTTGATTTAGATATGTTCTATTCATTTGAAAGCTAGATAACGTCCGACTCTGACTGCACAAACAACAATTTAACATTCAAAGAGAATGAACATGAATATAATAGAACCCCTGCTCCATTCTACCTACAGTGTATCTATCATTCTAGTTGATTAGGTCCACTTAGCTAAAACTAATGCAGTCTAAAGCTACAGCCCACATAGTATGATCAGGCCTGAGAGGCAAAACCCAGGGCGAAAACAAGGCTGTAAAACCCACCTGCCATTGTCTGTTAAGTTTATTGCTTTGACTGATAATAACTGAAGGTGACTCAGATGAGAGTATCATATGTTTTTAGCACTGGTTACGTCTGCCTACTAACTTTGCAATGAATTCAATGAATTTCTCCACACCTTTCATCATCACCTGTTCTGGATGATCCACTGCATTCACAAGCATAGACCGCCACGTCTCCATATCCATTTCTTTTGCCCCTCCGGTGTCACCTCCTGATGTATCGTCACATTTCATTGCTTCTTCAAAGGATTTCATAGCCTCTTCAAACATTTCACCCTTGTAGACACTTCCCTCATTTTCACGAACCATGTCGTTGATCTTCTTCAGGAGCTCTTTGACTTGAGACTCAATCTTGGTTTTGCAAACTTCAAGGTGCGTCTCACAACACTCATTGATGAAGTTCTTGAGAAATCTGTGGTTTCCAATAAACTTCTCATATTCTTTCTCTGATTTTTCGTCATCACGGTTGAACACGACGATTGTGTGACGTTTTGCCCCTTCAAAGATCTTCTTGAAGACTTCCAGCACCTTTTTGTCTTCTCTTGAGAACTCATCTGTCCTCAGCACCAACAGCAACACATGAGGACCGGGCATGGTCGACGTGATGCATCTTAGGAGCGCCTTCTTCACCTCTTTAGCACTTATTTCTGTGTTAAACAGACCTGGAGTATCAACAATAGCCAGAGATTTTCCTTCAAACTCTTGTATTCCCTCCTGGCACTCTGTTGTCCAAGATGAAGGAGACATTTCACTCTTAAACTTCTTGCTCCCAAGAATGGCATTTCCTAACGTACTCAGCCCAACTCCAGTCTTTCCCAAGAGCACAATCCTCAGCTCATCCTTTGATTCTGTTGGAAAAATGATTATATTATATTATTGAAATTAGAAAAAGCATTTTTTTCTATCAACAAATAGCTCTACATCACAAACAGAAAGAAATCGACAATCACAAGTTGTTTTATTAAAAAACACAACTTTCTCTTTATATTGATACCACATATGTGGAATTTGTAATTTGATTCAACACTTAAAAAACAAACTCTTTCCACTAAGCATGGAGGGTCAGGATCTCCCTCACAACACAACCTTACAGCTTCCAGAAGATCATACAGCTGGGGTCGCTTTGTGGGCAGAGACCTGTATATATATTGATGACAACTTAAACTATCCTCAATACAAAGATCAGGATTTTATTTTCTGTCAATCACTGGGAAGGATTTTAAAATGATGTGCGCTCCGCAGTGCTATGTGTTCTCGAGGGTTAAACCAGAATGAGCACAACTTTAACTCAAGCATTTAGATTTCCTGAACATTACAGCATCACAGGAGCACGAACGTAGATACAGATTTTAATGCTTGTTATTGTTCATTAATAATCTAAAAGCAGCTTGTTTATCCCGAGCACAGATAAAGTTGGATTGTTGACTGATAAAAGTGGCAGTGTGACTTTAAATGATCATGAACTTTAATCTAATTGGAAATATTCATTTCTATTTTGATCCAGATCTAAAAAAGCTTAATCACAGTGAAAAATTCATATTTAAATATATTTTGAAATTAATTTGTGACAAACTAGTTTTTGAACCAGATTGTAAAAAGTTGTTGTTGGATATGTTAAGTCATCAATGATAAAGAGGATTTGTACATATTCTTAAAAAATGATCAAATATAACACAATTACTGCAAATAGAAACAAAATATATGAATAGAAGAAATTTAAATAATGAGATGCTGCAAAATGTGAACTTTGTTCTGAAGCCCAGTCATGTGTAACACAAAAAATGAGTTCTGTGAAGACTAAAATGACAAAATAAATAAATGAAAAAATAAAGTTCACAGTTGCAGAAGACTGAGTAGGTGGTCAGTAAAACAACTAAAAGTGAATGCTTGAATGTGATGATAGAGAGGAGGTTTCTTTAGAACATCATTGATGTTAATGAAACATGAAAACAGTTGAAATAAAAAGTGAAGAAGTTTGATCAAACACAGAGTAAGAGGACTGTATATGAAATATACTTACCAAGTGTGCTGGCCATTGTTGTCTTGTAATAGCTGTCGATCTGCTCGCCTGATGTCTGATATCTGATGTCTTGTTGCTGTTGAAGTTGTGTTGTTGAATAGTTTGTCATTTCATCTTTATATATTATAAAGTCTGTAAAGTTCCCACCCCCTTAAACTCATGTCATTTGTCACCTAGCCAGTTTGAGAAGAGAAGGCACGGAGAGCCAACCAGTCACAGATCAGAAACCAAAATGTAGCTGCAAGCAGCGAATCAGAGGCCAGACAAAAGTGCATCAAATAAAAGTACATACAAGTACTACATATTTTAGATCTATGTATTTTCACAGGTTTTTTCCATAGTAGATTTTTGCTCTTGATATATTACTGTATGCTTCACTATTCACATGCCCTATGTGGAATCAAGTTAAACTAACAAAGTGGTTGATCAGTGTATATTGAAGAATATGGTACCAACATCTGTTGTAAGGAATGAGGATAGCTGGAATGTTGAGGAATGGTTTGAGTTTCCTGTTTTATTTTGTCTTCTTGTGTCTGTATCTTTACTTCCTTTCTTTGTTGCGTTTCTCACCAGTTCTGATCATCTGTTCCACCTGATTAGTTTCACCTGTGTCTCGTTACCCTGTCTTCACTTGCCTATTTAGTCCGTCTCTTTGCTTTCAGTGTCAGTTTGTTGTCTTACTACGTGGCAGCGTTCAGCTCTGTCTCTATTATATCACTTTTAAAGTGCACAAACTCTGCCTCCTGTAGCGTCTCCATTTGGGCCTTTTCTCAAGGTAACTTGTTTGCAGATACTAAAAACCCTCAAAGCCCATAACACAATCACAATTTCATAAATTACATTTAAAAACGTGTAAACTTTAAGAATTTGGTTCAAAAAGACTAAACTCTAATGTGGAGTCTCATGTGGAGCACTGAGGCTGCAGCATAAGCTAACCTGTGCATTAATCCACACTAGTATGCTCCGCTAACTGACAGTAAACAAGTTTAGTTAGCGTCAGCAGCAAACACAAAGTCTACCAGCTGACGTTGTGGTGGAGTCATGGAGGAGTTGATAGTTGAGTCATGGTGGAGTTGTGATGGAGTTGATAGTGGAGTGATGGTGGTGGAGTCGTAGTGGAGTCATGGAGGAGTTGATACTTGAGTCATGGTGGAGTTGTGATGGAGTTGATAGTGGAGTGATGGTGGTGGAGTCGTGGTGGAGTTGATAGTTGAGTTGTGGTGGAGGTGATAGTGGACTCATGTTGGTGGAGTCATGGTGGTGGAGTCTTGGTGGAGTCATGGTGGAGTTGATAGTTGAGTCATGGTGGAGTCATGATGGAGTTGATAGTGGAGTCATGGTGGCGGAGTCATGGTGGTGGAGTCTTGGTGGAGTTGATAGTGGAGTCATGGTGGAGTTGTGGTGGAGTCATGGTGGAGTTGATAGTGGAGTCATGGTGGAGTCATGGTGGAGTTGATATTGGAGTCGTGATGGAGTCATGGTGGAGTTGATAGTGGAGTCGTGATGTAGTCATGGTGGAGTTGATATTGGAGTCGTGATGGAGTCATAGTGGAGTCATGGTGGTGGAGTCGTGGTGGAGTTGATAATTGAGTCGTGGTGGAGGTAATAGTGGAGTCATGGTGGTGGAGTCTTGGTGGAGTCATGGTGGAGTCATGGTGGAGTTGATAGTTGAGTCATGGTGGAGTCATGATGGAGTTGATAGTTGAGTCGTGGTGGAGTTGATAGCGGAGTCATGGTGGAGTTGATAGTGGAGTTGATAATTGAGTCGTGGTGGAGGTAATAGTGGAGTCATGGTGGTGGAGTCTTGGTGGAGTCATGGTGGAGTCATGGTGGAGTTGATAGTTGAGTCATGGTGGAGTCATGGTGGAGTTGATAGTTGAGTCATGGTGGAGTCATGGTGGAGTCGTGATGGAGTCATGGTGGTGTCGTGATGGAATCATGGTGGAGTCATAGTGGTGGAGTCATGGTGCTGGAGTCATGGTGGAGTCGTGGTGGAGTTGATAGTGGAGTCGTGATGGAGTCACAGTGGAGTCATGGTGGAGTTGATAGTGGAGTCATGGTGCAGTCATAGTGGAGTTGATAGTTGAGTTGTGGCGGAATCATGGTGGAGTTGATAGTGGAGTTGATAGTGGAGTCGTGGTGTCATGGTGGAGTTGATAATGGAGTCATGATGGAGTCATGGTGGAGTTGATAGTTGAGTCATGGTGCAGTCATAGTGGAGTTGATAGTTGAGTTGTGGCGGAATCATGGTGGAGTTGATAGTGGAATCATGGTGGAGTCGTGATGGAGTCATAGTGGAGTCATGGTGGCGGAGTCATGGTGGTGGAGTCTTGGTGGAGTTGATAGTGGAGTCATGGTGGAGTTGTGGTGGAGTCATGGTGGAGTTGATAGTGGAGTCATGGTGGAGTCATGGTGGAGTTGATATTGGAGTCGTGATGGAGTCATGGTGGAGTTGATAGTGGAGTCGTGATGGAGTCATAGTGGAGTCGTGGTGGTGGAGTCGTGGTGGAGTTGATAATTGAGTCGTGGTGGAGGTAATAGTGGAGTCATGGTGGTGGAGTCATGGTGGAGTCATGGTGGAGTTGATAGTTGAGTCATGGTGGAGTCTTGATGGAGTCATGGTGGAGTCATGGTGGAGTCATGGTGGTGTTGTGGTGGAGTCTTGATGGAGTCATGGTGGAGTTGATGGTGGAGTCTTGGTGGTGGAGTCATGGTGGAGTCATGGTGGAGTCATGGTGCAGTTGATAGTGGAGTCATGGTGGTGTTGTGGTGGAGTCTTGATGGAGTCATGGTGGAGTCATGGTGGAGTCATGGTGGAGTTGATAGTGGAGTCTTGATTGAGTCTTGATGGAGTCATGGTGGAGTTGGTGGTGGAGTCATGGTGGAGTCATGGTGGAGTCATGGTGGAGTCATGGTGGAGTTGATAGTGGAGTCTTGATTGAGTCTTGATGGAGTCATGGTGGAGTTGATAGTGGAGTCTTGATTGAGTCTTGATGGAGTCATGGTGGAGTTGATGGTGGAGTCATGGTGGAGTCATGGTGCAGTCTGAGCTGTCATCATGGAGTCAGAGATGAAGTGTGTTGATGGTTGTTGAAGTGTTCCTCAGCCCATGCAGTGATGTCCACGACAGAATCCTGTCTGTGTTTGATGCTCTGCTGTCTGCAGGGCCTGAACATCACCGACACACATGATTGGTTTTCAGCCCTGTCCCTTGTTACAGAGCTTTCTTCTGATTGGCTGAATCTTTGAATGATATGATGAAGTGTAGACGATGAAATCCACAGATTCTTTGTCATTTTACGTTGACAAACATTATTCTTAAATTGTTGCTCTATTTTCCAAAGCAGTCTTTCAGAGTGGTGAACCCCTCCACATCTTCAGATCATTTTCAACTTCCTGATCGACTGCCTACTTTGAATCAGCGCCCGGGTTAATAAGATTCCTCAGAAGAGAGAAATACTTTGGCCCTGTTGAGACATGATACCAAGCTGAGCTGCAGGATTTCATGTTGCTTCACAACAGAGGGTTAGGTGAGGTCATCATTGCTTTAAAAACACATTTCATTTGGAAAAGGAAAGAAGATGATCAATTAGGAGTTAATATTTCATAATTACCAGACATCCTGGTCATTTACTCTGGCGTGTACTTGAGTATACTTTATGGTTCTTTTGATTTTGTCTGGTCTTATAAATGTAAAATCATGTTTATTTTCTCTTCTAAACTTCACACCTGGTTTCATTTTAATAACTAAAAATCAAAGATGAGAGAAGAGTCCAGAAACTGGAAGCACATTTATGAATCAGAACTTTCTTTCTACTTCTTTCTTCTCCATCAATCATCTGACGACCCCTCAGATTTATCTGGTGACCCTTTGGAGGGTCCGACCCCTCAGACTGGGAGACATTCAACTAAAGTGACTTTAAAGTATAAAAATCTTCTTTCATCAAGTCAAACTTGATGTTTGTGTTTGCTACACTCATCTATGGCCAACGATGTGTTTATCAGGTAGTATGGCTCATTGCAAAAGTACCTTTCAGAGAAATATTCAGACATGTTGATTCAATTCCTCAGAGTTTGGTGGTTGATTCACCACCTGCTTCATGTATCAAACGTTGTGTAAGAGTCCTTCTCTGCCAAGACTTCAGTTTCCTGGGAAGCAGAATAATATCCTCCTGTGTATACTCAGTGAACTGCCTCCCCTCAGGCCTGATTTAATGGACAGGTATGATGAGAGAGGCTGATAAAGTGAATGTTCTGGCATCAAACCTGCACACGATAATGACACAAAGACAAACTAACCCAGGATGAAGAAAACAACACCCAGAGAGCCTACTGGAACAAGTTTGTGTGTGGACCCAAACGTTTAACATGAATGTAAAATACTTTATAACATTTAGAGACTGATGTGTTGAAGAATCCAGAGGCATTCATTCAAGAGGTCCATCCATAAAAGCTTCATGTTGCTGTGTAACAATAATCTGTGCATCAAACAGTCTCCTCATTGTCAAGTGTGATGGCAGTGATCAGGAATGACTTCCTGTAGCAGGAGTCACTGAATCTGCTTCATCAGGAGGTCATGTAGGGCATGTGAGCTACTGTCAGATCTCTGTCCTTAGTTTGTCTTGTATTTCACATGGACATGAAATGTGTGAGGTTCCTCAGGTATCATGAAGAATTAAGGATGAGCTGTGAGGAGTTTCACTTTGATTCACCTTTTAGACACCCACAGTGTCTGTCACGTTTCTTCATGGGTTGGACTTTGTGCACGTTCTATTTACATATTTTTATATTCATAGTGTATTATTTATAGTATGTATATCTTGTATAGTCTGTTATTATTATTATTATTATTATTATTATTATTATTATTATTATTATTATTATTATTAATCTATACTGTTGCTGCCATTATTACTATATACTGTTATTAACAATAACATTACCATCATATCATCAGTACTCTGTCTGTCTGTCTGTCTGTGAGGGTTAGGGTCTGTTAGGACGGCCATGTAGCAGCTGGATTTGCAAGGTAGGAGGCCTGAAGCAGAGTTTGTGTTCAACCAACCAGGTGTTTATTCACCAACATTTACATTAAACATACAGACTTGATCATGAAACACATACTGTGGACCAGGCACACAGGGGTCCTAGCAGCAGCAGCAGCATGTGGTGCAGCTGGCAGCCTTAAATACCCCGCTGCTGCTACCAACCAAGACCCTGGGGGTTGTGCCCTCCCCATTGTATATACACTTACCAAACAATAGACAACACCTGAAAATACATTTGCACTCTACTATAACATCAATTAAACTGTACGTTCTACCGGTTCTGAACATTACCAAAGAATCTATTAAAGAACTCCCATGGATTGATTTACACCAATCAGCTCATGGTACGACCCGGAACCTTTAAATAGTGCTTGAATTAACTTGGGGACTCTTTAACACCCTGGAGAGGAGACATAGGTGAGTGACTTGCACATATACACACACATTCATCATTCTGCATAGTCACATCACATTTGATCAAATACCTTTAGCTACATTTTATCACAAAGAGCATTGTTCAGGTTACCAACTAACTGAATGTTTCTTTTGCAGGCCTGTCTCCACTCGCTCCCTGCTGAGGGCAACACAGGACCTGCACACACACATTATTAACACAATATACACACATTCAATAAAACATCTGCTACTTTGTTTGTGCCTCATTCTTAAACATGTTAATCATTGTGCTACTAATAACCACAAGCACATAATGAAGACTACCTTCATTACAGTTATTAAAAACTCTGTGTGTGTGAAGCATAATGTTAATTAACATGTGGCAGAGTCAAATACACAATCCTAACTGAAAGATCAGAACTATAAACCTCAAATGCTTCAATGTTCAGTATTATATTTGATATTTTGTGTAATGTTGCTAAATTATTTGATTTCTGACATGATTTGTCTTTGCAAATATTTTTTGATATTAAACATATCTCAGTGTATTTTGGTGTTTGAGTTTTGGTGTTGACTGAAAGACTCAGAAGTCATTCTGATGAATCTTATCAACATGGCACTGATTCAAAATGGGCTGTAATCACGAGCTGATTATCCATTGTTTTATTTATTGGTTTGATTTGATCTTTGGCAGCTCGTTTTGTTATCTTTGATTGCACCTTTAACCTTTCCCCAAAGCTTTTAGTGCCATAAATTGTTTAATGATTATCAAATCAAAATCATTTTTAAAGTTGCAGTTGCAACATTAACTGCATGTAAAGTGGAAGAAAAGGAAGCTGTCATCATGAAGTCCTCTGTGATCTGTTCACCACACTTCACTCTCTGCATGTTGGACTGTTGCTGCCACCTGCTGGAGGATCCAAACTTCACAGGCTGCAGCTGTCAGGAGGAACCGGACAGGTCCCAACATCTGTCCAACATCTGTCCAACATCTGTCCAACGTCTGTCCAATGTCTTTCCAACGTCTGTCCAACATCTGTCCAACATCTGTTCAACGTCTGTCCAACATCTGTCCAACATCTGTCCAACGTCTGTTCAACGTCTGTCCAACGTCTGTCCAACATCTGTCCAACGTCTGTTCAACATCTGTCCAATGTCTGTTCAACGTCTGTCCAACGTCTGTCCAACATCTGTCCAATGTCTGTTCAACGTCTGTCCAACATCTGTCCAATGTCTGTTCAACGTCTGTCCAACGTCTGTCCAACATCTGTCCAATGTCTGTTCAACGTCTGTCCAACGTCTGTCCAACATCTGTCCAACGTCTGTTCAACGTCTGTCCAACATCTGTCCAACGTCTGTCCAACATCTGTCCAACGTCTGTTCAACGTCTGTCCAACATCTGTCCAACGTCTGTTCAACATCTGTCCAACATATCTGCACTTCAGCTGAATCTCACTCACATGTAAAGACAGTGTTCACACCGTCAGTCTGGATGAAGTTTCATGAAGTTTCACTCACATGAACTGAAGTGATAACTTGTTTAATCATCTGACATCTGACTGAAATATACTTTTTAGTCACTTCGAACAGTTATTAAATTATTGAGTAATTTAACATTTAAACACGAGGCCTTAATTAAGATCCTCCAGCAGGGGGCACCAAATCTTCACAGAGTCTTCAGTCTTGCTTTAAAGAAAACTTGACCTCTGTCTGAGCTTCACAGTCATCAGGTCAAGTGACAAGAAATGTTCTGGATGTACTCATGTTGTGTACTTAAGTTTACTTTTGCAGTACTTTTATTATTGGAATATTTTATGTACTCTTCAGGCTGGGAGACACTTAACTAAACTAACTAAATGAAGTATAATAAAAGTCATGTTTTAGTATTTTCAGGTTTTCTTCGTGGTGTTTTAGAGTTTGTCATTTCCTGATAAATGTAAAATAACATTTTCATGGGTTTGTTGTTGCATTTTGAATATATACATACAAACTTAATGTTCTTCTTTGTGTTTTCTTCTCGTTGTTCTCTGAGTGTGTTGGTTCTTCTAACTGTTCTTTCTTCTTTTCTTATGTTTTTTTTTTTTTTGGCCTTTTCAAGCTTTATTTCGATAGAGACAGCTGAAGAGTGACAGGAATGTGGGGAGAGAGAGATGGGGAATGACATACGGGAAAGAGCCACAGGTCAGATTCGAACCCTGGGCTTCTGCAGCAAGGACTGAGCCTTTGTACACAGGGTGGCTGCTCTACCAACTGACCTAAACGCTGCCCGGATTCTTCTAACTTTTCTAATGCAGGACGAGAGTGAAGGCTCTGTGAATATAGTCTGTGTTCAGGTCTTCACTCAGTCCTCATCCTGTCATGTTAATTTACCTTCAGGAACAATCAGAGAAACATTTATTTTAGTCTTCTTCACAGAAATCAATGAAATGCTCAGACAGACAGTTTTCTTTAAATCAGCACAGAAGACTCTGTGAAGCTTTGGTGCCCCCTGCTGGAAGATCTTATAAGACCTCATGTTTACGTTCATTTTAAGACCAAACCAAAGACTCCGTCTACGTGGCAGTTTATGTGGCTCCAAGACCTGCATATGTGGTTCAGCCTTCACAAGTGTCACATCACCCATCATGCTTCATGCCATGTGCACTCATGCCGCCCCATACAGTACCATCAGGGATTCTGGCTCTTGACTTGTCTGCTGATAACAAGCCGAATGGTTCCTCTCAATTAATGCTGCAACTGCAACTTTAAAAATGAACAATGCAACAAACACAAACTCTGCAGAGCTCAGACTGAAAGCTTTAAATAGAAATCAGTGTTTTGTTGTCTCCAGTGTCAGAGTGTAATCCTGTGTGTTTGTACAGTAATCAGTGAGGCCCGGCCATAGATGACTGTACTTCTGCAGCTCTCTGACATTTAATGAATCAAAACAGATTTAAAATCTTAGACCAGAGACATTTAATACAACACATTTAATGGAGCTGTAATGGTGTGTTGGTCTGTACTCTCTGGTTTAAAGTGCAGGAAACATGTAAAGTAGTCAGCTGAGTCAGCCACACTTCCTGATTGACCGATTGACAGAGGCCGGTGTGGTTTAATGAGGTTTTGGCTGCTTGGTCCGTTGTTATTTGAAAGGATATCAAAAATGATGATGAGTCGGTCACAGCCTGTCATCACCAAGAGATGAAGATAAAACCCCATAAACTCATAAACAGCACAATTCCTTTATTGAGGTGAGAGCAGAAAGTGTGGAGTTCCTCAGGGAATTTGTTTAAAACCAATTTTACATTTTAAAAACCCAAAGAAAAAAAATACAAAGTATGTACATGTGAGTTTAAAAGTGTAATAATATTTATTTCAAACATAAAAGTTAAACACATTTTTTTTATTGGTTTGTCGTCATGGATGAGATGTTGGGAAAGCCAGCCAGGCCCGAGAAAGAGAGAGAGAGAAGCTTCTTGAATTAATAAAATATTCATAATTAAATGAATAATAAATGCTTTAATAATTGTTGAACAGAGTGTTTATTCACAGTGATCTTTACAACAATTTACAACCCAAAATTATTACACATTGTCGTTGGGTTCTATTTCAACCTCCTCAAAAAAACAGTGATGGTGTGATTTATTGCTGGCCTCCCAAACAGTGAGAATATTTAACAAACCAAAAATATATAAAACAGAATATTCTATATACAAGTCCACAAGTTCCACAGATGTTTCACCTCCTTTAGTTCTGAGGTATATAGACTTGGTGGGATCCTTAACCAGGCCATATTTTACACTTGGTTCTTTAGTCCTCCTTGCATTGTGAGGGCTGTCGTCCAAGTCGTTAAGGTCACCTGAGGGCAGGTGTGAACGACATTCTTTAAGGTCACCTGAAAAACAGATTTTGACACAGGGCCACAAGACTGGGTAAAAATATAGGCGGTACCTCATTCTAGTTTTTAATTGTGCTTGAGATGCTGAGTTTTCAGGGCCCCTGAGTGAAGTTATGGACAAAAGAACAGTTAAAAACTGTGAGACTTAGAAGAAGATAAATAATCATGGATAAATTATAGAGTCATGAGAGCCATAAGGAAACATTCGATCCGTCATGTGATTTCAATGTTTGCTACATCTCACTTTCTGCATTTGCACAGGTTTGCTGTCATTAAACGTGCCGATCCACCTGCCAGTAGTGCACCCACCAAACTTCCCGCTGCAGCTAGTACACTAGAAGTCATCTCACCACCACTAAATAGATACCCCATCAAACCTCCAGCACCTGCTCCAAGAAAAGCCGTTCTTCGAATAAAGTTTCTTCGGGCGTTTGTATCATTTTCTTTCAGATTCAGTTTCTCTTCATTCTCTTGTTTTTCTTTTTCCAAGGCTTCTTCAGCATCTTGGAGCATCTCATGGGTGTAGCAGTTTCCTTTGTTTGTCTCAATCATGCTGTTGATCTTCTGCAGTAGCTCAGTGACTTGACCAGGATCCTCAACTGTGTTTTCAAGAACATGGTAATTCTGACGACACTGTATGATTAGGTTGTACAGACCATTACGTTTAAAATGATCCTCTATATTTCCACTGAACTCATTTCCAAAGGTGAACAACACCATGGAGAAAGTCAATGTGGTTTTGCCAAAAGTTCTGCAAATGATTTCCACTGCTTCCTCTTCTTCCTGAGTGAATCTGTCACACATGCTTATCACAATCAGGAACACATGAAGTCCATCTTGTTTGATGGATTTCTTCATTTCTTTCACCACCCTCTCCTTCACTGCTGCTCTCTGCTCTGCAGTAGCATTTTTTACAGGCTTAAACAGACCTGGAGTATCAACAACTACCACCTTTTGCCCATCAATGTCCATAGTTTCCTCCTGGCATGTCTCTGTGGGGCCATCGTGGTTAGGCATTGGCTGTCCCAGGATGGTTTCTGCTGAAGCACTCTTCCCTCGTCCATGCCTCCCAAGTAGTACGAGCCTGATCTCTGGTTTACCTGTTGGAAATTTCACACAAACATTTTAATAATGTCAGAATTGTCTCAGTTGTGATCTCCACCCCTTTATATGTATCTTAGTCTTCTAAGTCTTACAGCTCTGTCAGCTGGTTATTTCCAACATATAAATTTATGACTAGCTGCATTTACATGGACCATAATATTACACTATTAATGGGGATAGCCTAATCAGAATAAAAATGCCTCATGTAACCACCTCAATCAGAAGAGACTGGCCTGATCAGAAGGAATTTTCAGTTGGGTTGAAAGGGGTGCTGTAAACCTTTGATAATCCTTTCAACATGTTATAGTTGTCTCAAAGATAAAAATTAGTTAAAATACATCCAAACATCACAAATCCACAAAGAGAGGTTAACAGAGAATGAGCTGGTTCATATTAAATTAATATTTTTTGTTTAATGTATGAATCACACCCTGACACCCTGAGTTGGAGTACTGTATAAAAAATATACTTACTAGGCTTTAAAGGAACTTCACAGTCCATCTTGTAAAAGCAGCTTATCTGTGATGACTGTGGATATCTTCTTCTAACTATTATAATTTCCATCTCATCTTTATATAATAACCTGCTTCTAGTTCCCTCCCCTGAAATACACGTCACCTGTTTCTAGCCAAAATCTGACCAGTCACAGACCAGAAATACAAATATGGCTGCAGGCAATAAATCAGAGGGTTGAGTCTACCAAGTCTACATACTCACAAATGCCAATGCACTTCTTTCAATGCAGTTCATAAGAATGTTTAAATGAAGAAATCATCGCAATAAAACACCAGTGTTGAGCAGACAGTGATACAAGAATCATTTTCAAAAAAGAGCTTTTCTTACAAGAAAATAATAATAAAATATGTATTGAGCAATATAATTGTTATAGGTTTTGTTGGTGTGTGTCAATGTCAACTTTATGTATGCAGTTAATACATTTTTTTCAAAAGTATTTATGGGTGTTAAGTGACTTGGCTTTGTGACGGCCCCGCCTGCTCTTTCACTCTGGTGACGTCATTGTGTGTCTTTCTCTGAGGTGATCAGCTGATGCCATCAACCGGATCTGGAGCACCTGGGCCCGGTGTCCCCGCCGGATAAAAGGGCAGCTGGTTGCCTGTCGTCTCTCTTGCTTCCCTCGCAGGCGTCTGCACCTTTTTTGGTTTCTTTGGCGTTTCACTCATTGTTTCTCACTTTACAACACCCTATCTTGCATGATCAATACATCCACATTTACATGACACCTCATACTTGCGTTACTTTAAGTTGTGTTACTTTATCTAAATAAATCTATTTTTCTATCGGTTATGCACTGTCTCTCCCCTTTTTGTCATCTCCTTTGAGCCGGGTCATGATAAAATGGGGGCTCGTCCGTTTGTTTTGCGCAATTTAGTTGAATATGTGTAGATCTGTTTGACGTGAGTTTGTAGTTTGGTTGGCCTGGCTGCAGGTGTTCTCCTTTAGTAGCCTACTGATTTTGTGGTTGGTGCCGGCAGTGGCACACGCGCGGCACGCACGTGCCTGGTGCCTTTCTTTGTGTTTACCTTGAGGGTAAAACGTTTGTTGCTCATTTTGCGAGCGTTTGTAGTGATTAAGGGGAGACTTCACGGTGCATGTGGGCTGACGGATCAGGGTGAGTATTGGGGCCGCTCTCAGTTTATGCCAGTAACAAGTGGCCGGGTGACAAGTGTTTGTCCTCAGCATGTGGATCATAGTGTGGTGTGGAGTTTTCCCTTGTAGGTTTAGCGGCGTTCCCCTTTGGGTTTGTTGCGGGGGTCGTGGTAGTGTTGTGGCGGCATAGTGGTTAAAGCATTGTCTTGGGAGCATGTCTGTGATTTCGGGAGAGTTGCTGGCTTGTTAGTCGCTCCCCCGAGTCAGCGGTCTCTAGTGCATAAATACCCACCACTGCCCGCTGCATGAAGACTAGCTGGGAGTTTAGTTAGGTGGGTTGATGTTTAGATAGCGGGGAAACTCCAAACCGGGATCCTCTTAGTGCACACAGGGGTACTTCGCTGTCTTGCTGGTCCTGTTCGGGCGTAAAGGTGTGTTTTGTTTGTTCGGTCCTAGTGGTAAACAGGTGGTATTGAGATGGCTGAATGTGAAGCGTTCGTGGCGGCTCCGTCAGAGGAGGCCTTGGAGAAGTGTACTGAAGAACAGTTGCTGAAACTGGCTGAGCATTATTCGGTGGCCGTGATAGATAGGAAACATAAAGAAGATATTAAAACTGCTTTGAAATTAAAACTTGGTGAACTGGGAGTCCTTACATCTGGTCCGGTGCCAGCTTCTCCACCTGCCATAGGCATGCCTTTCCAGACTCAGGGGCTGACTTTTGAGCAGCAAAAAGAGCTCCTCTTGCTGCAGTTGGAACATGAGAAACACAAATGTGGATTGGAAGCTAAAAAACAAATTGAGCTAGAGGTGATCCGCCAGCGGGAGGGTTATCGTCTGGCTGCTGAGAGTCAAGGTGGACAGGTGTCTGGGGTCGGTGCGCGGCCCTTTGACATAAACAATTTGCAGCTGTTACCACCATTTAATGAGAAGGATCCGGACTCGTTTTTTGTGTTGTTTGAGCGTGTTTCCTCAGTGAGGGGCTGGTCTGATGGGGACTGTGCTCTGTTGCTCCAGTGCGTCCTCACAGGTAAAGCGCAGGGGGCATATTTGTGTTTGAGCTCAGCTGATAGCTGTAGGTATTCTAAAATGAAATCTGCTGTGCTGAAGGCCTATGAGCTTGTGCCTGAAGCATATCGCCAACGTTTCCGGGCTTGGGAAAGGAGAAATGGCCAAACCTATGTTGAATTTGTTCGCAATTTAACTATCCATTTTAAACGTTGGTTGGCTGCACTTGATATCACTACTTTTGATGATTTGTCTGAGTTACTAATTTTGGAGCAGTTTAAAAACACGCTGCCTGGTCGGATTGCAACCTATATTAGTGAACAGAAGATTGCCTCTGCTGCAGAAGCTGCTGTGTCAGCAGATGAGTATGTGCTGCTCCATAAGGACGGTGTGAGAGAGCGCACGCCCGGCCGCGATGATTTTGGCTGGGGTGGAAACAATCGAGGTGCTGCGGCGGCTGATCAGACGCGTTCCAGGAAGCCTGGCCTGTTTAGATCGGAGACTCGTTCATGGAGCAATTTTGACAGCAGTAGAAGCTGTAACTAGTGTCGGGAGCAGGGCCATTGGAAGGCTGATTGTCCTGTGTTGCGGTCTAAACATAGGGGGAGCAATTCTAATATTAAGCCGGCGGCGGCTGCTGGTCCGGTGGTTAGTGGCTGTGTTTCTGAAGTGTCACCCTCTGTCTGTGAGCCCGATGTTCTGGAGGCATACACTCCTTTCATCAGAAGTGGTTTTGTGTCGCTGGTTGGTAGCGATGTTAAAGTCCCGGTTACAATCTTGAGGGACACAGGGGCATATGATTCCTATATGATCGAGTCTGTGCCCCAATAGGCATTGCCTATTGAGGGGGTTCATTTTATTTTGGGCAATGGCTTGGCTGGTGGCCGCATCTGGGCTGATGCTCCTCCCTCACCTGTTGTTACCCTCTGTCCGGTTAATACTGTCTCTGACGGGAGTTCTAGTGAGGTACCTGAGGTTCTTTCAGCCTGTGTGGTTACATGCGCGATGAGTAAAGCTGAGCCTGGGTTATCTGATGGGGAGCTTGGTGACGTTGATTTTGAGACTCCGTCCTTGTCTGATTTTCCACTGTCAGTGCCACAGAGTGAGTTGTTGCAGGAGCAAATCTGTGATTCCTCCTTAAAGGAATTATTTGGCCGTGTTTTGTCTGCTGCCGAGATAAAGAGTGCAGCCAGTGGCTACTTTTTGCGCAACGGACTGCTGTTTCGGAAATGGGTTGTTTTGGATAGTGACTGTGTGGGGGATGCTGTTTTCCAGTTGGTTGTACCGACTAACACGGCGAGAGTGGGCATTTTGGTGTCAGGAAAACGTATTTAAATATCTTGAGACATTTCTTTTGGCCGCGTGTAAAAAGAGATGTTGCCGCATATATATTAAAACCTGCCATGTGTGCCAATTAACAGGCAAGCCGAATCAGTGTGTGAAGTCTGCTCCTCTGCAACCGATTCCTGCCATAAGCCAACCTTTCGAGTGTTTGATTGTGGACTGTGTTGGCCCTTTGCCGTGCGCTAAATCTGGCTGTAAGTATTTACTGACAGTTATGTGCCAAAGTACCAGGTATCCGGCTGCGTACCTGCTGAGATCTATTACAACTAAAGCCATGGTGAGGGCACTGACTCAGTTCATTTCGTTTTTTGGCATCCCGAAGGTTATTCAAAGTGACCAAGGGTCGAATTTTTCTTCCCACGTTTGGTCAAGTGTTGAGATCCTTGTGCATAAAGCACAGTCAGTCGTCGGCTTACCACGCGCAGAGTCAGGGTGCGTTGGAGAGATTTCATCAGACTCTCAAGTCTCTCCTGCGTGCTTATTGCACTGAGCTGGATCGAGACTGGGAGGAGGGGCTCCCGTGGCTGATGTTGGCTGCGAGGGAGGCCGTACAAGAGGGAACTGGTTTCAGTCCGAACGACCTAGTTTTTGGGCATGTGGTGAGGGGCCCTTTGGCTGTGTTAAAGGGTAACTGGGTGGATGCTGAGCTGCCAAAAAATTTGATTGATTTTGTGAACGGGTTTTGGCATCGTTTGTTCGTGGCGGGAGGTATGGCACGGGATAAGTTGCAGATGTCTCAGAGCAAAATGAAAAAAAATTATGACTGTCACACAGAGCGGCGGGAGTTTAGTCCTGGGGACCAAGTTTTGGCATTAATGCCTATTGTGGGTTCGCCGTTCCAGGCTAAGTACACCGGTCCGTATACGGTCATTGAGAAAATCTCGGATTTGAACTATTTCATTGCGACTCCAGGGTGGAGAAAGTCCAAACAGCTTTGTCACAATAACTTGTTGAAGCCGTTCTACAGCCGTGATAGTGAGTCAGGTCAGGCTGAGGAAGGCGTGCGTCCTGCTCTGGTTGCCAGTTCAGTGGCTGTGATGCATGAGGATGGGGTGCCTGAGCCCGATGACAGTTTGCTGTGTGGTTGTTTGAAAAATTCAGAATCTCTGTGTAACTTGGACAAGCTGTTGTCCCATTTGTCTGAGTCTAGACATTGTGAGCTGGCTGATTTGGTGCGGAAGTTTCCCTGTCTGTTCGGCGATGTCCCTTCACGCACTGATTGGGTGGAGCATGACATCGAGGTGGGAGACGCACAGCCAATAAAACAACGTTTTTACCATATGTCACCGGAAAAGCTTAAACATCTTGACTCTGAAGTGGCTTACATGGTTGAAAATAATATTGCTGTGCCGTCTAACTCTAGTTGGGCCTCCCCCTGTATTTTGGTGCCGAAGCAGGACAAAACACCTCGGTTTTGTACAGATATGAGAAAAGTAAACTCTGTCACAAAGCCAGATTCTTTCCCTTTGCCGCGAATGGACGACTGTATTGACAGTGTTGGGTTCACCAAATTTGTAAGTAAATTCCATCTGTTCAAAGGATATTGGCAGGTACCTCTATCCAAGCGTGATCAGGAGATATCGGCATTTATTACACCATCGGGTCTGTATTCGTATACTGTAATGCCATTTGGATTAAGAAATGCTCCAGCTACGTTCCAAAGGTTAATGAACCGAGTTGTGTCCGGGTTGGAGGGATGTTCAGTTTACTTGGATGACTTGGTGATTTTTAGCGACACATGGCACTCCCATCTGCAGTGTATCCGGGCGCTGTTTTAGCGCTTGGCAGAAGCGCGGCTTACTGTTAACTTAGCCAAGTGCAAGTTTGCTATGGCCACTGTTACTTATCTGGGGCGGGTAGTGGGGCAAGGTTGCATAGCTCCAGTCCAAGCGAAGGTTATGGCCATCGAAAGTTTCCACGGCCCACAACGAAAAAAGAGCTGCACCGGTTTCTGGGTTTGGTTGGATATTACCGAGTGTTCTGTCGAAACTTTTCCACCGTGGTGTACCCTCTTACTTAGCTTTTGAAGACCGGAGCAAAGTTTGTGTGGTCTCTAGAATGTCAGCAGGCCTTTGATAATGTCAAGACTGTTCTCTGCTCTTCCCCTATTCTGGCAGCACCGCGCTTCGACCGGACCTTTTTGCTCCAGGTTGATGCCAGCCAGGTGGGAGCAGGCGCCGTCTTGCTGCAGGGAGATGACCAGGGTGTGGTGAGGCCAGTGAGCTTCTTTTTGAAGAAATTCAATCGTTACCAGTTTAATTACTCTGTGATCGAAAAGGAGGCATTGGCGCTGGTTTGGGCATTGCAGCATTTTGAAGTGTATGTGGGAGGAGGTGCGCCCCTTGTGGTTTATACGGATCATAATCCTCTGACCTTTTTAAGATCATTGCGGTGTCCGAATCAGAGGTTAATGAGATGGGTTTTGTTTCTGCAGGGATATGATCTTGATATTCGGCACATCAAAGGGGCTGATAATGTCATTGCCGACGCGTTGTCACGTGCTCCTTTGCCATGAGTGAATGGGACTAGTGATGCCATACTGATGCCATTTCATGCTGCTCGTGATATGTTCTTGTGTCTGTTCTCTTAATTTGCTTCTCAGGTACCGGTGTTGCTGAGGTCAGGTCGAAAAGGAACAGGACATGGGCAGGGTGGAGGTTATGTTTTTTTTTTTCCTTAGATTTATTAATTTTGGGGTAATTTGTTTATATATGGTCAGTTACTTATCTTTGAATTGTTAGTATTTTTGTGGGGGGGTTTCAGGTTGTTTTCTTCCTAATATTTGTGTTTTGTTAGTACTGTCTGGAATTTGTTTTGTTTTGGTGTTTGTTATTTAGTTTTGGGGGGTTAATTTCGGGTTACTTTGTTTAGTGTGATAATAGGTTAATTTGTTTAGTGTGTGCCGGTGTTCCCTTTGGGACACCAACTTTATGGGGGGGGGGTGTGACGGCCCCGCCTACTCTTTCACTCTGGTGACGTCATTGTGTGTCTTTCTCTGAGGTGATCAGCTGATGCCATCAACCGGATCTGGAGCACCTGGGCCCGGTGTCCCCGCCGGATAAAAGGGCAGCTGGTTGCCTGTCGTCTCTCTTACTTCCCTCGCAGGCGTCTGCACCTTTTTTGGTTTCTTTGGCGTTTCACTCATTGTTTCTCACTTTACAACACCCTATCTTGCATGATCAATACATCCACATTTACATGACACCTCATACTTGCGTTACTTTAAGTTGTGTTACTTTATCTAAATAAATCTATTTTTCTATCGGTTATGCACTGTCTCTCCCGTTTTTGTCATCACCTTTGAGCCGGGTCATGACAGCTTAAAATTAAATTTCATATAAGTTGAAATAACTTCCTGCAAGTCACACTATTCACTACTTATTATTCTGACATATTCCAGGAATTTCAGCGTGCTACTCCTCCCTCAGTTTTGGTCGCACATACACAAAAAAGGTATCAAACCAACCGGCTCGGCCGGGAATGGTGTGCTGTGACTTTTCTAAGAGTTTCACCAAACGGTTTTGCCAAAAATCACCAAAAACCACGGCAAAATTTACAATGGGTGTGTATTGGTAGAATGTTCCAGAGCTAGAGTGGGTGACATCATCGCTAGAGTGGAGAGGGAGAGAAACATTTGTCAGAAAATACATTTGCAAACGGCTCTCGTGGCCACAAATGTCACTCTACAGAAATAATTTATACATAGAAACGTAGGAAAATTCGTGGGCTACGCAGCGATATCACTGCTGAAGCTGTCAGACTTATAGTTTTGGCGGGAGACACACTGATGCTCCAGGATCACCCACCAACAGCCCCATCTACTCCCATGTAAACTGGAGAGGAGAAATTTCCCAAAGGAGCACGGGGCACCTGTTCTTTCTCTATCTCCCCAGGTCACATTTTTTAACTTTAGACACTGAAATTCAGCATTCACATGGTCGACAAGATGAGGATGCTCACGGTCATTTGGGCTTTTTGATACGACCTACCGTTTGGCATTAGTGTCCACTAGTTGGAGGGGGTTCATTTAGAGATTTTCTGTGTCTCTCAGCAGTCACTCACACACAGACAGAGCACAGCTGCAGTTAATTGCTCTGACCTGCAGCTGACCCTGGTTGCTTGGCAACCTCCAGCCTGCCTTTGACTAACTTTATTGAAGTCTCTGTGCTGCTGCAGTGTCAATAATAATGTATGGGCGCGACGGGGCCACAGTCAGACACACTCTACATTTATTTACACAGTTTATAGTGCTGTCTATACAACGCTGAAACTACATGGGTCGAAACAATCGGTGTCAGAAAAACGTCCCTATCAGCCACTTATCTAGCCATCTGATCAAAATCAGATTTTTAGATTCATTTGAATCAAACCCGGTTTCAAAAGCTACGAATGACATATTATTATATATATTTAGACAGTCTGCGGGGACGTCACGGAGACTACGTCCAGGTTTTAGACAGTCTGCGGGGACGTCACGGAGACTACGTCCAGGTTTTAGACTGTCTGCAGGGATTTCACAGAGACTACGTCCAGGTTTTAGACAGTCTGCGGGGACTTCACAGAGACTACGTCCAGGTTTTAGACAGTCTTTGGGGACGTCACGGAGACTACGTCGAGATTTTAGACTGTCTGCGGGGACGTCACAGAGACTATGTCCAGGTTTTAGACAGTCTGCGGGGACGTCACAGAGACTACGTCCAGGGTTTAGGTTGTCTGTGGGGACTTCACAGAGACTACGTCCAGGGTTTAGGTTGTCTGCGGGGACTTCACAGAGACTATGTCCAGGTTTTAGACAGTCTGCGGGGACGTCACAGAGACTACGTCCAGGTTTTAGGTTGTCTGCGGGGACTTCACAGAGACTACGTCCAGGTTTTAGACAGTCTGCGGGGACGTCACGGAGTGTGGCAGTTTCCCCTGCCACTGGTAATACACCACACCAGCACACCACACCATCATCATTCAGTACACAGACCACATGTTAGCCAGGTAGCATGCTATTGTTAGTTTGGTGGGTGCACACACTGAGCTACATTTAACAGCCAAGTAAGTTTCCTGTGCTATTTACTTCCATAAAGTTTTCCAGAATCACACACAAACACATTTATTGTTTTGGGGTATTTCTTTATTATTTAAGATTGGATATCATGAGTTTGTATCTAATTATGTTGTTTTCTTACCACAGTATTTCCTGGTGCCGGGCAGTGACAAAGGACAAAGGACCCGAGCCTTGTTTCAGGCTGTCTTTTATAGTGCCTGAGTACCCTGTAGGGAGCATGCTCAGTCCATCTTACTGAACCATACCAACTGTGGGGTTGAAATGGGTATGTAAATTCATTTCTGGAGTGAGGTCTTGTGTGAATGTGCTGAGGACCACCTTTATGTTTTGTAAATAAGTGTAAATAGGTGTGGTAATGATTTCGGTTATGGAAAATGGCCGGTGGCGTTAAATGATTATGTGTTTGATTCCAATTAAGGTGGTATGGTCCAGTGGGAGGGGCCAAGACTTTAAATGGAGGGGTTCTACACTTCCTAGGGGAGTCAGAGAAGGGCTGTGGTGCTGTGTAGACCCTATGGTGGTTTTTGTTAGTACTCTTTGTAAATATATTTTTCTGTGGTATTTCCATGAACTGCATTTAAAGAGCAATAAACCACTTCATCTTCTTCATTAAATGGACTTTGTGTTGCAACCTTTTTTGGATATTTTAAGGTCAGGCAAACTACCCTCACTCTAAGTCAGAGTGTGACACGGAGACTACGTCCAGGTTTTAGACAGTCTGTGCAAAATCATGTACAAAATCAAATTCTGTGTCTGTAGTTTCACCTAAAATTCTGACAAATATAACATTTGTTTGACAGAAGCTGTTGTCAGTCACTGCCTCATTAAAAGAAGTATAGAGGACTTGAAAGTTATGACTCAGATCTGATCTCCAAAGGTGAGACAGGAAGTGATGTCCTGATATGACTTTATTGACAGGAGGATGTCCTAATATGACTCTATATTATCAAAAGACCCAAACACAATACATGTTTTGTTTTCAGTAGTCACATCAGCTAGAGAACATTAAAAACTATTGACTGGTTCATTCATTCAGCTTTGACCCGATGTGAAACTGTCATGAGGCTCTAAAATCAGCTAATCCTGAAATTAATTTTGCCTTATTTATTTTGGTAACACTGATATCTGAACAAATCAAACTAGCATCTCCATCCATGACTGTCACATAACACGGCCGAGTAAAGTTGAAACACTAGAAGAAAAAAGACAACTACTCCACAGTTTTGTTTACATCATCTTTTATTTGTTGACGTGATTTTGACATGTACGCAGTTTTATCTGATGAGAAATTTAATATTGATACTAATAATGACGATTATCCGATTTAAACATTTTCTGTTTATATTTTATTAATACTCTGTATTTTAATGCATTCATTTACTGAATCGCAAACAGTAGATAGACAAAGAAAGAGTGTGGGGTGACGAGAGCTGCTAAATGAAATGCTCCATGTATTAACTGTCCACAAACAATGTGGTGTACATCACAGTGTTCTAAAACAATGCTCTTTGTGAAAAAGGAAGAAAACCAGAAAAATCAACAGAAACAGTCTCATTTACACCCTTTTACCACCATGATTTCCCTGCTTTATAACTTTTATTTCAGTTTTGGTGAATTTTCAGATTGTTGTGGACAATTCAGAGTTTGGTGGATTATTTTTTTCTCGGGACCCAAAATTCACATGCAGCTTTTATTAAACCTGCATATTCCTCAACCATGAAAACTTTTAACATTGCTTCAATCAAATCACACATCATATCATCATCTGACCCCATGTCAGTTTTCCTTTTCTCCTTTTCCTTCTCTACGGCTTTCTGTGCCTCTTCAAATGCTTTATTGGTGTAATGCTCTCCTTTGTTTTCTTGAACCAACTTCATGATCTTTTCCAGGAGCTCAGACCGTGGGTTGGAGGACTTATTGTTGACGTCTAACAGATGGTATCCTCCTCTGAATTCTGACTCAATTTTCGATAGACCCCCAGGTGCTTTATTAGAGCGGACAACAACCAAAGTGTGATCTTTGGACTTTGGACCAAAGATATTCTGAATGATCTCCATTGCATCATAATCTTCTTGTGTAAAAGACATGGGGCCCACCACATACAGGAACACATGAGGACCAGGTTGAGCATGTATCATGCATTTTGCTATTTCTTTCAGCACCTTGTCTTTTGTCATCTCGATGTTATACACGCCTGGAGTATCAATCACAGCCAGCTTCTGTCCACCACACTCTCCTCTCTTTATGTCACATTCTTTTGTTGAGAGATGAGATGACTCGGGTGTCTCCAGGAGGAAGTTTCTGATTAAAGTCTTCCCACCTCCAGTCTTTCCAACGAGCACAATCCGCAGTTCATCTGTTGGAGAACACAGTCATTATTAATACACAAAGTCTTACAGCACTGTCTTTTGATTGGTTCAGGCTAAATTTCTGTCGTAATCTTACAGACCTGAGGGGAATTGTAATGCCGAAAACATTTCAGCAAACATCTTAATTGTGTGTTACTAAGAAGACGTAACTGTGCTGTTTTCTTACCTGCAGCCAGTCAACCACAGCTGACTGTGGATTTAACTCAGTGTTTGGATGGGAAAGCTGCTTTTTCTGATTGCAAAAGTCTTTTAAGTAAATGCCATTGGGATTACACGACCACCTCATAGAAGAAGAAGATTAACTGTATTGATCGCTCAATGGGGAAATAGTTACTTATAGTTTACTGGTCTGCCAGTACAACACAAGAAATACATAAATACAAATTGTTATTTTTATGTATCATGTATTTAAGTATTAAAATACCTCTAGTTTGTCTCCTCATTGGCCAAAAGCCTCCAATTTACAAAGATATTAGATTCAGAAAAACGATTGCGTCACATTTGAGAATCTGTGACCAGAAAATGTTTGTTATGGTGAAGTAATAACCATACCTACATGTTAGGGCTGCGTCTAACAATTTATTTTATTATTGATTAATCTGTCAATCACTTCCTGGATTAATCGATTAATTGATTTGGTCCATAAAATGTCAGAAAAAGGTGAAAAAATGTTGATCACTGTTCCCAAAAGCCCAAAGTAGCGTCCTCAAATGTCTTGTTTTGTCCACAACCCAATGTAATGAATGACTTTTTAAGAATTAAACATGTAGTTACTTCAGAAAATGATATAAAATGACCAAAAAACACAGAAACTGCAGCAGTACAGTGGAATAATATTATCACTAAGTGGAGGATGTAAAGTAGTTTTAAATTGTCTGTATCTCTGATTATTATTACTGTAATTGTTTGTTTTTTGTGCAAGAATCTGCCTAAATCCTCAAATAAATTCAAAATAATGAATCCAACCAATAAAATCAGATGCTCAATGATAAAAGTTGACAAATGGCATTAGGTTAGGAGTCAGTGTTTCTTCTGTTTAATTTGTCTAAAAAGCTTAATCACAGTCAAAATGACACTGTAAAAGGGGGAATTAAATATTAAATATGGTTAATCGTTAAAAAAAAAAATCAAATATAACTCAGTGCAATGATGGTTAACATGAATCTATTTTATAAGAAATATAAATAATAAGATGCTGCAAAATATGAACTTTGTTCTGAAACCCAGTCATGTGTAACACAAAAAATGAGTTCTGTGAAGACTAAAATGACAAAATAAATAAATGAAAAAATAAAGTTCACAGTTGCAGAAGACTGAGTAGGTGGTCAGTAAAACAACTAAAAGTGAATGCTTGAATGTGATGATAGAGAGGAGGTTTCTTTAGAACATCATTGATGTTAATGAAACATGAAAACAGTTGAAATAAAAAGTGAAGAAGTTTGATCAAACACAGAGTAAGAGGACTGTATATGAAATATACCTACCAGGTCTGCTGGCCATTGTTGTCGTAAAAGCAGCTGATTTGTGATGTCTTGTTGCTGTTGAAGTTGTGTTGTTGAATAGTTTGTCATTTCATCTTTATATATTATAAAGTCTGTAAAGTTCCCACCCCCTTAAACTCATGTCATTTGTCACCTAGCCAGTTTGAGAAGAGAAGGCACAGAGAGCCAACCAGTCACAGATCAGAAACCAAAATGTAGCTGCAAGCAGCGAATCAGAGGCCAGACAAAAGTGCATCAAATAAAAGTACATACAAGTACTACATATTTTAGATCTATGTATTTTCACAGGTTTTTCCACAGTAGATTTTTGCTCTTGATATATTACTGTATGCTTCACTATTCACATGCCCTATGTGGAATCAAGTTAAACTAACAAAGCTTCTGTGAATGGGCTGCCATAGAGCAACATTATGTAGAGACTGTGTAATCCCTCTGTGGTTAATATGGACGGCTGTACTTGTGTATTTCTTTAATTACATTACTTCTGATCAAAAACTAGTGAGCTGACTTAGCTTCCACCATCAATGTCCTCTTCGAACTCTTCTCCTCTGCCATTATGTCCACATTGCCCACTCACCCAGTTCCGGTTCTGGCATGACACCGGCTTCACTCCCAGTTAGCATTCCAGTGAAATAGTTGGTGGTGTGTGACTTAGTGCCGTAAAGCGTTACGTACTTCTCCCGACCCGGAGCCCAAAGTTACATAGTGTGAGAACAGACGTACGAATGACAGAGACACCATTCACCTGATCACAGGTCAGTGGAGATCAACAGGAGGTAACAGACGTTCGTTCATCAGAGGAAAGTTACAGGATGTTGCTTTAAGAAATCAGACCACACAGCCACTGGTTCTTCTCAATGACGTTTAAATCCTGATGCTTGTTCATTTTTCTGCTTCTAACACGTCAACTTTAGGGACAAAATATTCACTTGCTTCCTGATACATCCACCCACTGACAGGTGCCATGATAACGAGATAATCAATATTCCCTTCACCTGTCCGTGGTCATAGTGTCATGTCTGATCAGTGTATGCTGATGCTGGTTCAGGTTCTTTTTCTGGCCCGGAGGCTCCTCATTCTCCTCCAGTGTGAGGGGTGGGTGAAGTCGCCAGCAGTGTTGAGTAGTTTGGCTCTGGTTCGGCACTTTTTTTCTTAGTTTGAATCCTACCTGACAGGGCGCTCGTTCAGTGTATCCTGGCTATCATCACCTCACCACTGGGGTCCCCCAGGGCTCAGTGCTGGGGCCCCTTCTATTTGCTCTCTACACCACCTCCCTGGGTCTGATTATCCGCTCACATGGTTTTTCCTATCACTGCTATGCAGATGACACTCAGCTCTATCTGTCATTTCCTCCTGATGACCCCTCGGTCTCTGCACGGGTCTCTGATTGCCTCTCAGATATCTCCACATGGATGAAGGCACATCACCTTCAGCTGAACCTCTCAAAAACTGAACTGCTGCTCCACCCAGACCCATACACCACGATATCAACATCAAAATTGACTCCCTGTGTCTCGCCCCCACCAGGGTGGTGTTAAACCTAAGGGTTATGATTGATGACCAACTAACCTTCTCCAATCATGTTGCCTCAGTTGCCCGGTCATGCTGCTTTGCACTTTACAACATGATAAAAATCAGACCTTACCTAACTCAACATGCTACTCAACTCCTGACACAAGCTGCCGTCATCTCAACACTAGATTACTGTACCGTCCTCCTGACGGGCCTGCCAGCCTGCTCAGTGAAACCTCTTCAGATGATCCAGAACGCGGCGGCTCGCCTGCTCTTCAACATGTCACCCCGCTGCTCATCGAGCTCCACAGTCTACCTGTAGCAGCCCGCATTAAATTCAAATCTCTAATGCTGACTACAAAGTAGTCTCCGGTTCTTGAACATCCTCATACAGACATATATTACAATCCAAACTTTTCTCGTCTGTTGTTCCCCGTTGGTGGAACGTCCTACCAGTTCCGACCAGATGAGGGGCGTCCCTCTCTACCTTCACAAACCTCCTGAAGACCTCCAGCTCTTCAGAGAGGACCTCCTCTACAACACTACCAACAGCTGGACATGATACATCTACACCTTCAAGAATTGTCACAGAACTGCACAAACTCTGCCTCCTGTAGCGTCTCCATTTGGGCCTTTTCTTAAGTTTGCACACTGTGGCAAAGTGAGTGAGTGCAGATGCTAAAAACCCTCAAAGCCCATAACACAATCACAATTTCATGAATTACATTTGAAAACGTCTGACTGGGCCATTCAAAATAAATGATTCAGGGTCCAGGCACATGTGGAGCAACGAGGCTGCAGCTCAGGATAACCTGTGCATGAATCCACGGCAGTACGCACCGCTAACTGACGGCAAACGAGTTTAGTTAGCGTCAGCAGCAAAGACAGAGTCTACCAGCTGACTTTACAAGGAGCAATTGTAGTAGCTGCAGCGATCAGTCTGGAGACAGGTACTCTTTTATACAATAAGTTTATTACAAACTCAGAATAATACAATTACAGGATGCAAATGACATGTGTCTTCTTAGACCTGCAGGTACGAGAGACCCCGACAACTAACCTCAGCCTCCTTTTATCTCTCTCTCTCTCTCCCTGACGTGACTTGGCACACTCTGGCCCTTATTTCCTTCAAAAACAAGACATTAATATCTCAGCTATCTGACATCTTTTCACACTCTCTTCCTGGTGAACATGATCAGATGAGGTCAAAAGGTAAAGTCCTAGGAAGTTCTTCCTGCTTGCCGGGAACAGATCTGTTTCGACTGTAACAAAAACAGGATGAGATGTTAACCATAAAATAACCCTTTAATCCTTTAAAGGTACAGTGTGTAAGATCTGGGGCCTCTATTTTCAGAATAAGGCAAACATGGAATATAATATTCATAACTATGTTTTCATGCATGTATAATCACCTGAAAATAAGAATCTTTTTATGTTTGTTACTTAAAAAATATCCTTTTATATCTACAGTGGGAGAGGGTCCCCTTTCATGGAGGCCTCCATGTTGAAACACCTTATTTATACAGTAGCCCAGAACAGACAAACTAAATACTGACTCTAAACAGGGTCCTTAAAGTGTTGTTTCTCCTTTACACTAGGAAGGTGAGGGTGATGTGAGGAGATTACAATGCAGTGATTGGACCACTAAATGCAACTAAATTCTGCACACTGGACCTTTAAACTCTTTTTGCCACTACTCAATGATGCACGTTAGCTGCTAATCCTGCAAAGAATTGACTGGTTTCTTCTGGAAACACTAACACTGCGTCCGTGCTCTTAGCTCACGGCCCGGCTAACAAACACCAAGGTCGATGCTGTGACACCTACAATGCTCTCCTTTCATTCCTTCCCAGGAGACTGAACAGAAAGTGACACTTGGCCTAATGTGACTCCAACGTCGAGACCTCAGGTGACCTTTGTAACAATAAGATTGTTGTTCCTACATTGTGGGGTTCTGGAGGGGAACGTTTAGAGTGTGACACACAGACCAAGAGTAAGCTGGTTAACGCTGAATGTTTGAAGACTGTTGATAAAGTTACAAGTAAGCAAGTACAATGCTTTAACCGTCCATTCAGAATGAAACAGCCTGAACAGCTGTCGCTCACACTGGACCTCACAAACCGAGTGAAAACAAAGGCCAGGTCAATGATCCCACCAAGGCTAAACACCCACCAGTCAGTCAGAGCTGAAGAAGCCTCTTGGAGGTGAGAGGTGAAATGTCTACACAGATCTACAACCAAGTCCAGTTGCACCAGTTTTAAAGGTACAGTGTGTAGAATTTAGTTGCATTTAGTGGTCCAATCACTGCATTGTAATCTCCTCACATCACCCTCACCTTCCTAATGTAAAGGAGAAACAACACTTTAAGGACCCTGTTTAGAGTCAGTATTTAGTTTGTCTGTTCTGGACTACTGTATAAATAAGGTGTTTCAACATGGCGGCCTCCATGAAAGGGGACCCTCTCCCACTGTAGATATAAAAGGATAATTTTTAAGTAACAAACATAAAAAGATTCTTATTTTCAGGTGATTATACATGCATCAAAACATAGTTATGAATATTATATTCCATGTTTGCCTTATTCTGAAAATAGAGGCCCCAAATCTGTACCTTTAACAATCTCCAAGGAAGATGACCTTCACAGACTTCTGAGCTAACAGCGGCTGACAAACTGAGCTAACAGCAGCTAACAAACTGAGCTAACAGCAGCTGACAAACTGAGCTAACAGCAGCTGACAAACTGAGCTAACAGCAGCTAACAAACTGAGCTAACTGCAACTAACAACCTGAGCTAACTGCAACTAACAAACTGAGCTAACAGCAGCTAACAAACTGAGCTAACAGCAGCTAACAAACTGAGCTAACTGCAGCTAACAAACTGAGCTAACAGCAGCTGACAAACTGAGCTAACAGCAGCTAACAAACTGAGCTAACTGCAACTAACAACCTGAGCTAACTGCAACTAACAAACTGAGCTAACTGCAACTAACAAACTGAGCTAACAGCAGCTAACAAACTGAGCTAACTGCAACTAACAAACTGAGCTAACTGCAGGAAACATTTTCTCCATAAAATATTAAACAGATCTCAGTGTATTTTGGTGTTTGAGTTTTGGTGTTGACTGAAAGACTCAGAAGTCGTTCTGAGGAATCTTATCAACATGGCACTGATTCAAAATGGGCTGTTGATTATCCATTGTTTTATTTATTGGTTTGATTTGATCTTTGGCAGCTGGTTTTGTATCTTTGATAATCATTAAACATTCTGTGGCACTAAAAGCCTTTCTCCTTTGGGGAAAGGCTTTTAGTGCCACAGAATGTTTAATGATTATCAAAGATAACAAAATGAGCTGCCAAAACTGAACTATATCAGCATGTATCGCGTGTCATATCGCGTGTATACAGCTGCTCTGTAATGATTATCAAAGATAACAAAACCAGCTGCCAAAGATCAAACCAATAAATAAAACAATGGATAATCAGCTCGTGATTACAGCCCATTTTGAATCAGCGCCATGTTGATAAGATTCATCAGAATGACTTCTGAGTCTTTCAGTCAACACCAAAACTCAAAGTCAGAAACTCTGAGATCTGTCATAATATCAAAAGATATTTGCAAAGAAAAATCACATAAGAAATCGAATAATGTGGCAACATTAAACTAAATATCAAATATAATACTGTGGTGACCTGGTGAGTACAAGCTGGCTTCCTGCTGTGTGACAGAAACAAAATGTGATGACGTGAAAACATTAAAACTCCATGTTTAATAAAAAATGGTACACAGAATTATCAAATGTTCAAACTTTATTCTTCATTTTATGATTCATAATTCACCAAACACCATGCCATGTGCACTAATGCACCTCCATACCATCACGGACACTTTGGCTGATAACAAGACGGATCACCAGCCGGAGTGGTGGTGGAGTCTTTACTTCACAAACACTCAGCCTCTCTGTCATGTGACTCACCTGTTGACAGGTAACCTCATTCACTGTGCGATGATTGCTTTCAGCTTTTACATCATCACATTTAATGTAAACAATGATGTAGTCGATGTGCAGAAGTGACGTAGCCACACAGCTACCAAAACACCAACACAGCCTGACTCGACTGCCTGCTGATCGACTGCCTGCCCTCATCATGTGTAATTATTGCAACATTTGAGATCAAAGTGTGACATGAGATAAAACAGAATGAACCCAAACAGTCCAAGGACAGCAACAAGGTGTGTTTCATTTGAATCACCAGCCGGAGTGGTGGTGGAGTTGATGGTGGAGTAGTGGTGGAGTCATGGTGGAGTGGTGGTGGAGTCATGGTGGAGTTTGAGCTGTCATCAGTGGAAGATGAAGTGTGTTCGATGGTTGTTGAAGTGTTCCTCAACTGAATGTTATGTGCATGTTGTGCAAACAATCATGTACAGTTAGACAGGGATACCACCAAGCAGGGAGGGGCGGGGGTCCAGCATAGCAGCGCTCGTAGGTTCACAGACCGAGTGCAAATGCCTCCGCTGTTTGTAGTTTCTCAATTATCTGCAGCCTCACATTCACCATTATTTTGGTGAAAATTGTCAATTATTATGACAAAAATTGGTGGACCCCCTGCAGTACGTCTGAGGACCCCCTAGGGGTCATGGACCCCTGGTTGAAGACCCCTGATTTACATTGATGTACATGTACACATACAAATCACAAGTCAAAACAGTGCTAAAACAACACGCAAGTGACATTCAGTCACTGCATGCATGGAGCACTTGTAGCGCACTGTATTAGTGATGTGTCGGTCGTGAACGAGCTGGTTCAAAGAGCCGATAGCTGATAGTAGAAAAAGAAGCAGCATTTGGACGCATTTTAAAAATGTTGAAAACACAAAGGCAGAATGCAGAATTTTGCAAAGCCAAGCTGTTGTATCGAGCAGAGTCCACAAACAACCTTCACAGACGCATGAGAAATGTGCATCCAGTCAACAGCTGTCCTTTTTTTAAAAAAAAAAAAATCTATGCTTTTTATAGTTTTTCTAGGTGTTTCCGTCAGCTTTGTGTAGCAGAGTGGTTCTACAAGCAAGTTAGTGCATTCATTGGCCGGTTTCAGAGAGTTACAAGGGTCTGTAAACACAATGAAAACAGTTGGTGAGCTGAGTCAAATGATCTGACTCTCTAAAAAGAACCGAACTTCCCATCACTGCATTACTTTACAACAACAAACAAAAAAACCGGCTCGTGCATGGGAGCAGGTTTAGCCGGTTCCGGTTCTTTGAACCGGCTCGTTCACGACTGACACATCATCACGAGCTCAGAGCGGAAGAGGAAGAGCAGAGAGGGAAAACATCAAACATCCTCCGGTAACACCGTTTGTGTCATGGAAGTCCCGGGACCGGACAGCGACTGGAGGAGCCCTCAGTTCCGACAGAAAGTGGTCGCTCAGATGTGAGAAAGCTCGGTTCTGTGTTCACTTTGTGGGTCAATCTCTGGTTCTGGTTCCGTTAGCCGGAGGAGCTAAGCTAGCGTTAGCGCCGCAGGAAAGAGCGTGACGTCACACTGTGCTATAAAAAACTAAATTTAAACCGAGTTATAAAAAAATCAAAGTTAGCAGAGAGTGACACTGCCCTGCCACATCTATCTATCTATCTATCTATCTATCTATCTATATAGATAGATAGATAGATAGATATAGAGAGATTAGTCTTTCAGTTGTATTTCAGAAAGTGCATTAAGATGAAAATCACAGAGTTAGAATAGCACACATGTCATTAAGATTATGTGTAATACACAATGCAGAATATTAACTTCATGTTCAAGTCAACTTTATCATCAATGCTGCCATATGTACAGGACATACAGACAGCTGAAACAGTGTTTCCCTCATATCCTGCTGCAAACAGCAATATATATAAAATATACAAAATATGTACAAGTTTAAAGATATCTTAGAAAAATACGTCAAATCTAAATCAGTGTGTTAATGATCAGCGTGTTAATGATCAGCGTGTTAATGATCAGCGTGTTAGTGATCAGCGTGTTAATGATCAGCGTGTTAATGATCAGCGTGTTAGTGATCAGCGTGTTAGTGATCAGTGTGTTAATGAACAGCGTGTTAATGATCAGCGTGTTAGTGATCAGCGTGTTAATGATCAGCGTGTTAATGATCAGCGTGTTAGTGATCAGCGTGTTAGTGATCAGCGTGTTAATGATCAGCGTGTTAATGATCAGCGTGTTAGTGATCAGCGTGTTAGTGATCACCGTGTTAATGATCAGCGTGTTAGTGATCAGCGTGTTAATGATCAGCGTGTTAATGATCAGCGTGTTAGTGATCAGCGTGTTAATGATCAGCGTGTTAGTGATCAGCGTGTTAATGATCAGCGTGTTAGTGATCAGCGTGTTAGTGATCAGCGTGTTAATCAGTGTGTTAGTGATCAGCGTGTTAATGATCAGCGTGTTAATGATCAGCGTGTTAGTGATCAGCGTGTTAGTGATCAGCGTGTTAGTGATCAGCGTGTTAATGATCAGCGTGTTAATGATCAGCGTGTTAGTGATCAGCGTGTTAGTGATCAGCGTGTTAATGATCAGCGTGTTAATGATCAGCGTGTTAGTGATCAGCGTGTTAATGATCAGCCTGTTAATGATCAGCCTGTTAATCAGCGTGTTAGTGATCAGCGTGTTAATGATCAGCGTGTTAATGATCAGCGTGTTAATGATCAGCGTGTTAGTGATCAGCGTGTTAATGATCAGCGTGTTAGTGATCAGCGTGTTAGTGATCAGTGTGTTAGTGATCAGTGTGTTAATCAGTGTGTTAATGATCAGCATGTTAGTGATCAGTGTGTTAGTGATCAGTGTGTTAATCAGCGTGTTAATGATCAGCATGTTAATGATCAGCGTGTTAGTGATCAGCGTGTTAATGATCAGCCTGTTAATGATCAGCCTGTTAATCAGCGTGTTAGTGATCAGCGTGTTAATGATCAGCGTGTTAATGATCAGCGTGTTAGTGATCAGCGTGTTAATGATCAGCGTGTTAGTGATCAGCGTGTTAATGATCAGCGTGTTAATGATCAGCGTGTTAGTGATCAGCGTGTTAGTGATCAGTGTGTTAGTGATCAGTGTGTTAATCAGTGTGTTAATGATCAGCATGTTAGTGATCAGTGTGTTAGTGATCAGTGTTAATCAGCGTGTTAATGATCAGCATGTTAGTGATCAGCGTGTTAGTGATCAGTGTGTTAGTGATCAGTGTGTTAATCAGTGTGTTAATGATCAGCATGTTAGTGATCAGTGTGTTAGTGATCAGTGTGTTAATCAGTGTGTTAATGATCAGCATGTTAGTGATCAGTGTGTTAGTGATCAGTGTGTTAGTGATCAGTGTGTTAATCAGTGTGTTAATCAGTGTGTTAATGATCAATGTGTTAATGATCAGCGTGTTAATGATCAGCGTGTTAGTGATCAGCGTGTTAGTGATCAGTGTGTTAGTGATCAGTGTGTTAATCAGTGTGTTAATGATCAGCATGTTAGTGATCAGTGTGTTAGTGATCAGTGTGTTAGTGATCAGTGTGTTAATCAGTGTGTTAATCAGTGTGTTAATGATCAATGTGTTAGTGATCAGTGTGTTAGTGATCAGTGTGTTAATCAGTGTGTTTCCTTTCAGTGAAGAGGCGATGAGGAAGGCTGGAACTGCACACACCAAGTCGAGTAACGACATGGAGAACCACGTCTACGTCAAAGCCAAGTCTAGAGTAAGTTCTGGATCAGGGTGGAAGTCAGGGTGGAGGGTCAGTGTCTCTGCAGACTTGATGACGTCTGTCTGTGTCTTTGTCAGGAGGAGTATTTGTCTCTGGTGGCAAGGCTCATCATTCACTTCAGAGACATCCGTGAGTATGACAGTGAACACTGAAGCTGCTGTGAGGGGATCGAACAGGCGACGTTCTAATCACCTGATGTGTCCTCTTTACAGACAAGAAGACGCTGGGAGGTCCGGGTACGTGGACTCTGTTTGGTCTCTGTTTGCTGTGTTCTGTCTCTGCTGGACCTGTCACTACCAGACTCATGGTGTTCATGATTTCTGCTGTGCATGTTGGAGCTGTGTAATATTGTCTGTTGTCTACCCTTCTGCTAGATCCCATGAATGCCCTGACTAACCTGACAGGGGTCACCTACCTACTTGAACGCCTTTATACAGGCATATGTTACCTCATGACCGCTGCGCTCCTATAATGAACGACGCCTGGCTCTGCCACCCGTTCGTTCAAGGCAATCCAAACTCTTCTCGTCTGTTGTTCCCTGTTGGTGGAACGCACTACCAGTTCCTCCCAGAGTAGGGCGTCCCTCTCTACCTTTAAAAGACTCCTGAAGACCTCCAGCTCTTCAGAGAGGACCTTCTCTCCTAGCACTACACAACAAATCTACACCTTAAAGAATTGTCACTAGCACTTATTGTTGCACTAACGCTTCTTATCGCACTATACCTTGATTGTTCCCTTTTCTGTAAGTCGCTTTGGATAAAAGCGTCTGCTAAATGACTAAATGTAAATGTAATGTAAATGTTGGAGGGGGCCCGGGCGCCATTGGCATGGGGCCTTGCCCCACCGGTGCTCCAGTGGGTGGCATGGGGGCCATGGGGCAGATGCAGATAGCTCAGCATGCCATGGCAGGGGTGGCTGGAAACCCACAAGCCAGTGAGTGTTTCCTCCATGTGGTGTTGGGTGGTGCTGGCTGCGTCTGAACTTCGTGTATTGGTGTCGGAGCCGGTCTTACTTTCAGTCTCCGCTTTGGCACGTTGTGTGTGTTTGAGACTCCAGAGCTTCTCCTCAGACTGGTTCTGAGCTGTAGACCGGGTCCGTCCTTCATCTTCTTCTCGCTCACTCTACAGTAGGAGGTCCAGGCCAGATGCCGATGCAGCAGATGGTGCAGGCGCAGCAGCAGCAGCAGCAGTCCATCCAGTTCCAGCAGTTCCAGCAGTTCCAGCAACAGCAACAGCAGCAGCAGCAGTTCCAGGTCCAGCAGCAGCTGAGGGTGCAGCAGCTGCAGCAGCAGCACCACCAGAACCAACAACTTCAGCAGCACCAGAACCAGAAGCAGCAGCAGCAGCAGCTGGAAGTCCTGGGACCGGACAGCGACTGGAGGAGCCCTCAGTTCCGACAGAAAGTGGTCGCTCAGATGTGAGAAAGCTCGGTTCTGTGTTCACTTTGTGGGTCAATTGCTGATTCTGGTTCCATTAGCCGGACGAACTAAGATAGCGTTAGCGCCGCCGGAAAGAGCGTGACGTCAGACTGTGCTAAAAAAACTGTAAATTTAAATGATTTATAAAAAACCAAAGTTAGCACGGGTCAATGAATACACGTGAAGACACAGAGAGGGCTAGGAGTGACACTGCCCTGCCACAATGCAGAATATTAACTTCATGTTCAAGTCAACTTTATCATCAATGCTGCCATATGTACAGGACATACAGACAGCTGAAACAGTGTTTCCCTCATATCCTGCTGCAAACAGCAATATATATAAAATATACAAAATATATACAAGTTTAAAGATATCTTAGAAAAATACGTCAAATCTAAATCAGTGTGTTAGTGATCAGTGTGTTAATGATCAGCGTCTTAGTGATCAGCGTTTTAATGATCAGCGTGTTAGTGATCAGTGTGTTAGTGATCAGTGTGTTAGTCATCAGCGTGTTAGTGATCAGCGTGTTAGTGATCAGCGTGTTAGTGATCAGTGTGTTAGTGATCAGCGTGTTAATGATCAGCGTGTTAATCAGTGTGTTAGTGATCAGCGTGTTAGTGATCAGTGTGTTAATGAACAGCGTGTTAGTGATCAGTGTGTTAGTGATCAGCGTGTTAGTGATCAGTGTGTTAGTGATCAGCGTGTTAATGATCAGCGTGTTAATCAGTGTGTTAGTGATCAGCGTGTTAGTGATCAGTGTGTTAATCAGCGTGTTAGTGATCAGTGTGTTAATGATCAGTGTGTTAATGATCAGTGTGTTAATGATCAGAGTGTTAGTGATCAGTGTGTTAATGATCAGCGTGTTAGTGATCAGCGTGTTAGTGATCAGCGTGTTAGTGATCAGCGTGTTAATCAGTGTGTTAGTGATCAGCGTGTTAGTGATCAGTGTGTTAGTGATCAGCGTGTTAGTGATCAGCGTGTTAATCAGTGTGTTAGTGATCAGCGTGTTAGTGATCAGTGTGTTAGTGATCAGTGTGTTAATCAGCGTGTTAGTGATCAGCGTTTTAATGATCAGCGTGTTAGTGATCAGTGTGTTAGTGATCAGTGTGTTAATGATCAGTGTGTTAGTGATCAGCGTGTTAGTGATCAGCGTTTTAGTGATCAGTGTGTTAATGATCAGCGTGTTAATCAGTGTGTTAGTGATCAGCGTGTTAGTGATCAGCGTGTTAGTGATCAGTGTGTTAATCAGTGTGTTAGTGATCAGTGTGTTAATCAGTGTGTTTCCTTTCAGTGAAGAGGCGATGAGGAAGGCGGGAACTGCACACACCAAGTCGAGTAACGACATGGAGAACCACGTCTACGTCAAAGCCAAGTCTAGAGTAAGTTCTGGATCAGGGTGGAGTTCAGGGTGGAGCTCAGGGTGGAGGGTCAGTGTCTCTGCAGACTTGATGACGTCTGTCTGTGTCTTTGTCAGGAGGAGTATTTGTCTCTGGTGGCGAGGCTCATCATTCACTTCAGAGACATCCGTGAGTATGACAGTGAACACTGAAGCTGCTGTGAGGGGATCGAACAGGCGACGTTCTAATCACCTGATGTGTCCTCTTTACAGACAAGAAGACGCTGGGAGGTCTTGATTGTTCCCTTTTCTGTAAGTCGCTTTGGATAAAAGCGTCTGCTAAATGACTAAATGTAAATGTAGTGTAAATGTTGGAGGGGGCCCAGGCATGGGGCCTCGCCCCACCGGTGCTCCAGTGGGTGGCATGGGGGCCATGGGGCAGATGCAGATAGCTCAGCATGCCATGGCAGGGGTGGCTGGAAACCCACAAGCCAGTGAGTGTTTCCTCCATGTGGTGTTGGGTGGTGCTGGCTGCGTCTGAACTTCGTGTATTGGTGTCGGAGCCGGTCTTACTTTCAGTCTCCGCTTTGGCACGTTGTGTGTGTTTGAGACTCCAGAGCTTCTCCTCAGACTGGTTCTGAGCTGTAGACCGGGTCCGTCCTTCATCTTCTTCTCGCTCACTCTACAGTAGGAGGTCCAGGCCAGATGCCGATGCAGCAGATGGTGCAGGCGCAGCAGCAGCAGCAGCAACAGCAGCAGTCCATCCAGTTCCAGCAGTTCCAGCAGGCCCAGCAGGCCCAGCAGGCCCAGGAGCAGGAGCAGGAGCAGATCCAGCAGCAGCTGAAGGAGCTGCAGCTGCAGTAGAACCAGCAACTTCAGCAACAGCATACCATATTTGATACTGTAGATGTTATGTAGTATGTTATGCCATGCATATGTTATGTTTTATAAAAGTGTAATGTTTGAGTTAGCACTGTTTTATTTTGCATTTTCCATCTGCAGCCATGAAAAGAGTTCCAAAGTGTTGAAGCTGATTTTTCATGAACCTGATAACATCAGCAGTATCAAATGTAACCTTTCCCCAAAGCTTTTAGTGCCACAGAATGTTTAATGATTATCAAAGATAATAAAACGAGCTGCCAAAACTGAACTAGATCAGCACGTATCGCGTGTCAAAGATCAAATCAAACCAATAAATAAACAATGGATAATCAGCTCGTGATTACAGCCCATTTTGAATCAGCGCCATGTTGATAAGATTCATCAGAATGACTTCTGAATCTTTCAGTCAACACCAAAATACACTGAGATCTCCATCTGACTGCTCTCACAGATCAAAAATAAAAAATATGTGCAAATTGAAAATGGTACACAGAATTATCAAATGTTGAAACTTTATTGTTCATTTTATGATTCATAATTCACCAAACACCATGCCATGTGCACTAATGCACCTCTATACCATCACGGACACTTTGGTTGATAACAAGACGGATCACCAGCCGGAGTGGTGGTGGAGTCTTTACTTCACAGACACTCAGCCTCTCTGTCATGTGACTCACCTGTTGACAGGTAACCTCATTCACTGTGAGATGATTGCTTTCAGCTTTTACATCATCACATTTAATGTAAACAATGATGTAGTCAATGTGCAGAAGTGACGTAGCCACACAGCTACCAAAACACCAACACAGCCTGACTCGACTGCCTGCTGATCGACTGCCTGCCCTCATCATGTGTAATTATTGCAACATTTGAGATCAAAGTGTGACATGAGATAAAACAGAATGAACCCAAACAGTCCAAGGACAGCAACAAGGTGTGTTTCATTTGAATCAGTGCCATCAGCGTGTTGATAAGAAGAGAGACTTTGATACGGAGCTGAGCTGCAGAGCTCCACAACAGAAGGTGAAGTCAGGTCATCTTACTAATATTTCATCAGCATTTGTTGTGATGTGTCGCTCCCAGGTTCCTTTGCTTCCTCTGCTGCTGAGCCCGCTCGCCCAGCTCCTGTTCTGGCACGACACCAGCTCCACTCCTCAGCAGCATGGCTTGTAAACCTCCTCCTCTTCCTCTTCCTCTTCTTCCCGGTGGTCCAACACGCCTGTGGTACAAACACTAACACCAGAGCTCAGATCACAGCAAATACAGATTGATACGAGATGTTTTCAGTAAAACTATGTAAGTTTTATTAAAGTACTTGAAGTATTGATGAGTGACGTGTTTTTCTTCTCTCTGATGTTTTTTGAATTCATATTCAAATATTTAAAGAGTACGGTCTAGACCTGCTCTGTATGGAAAGTGTCATGAGATAACTTTTGTCATGATATGGCGCTATATAAATAAAATAAAATTGAATTGAATTGAAATATTCCTTCATTCAACCTTTAAATTCAAGATTTAAAGAGTTTATTTGTCTGGAGGATTTTAAAGGTGCAGTGCGTCAGATTTGGGCCCTTTTTTTTCAGAATAAGGCAGACATGGAGTATAATACTCATAACTATGTTTTCATGCATGTATGATCACTTTAAAATAACAATCTTTTTCTTTTGTTACTTAAAACTTCTCCTTTTATATCTACAGAGGGAGACTCTGTAGAGACTTTAAGTGTTGTTTCTCTTTTACACCAGGAAGGTGAGGGTGATGTGAGGAGATTGCAATGCAGCGATTACACCTCTAGATGCAGCTAAATTCTACACACTGGACCTTTAAAGGAAGTCTTCATCCTTCAGTTTATCTCTTTAGAATCTCTCCTGCCTCCATGCAGATAAAGAAAAGGTCATTGCCGACGTTACGTGAACGTTATTTAAACATTTGTTGATGACTGCTCTGAGTCTCAGTGTGCAGCTGTTCAGTGATGTGCTGCCCTCTGGTGGTCACAGGAGCAAACACACAGTTTATCTGTGTTCATCTGGAAGATTTAGCACTCAACAACAACAACAACAACAACAACAACAACAATAATAATAATAATAATCTATAAAGATGTCCATGTCTTACACCAGCACCAGGACTGCCACTGCACATGTACTAAATGATGTCATACTAATGTACACAGTATATTCAGAGTTCACATTATTATCTTAATAAGAGAATTTGACCTTTTCATTTTTATGTGAAGTAGCTGCTGGTAAAAGTATTTGATTACTTTATTAAGTACTTGAAGTACTGAGTTTATATATTCTATTGAGCTATACATATAATTTATTTCATCATGTGATCATTCAAACTTTCATGTTCTTACTGATCTTACATGTTTTAAATGAGTCACATTTTGTACATCAAAGTGTCGCTTCAACAGAAGAAATGGATTACATTTTTATTTTACCGTGAATAAATAAATAGTTTGTATTTTAAAGTATTTCTTACTAAAAAAACATGAAATCTGTTTTTTGTCCAAGCGCATTTTTAAAATGATTTCATTATTATTTTTGTTTTTTTGAGGATGTTTCTGTTCATTTTTAAGTTGAAGGAGAAATAACTGTTACTGTAAATAGTTTGATAAATGCATCAGAGCGCGAGTCTTCAACCAACAGAACATGGATAATTGAAATTTGTCAATTATTATGACAAGAATTGGCAGACCCCCTGCAGTACCTTTGTGGACCCCCTAAGGGTCGTAGACCCCTGGTTGAAGACCCCTGCATTAGAGAGAGTCAGCTGACCTGTGATCAGTCATGGTTGTATAGAAACCCTTTAAGGAAACCGGAGTGTTCTTCAGTCTTTGTTGTTCATGAGGACTGAACTTTTCTTCAGACACAGCTGGACTCAACATTTACAGGTTTGCTTCTGTTTCTGTGTTTTACTGTAATATTAATATAAGAAGTCGTCAGACTGAAGTTAAATCTCAGTGTAGACGAGCCGTCCGTCCTCTCTGTGAAGGGACTCCCTGCATGCTGTTTACTGTTTGTTTGTGCCTCCCTCAGTGAAGCTGAGTCACCGGGCTAAGAAAAGATCCAGCTTCCTGCTGTCTCCATGTTTATTTTTATTTCTACACATTCAAAAATACAAATATTATAAAAGATATGACAAGTATTCAAAGACATTAACATCCATCATTTATAGGCTGATGAGGAAAGTCAATATAACTTATTATACAACAGTTAGTTCAGACCGAGTAATCTGATTGGACGAGAGTAGTTCCATGAGTGCTGATATAGAGAATAACGGCACTGTGGCTTTACCTACATGTTTGAATACAGCTGTTCTACAGCTGTTCATGAAATGGGATAAAGTTGCACAGTTACATTAAACATGTTTAATGTTTTAACAGGACAGAATGGGCGCTGCGATGAGTGAAGAGGAGTGTAGAGAAAGACGACAAAGAGACATGGAGCAGACAATAAAGAAATATAAGAAATGTCCAGATGTGACGGTGAATCGAGCCATCGTGATGTTCTGCAGCCACTCGTCTTCTGACAGCCTCCAACAGCACTTCAACAAGAGGAAGCAGGAAGACTTTCCCCACGCAGCCTGGATCACGACACTCGCAGAGAAACTCGCCAGTCTGTCTACGAATCCTAAGATGGCCGGCCTCGGAGCGCTGGCAATCGCCGTCTTCATTGACGTCATCTCTGCCACTTCTTCTGACGACGACATGAAGAACGCTCTGCGATGCGTGTTTGCGGAAGAGAAGGCCTCCGAGGTCTGCGATCACATCGACGAGTGCCTGAAGAGATGCGTGATGCACATCGACGACGATGATGAAGAGTTGATGGGCGACATCAAGCGGATGGAGTGGCAGCTGAGCGCCGCGCTCACCAAGCTGAAGAACTCCATGTGGAGGGACGGGCACATGTCGTCTCAGGCTCTGAAGGCCTGGGTGAACGGGGCAGCCTTCCATATCCAGATGCTGATTCACCTGGTGAGACTCGGAGGGATTCAAACCTGCAACCCTGTGGAGAGACTCCTCTCTGCTTACCTGAGCGACTTGGACCTGCTGTTCAAAAAGCACGAGGAAGCAGTGGAGAAGAAGTGCATGCTGATATACGACATCTCTGAAGACTGTTATGATGCATACTTTGAGACTGAAGAGGGCGAAGCGCTTCATGTGACACACTCTTTCAGCTTTGGTGAATGGTTTAAAGGTTATTATGAGGAACATTATGTCAGCCAGAAGCACAAGATCAGGAAGTACTTCAGGGAAGTCAGAGATGATCTGCCAAAGTTGGTCAGGCAGGTGAGTCACCTCAAAGTCTGCCGAGAGGAAGAGCTTCCAAGTCAGCATCAACCTGATTTAACATCTGGTGAAACTACAAGATATGGTCTGTAAAGAGGAAGACAAAAGCTCAGGGAATGAACCAAGCAGACTTTTTGAACAACGTACCGAGTGCTCAAACTTTCCCAACCTCATACTGCCTGCAGACAGTCACTGCTATGATATGCTGCCTGCTATGAACAACAAATGAATGAATCATTGTCTACATCCACGAATGACTCGAGTCCAGAGCCTGGCGCCTACACTCACACTGAACGAGGCCGGATGAACCGAGATTTCTTTTAAACACATTAAATATGTTGTAAAATAGTTGCTGGAAACACGTGAAAAGACTTTGAACAATATATTACTGAAAAGTGGAGTTAGAGGTTCAAACAGGATTTCAGGATTTTGTGGGCGTGGCTCGATGACACGCTGAGGCCGCCCTGAGCAGAAAGATGGAGACACTTTTTCTTTGAAGACAGCTGTGCACACTCTTCAGTCTCTATCACCTCACATGGTTTTCCAGCAGTCTTGAAGGAGTTCCCAGATTTGCTTTGCCTTCACTCTGCAGTCTGACTCGCCCCAAAACATCCCAGCTGGGTTTAGATCAGGTGATTCTTGAGGTCATGTGCGTATCAGGCCATCACATCATCAGGTACAGCTGCTGTAATAGATGGACGTTTCTTCCCGACATGTTCTATCAGACAAAACTTTCCACAATAAAAGCATGTTTTGTCTCAGTGTGCCTCTGTGACTCGACATAATCTGTGTTGGTTGGTCTACTCATCTCAGCTCCTGAATGGTTGTTGTTTTTTTTAGTGTCATCTGATAACTGTAATGGTTGATCCGATTTATTTGCTCCAATAAACCATCTGAACCTGATTGTGACGGGACGTCCTCATTAATCGAATGTCTCAGTAATTTAACACTTTGACCCACAGACCACAAGAGTCTGATAAATGTGAATGTTTTAACGTATTTAACCAACATTTATTCAACAACATTACCATTTACACCTTGTACAGTTTGGGGTACTTGTACCTGATGCTATCTTCTACTACTGTTCCATTTCAGAGGGACATATTTTATTTAATTTTCTTATATAAAATCAGTGTTTACGTGTTTCTCGTCTCAGTCTTTAAGATAGACAGATAGATAGATAGATGACTTTATTCATCCCCGAAGGGAAATTAGGTCCATTTTGCTGATGATACTTTTGTAATTTATCTACGTGAATTGTTTGTTTGTTTTGTTTTAAATAATATTTATAACAAATGAACTGTGCTGTTCCTGTAGTCTCCGCTAGGTGGCGGTAGATAAGACACGAGGTGTTTAGTGACGCCCGAAAAAAAAACATCCGCGAAGAAGAACTCGTCTACCCACAGTCCCTTGCGTCCTTCCGGTTCCAACCATTCGGTAGAGCTAAGATGGCGGACCGGCGGCGGAGGAGGCGGCGCGCGTCGCAGGACAGCGAGGACGACGACGGGTCCGGCTCGGGCTCGGACAGCGGGAGGTCCGGCTCCCCGGCGACCAAGAGCCGGGGGAGAGAACCCGAGCCACCCGAGGCGACGGCGGCCCGGGTGGAGGCGAAGAGCGACGTGGAGTCCGAGTGTGTGAGTAGCTAGCGGTTAGCTCCCGGGCTGAGCGCTCCGTGTCCGGCCGGAGCGGCGACACGCACCGCCGCCTCAAGAGCCGAGCCCCGCTTCTCGTACGGTTACCGTGGCGGGGATAACGGAGCTGTGCAGCCGTCTGTCTGTCCACACACACACCGGGACGTCCCGACGGTAGGCGGCGTTAGCTCGAAGGAAACTAACGTGAGACAGGTCAGCCGTGAGGTTAGCTGTCTGTCGTCACTCCTGTCTCACGGAGACTCTGGATGTTTACTGTTCGGTCGGTTCGGTTCCGACGTTAAGCACGCAGTAAGCTGACCTTTCTTGTCGTTTTGTTCCCGCTTTGTGAGACGAAAAGGCGCCAGTCGGGGGGGGGGGGGGGGGGGGGGGGGGGGGGGGGGGATTACAGGGGTCGCACGTTTAGCCGTAACACCGGCTCGGGGTCACTTCGAGGTTTTACGGTAAAATACGACGCCGGCCCGTTAACCAGCTGACAGCGCCGGAGGGAAGGAGGACAGGAGTCCCGCCTCAGGTGTGTACGTGGTGTCGGTGTGCAGGTATGGAGGAGGAATGTGTGTGAGGCCCCGGCTAATGCTGCTACCGCGACCATCGTGCGCCACGGAGACGGGACTGAGAGCTGCCTGAGGGGGGCCGGTGCTGCTCGGTCCGGTTCTGGTGCTGCAGAGTTCACACGGTACGGTAACACAGTGGGCATGTTAATATAAAGATGGGACGTGTTCATGGCTGTAATAACACACAGACTCTAAACAAGCTGCAGTTTGTGTTCAGATGGACTGCAGCTCGTCTGATTTCCGTTATTACAGTCAGACTCTGTCTGTCACAGGACAGACAGAGTCTGACAGCAACAACACACCTCTGTCGTTCATGTGAGAGTAACCCGACAGACGACAGTGAGGGTACAGTCACCCCCAAGTTCCACCAGACGCGTAGCGTTGCGTGTGCGCCGCGGTCGCCTCAGTGATACACGGCCGTTCTAGCCAATGTTTTAAACCTCACCGGCACGGTCCTGGTCCAGTTCAGAAGCGGGCCTCCGATGCGACCTGCAGTGGAGATGAGACAGACCCAACCTTTGTGGAGGTTTGACCGGTCTGAGCGTCTGATTGCACTGTTACAGTCTGAACTCTGATACCTGTTGTGTGTGTTTGTTTGATGAAGCAGCTTCTAAATCTGAGTCCGACTGAAAACTAGAAACACGATGAAGTTTAATCTGGTTTGTGTCCGATGCTTTCAGACAGACAGCCGGCCTCGATAAAGTCGTTAATCAGAGGAATAAAAAGGTCTTTTTGTTTCACAGCGGTTACGTTCAGCAGTTTGTATGAAATGGTTTTAATGTGAGTGTATGACAGAGTTACGTCTCCGTAAACTCATTCACACTATTTGACCTCCCTCGCTCTGGGACAGAGTCTTTGTCTGTCTGAGACGAGGAAGCACGAAATCCCGCCACCGCTTCAGGACGCCGACCGTTTTCCTTCCATCCCCAGGACTCTGCGACGTCTTTCAGTTAGAGCAGACACAAACACGGAGACCGAGTACATAACAGCGATGTCACAGACATCCGATCAGCTGACTGACTCCTGATTCATGAGCTTGTGTTTGTTTGAGCGCCGTGCGAGTCGCATATTTAAGGTCACACTCTTTCTTCTCCTGCTTTACACACACACACACACACACACACACACACACACACAGAAAGGTGAAGTCAGGATAACGTTACTGATTTTCAGCTCGCCGTGTGGTGGCGTGTTGTTTGTTTGGTGCTGATTGTTTTTTCTCTCTTTGCAGGAGAGTGAAGACGGAGTCGGAGAAGGTAAGACTTTAAGTCAGCGTGTCAAAGCTCGCACTCAGCTGACCTAACGTGATGACACGTTTGATGACCGGCTGCTTTCTGTCTGTTTTGTGCAGCTGTCCTCTCCGACTACGACAGTGCAGATCCAGAAGAGAACGGCTCCCATTCAGAGGTAAAACACATGAAACGCTGTTCAAACATTTCACTGTCACACTCTTAATTAAACCCTCAAAGCGCTCCGTCATCAGTGTGTGCATTGAATGAGGTGTTTGTACGTGAAGCCTCGTGTTCATGTGTTCCCTCAGGGAGTGGAGGAGGAAGAGGAGGCCGAACATTACAGCGACGAAGAAGCTCCAGCAGCAGCCGGCGAGCCCAAACCCTCTACTGCTGCTGACGGCCCAGTGAAGGTAGAGGAGGAGAAGAAGGAGGAGGAGGAGCACGGTGAAGAGGAGGAGGAGGAGGAGGAGGAGGAGGCGGAGGAGGCGGCGACAGAGGGGGAGGGACAAGGAGAGAGTAAAGAGGAGAACAAGGCCGAAGAGAAAGGGAACCTAGCCGGAGAGAGACAGAGCGGGGACGGACAGGTGAGACTCACTGCACCTGTACATCCAGCACACTAAAGTGTGTGTGTGTGTGTGTGTGTGAGAGATCTGATCTCTATATAATGTACAGGAGGGTCCAGAGGTCTGAGACCACAATGAAGATATTTACGCATAAACCTGGAAATAATCAGAAAGTGTCAGAAACGTATGATTGTAAACAAAGATGGACTGTTAGTGACACAAAGAAGAACAGTAACTTCATCACATTCAGAGTTCAAACAAACACCAGTGAGCAGAAGTCCTGTCAGAAGAAGGCCGTCTTCTGGTCTCGTCCTCTCGTAGTCTTGTCATCGTGGTCTTGTGGTGGTCTCAGAGGACGAGGATCAGTTTGTGAACCACCCTGAGGACAGAAGCAGGACCAAACACGTGAAGTGGACTGAGAAACACATTTTAGAGGACGACTGAACGACCTGTTTACTGAGGGAATCGAACCCACGGTGAAACATGGTGGTCAGCTCCACCTTCTCCACAGTCAGCAGACCTCAGCCTCACTTAACATTTATGGGAGCATTGAAGACTGAGAAAGCAAAGCATTCTGGGACATCAGGACTGTGGACTCTCACACTCGCCTGTAGTCATGGTTACACACTGACATCATCATGTTGGTTTCTAATTGATAAACACACTCTCTCTCTCTCTCTCTCTCTCTCAGGAGTCGACAGACGACCCTGAGACGAAGGCCGGAGGGAAACCTGGTCAGAAGCTCGACGATGACGAGGACAGGAAGAACCCGGCTTACATCCCAAGGAAGGGTCTGTTCTTTGAGCACGACGTCAGAGGGCACGCTCAGGAGGAGGAGAGGTACGTCTGTCTGTACGTCTGTCTGTCTGTGTGTCTGTCTGTACGTCTGTCTGTCTGTCTGTACGTCTGTCTGTCTGTACGTCTGTGTGTCTGTCTGTACGTCTGTCTGTGTGTATGTCTGTACGTCTGTCTGTCTGTACGTCTGTCTGTCTGTACGTCTGTCTGTCTGTCTGTACGTCTGTGTGTCTGTACGTCTGTCTGTCTGTACGTCTGTCTGTGTGTATGTCTGTGTGTCTGTCTGTACGTCTGTGTGTCTGTCTGTACGTCTGTCTGTCTGT
>CP136877.1:27897677-27910177 GCA_033000465.1 Sciaenops ocellatus | reverse complement strand
TCTCTGTCGCCAGGGCAACCACAGCAGCTGCTGCCACCACCGCCTTTCTACCCGCCGCCTGGAGTCATGACTTTCCCTTACCCCGCCATGTACCCGAGTCCACAGGTCAGTGTGACGGCGTAGGTCACGTGACGAAGGCTGCCCTGTGAGTGTCTCTCTGTATAATAAAGTTTTCTTTGAATGTGTCTCAGGGTCAGACCCAGGTGACGTACGGAGGCGTGACGTACTACGACACGATGCAGCAGCAGGCTCAGCCCAAACCGTCTCCACCCCGCCGCACGTCCCAGCCCGTCACCGTCAAGCCCCCCCCTCCAGAGGTGCACTTCGCCTCAGAGTGACCCCGCCCCCTCGCCCGTCCCCGCCACCCAGTCTCAGCCTCACTCTGATCCAGGAACTACAGGTGAGCGCACGGCAGGAAGCCCGGCACGAAACCTGATCCGACCTGACGTCGATCAGTTGGATCTGGACTCGATCGCGGGCTCGTTCAGGACTCTGTCTTAGTGTTGAAGCTTTTATTAAAAATATTCCTGAAATCTGTGACGTCTCCGTCATCCTCGTGTAAAAACATTTCCTGTTTTTATTCTTTAAATTTCTTGTCGAACCGTCTCCGTTAAAAACATAAACTGTTTTCATGGTTTTGTGTCTGTAGGAGGGATGGGAGGGTCCAACGGCAACCACCAACCTAACCCAGGGAGGGAGGGACAGACAGACGGGTGGACGGACAGACGGGTGGATGGATGGAGGTGAAGACGGACTCTGCAAGTGACCCACAGCAGCACTGGTGGAAAGACTTTCCTCTTTTTTTTTCTCTCTTTGTGTTGGACCCTGTAGCAGTCCGTTGGCAGGTCGGCCGTGTGGCGCCGCGTCACTGTCGGACCGCTCTGTAACTCTGCAGTCGCAGGTTTGATCCCACCAGCGTGTCTCCGACCCTGAAAACTGCTGAGTCACAGTTGGAGCTCGTGTTGGGATCAGAGCTGTGACGTCCTGTCGCAGGTTTTTTTCTTTGGGGGTTTCTTTTCGACGTTGGCGGCAATATAAAACGGTTTGTGTGTGGAGGTGGAGGTGACTCCACCCTCTACGTCAGCTCTTCTCTGGAGGTTCATGTGTCGTTTTCCACCGTGAGAGTTTAACAGTTGATCTGAGACGTTTGTGTGGATCTGAATGTTCATCGCTGACCCGGTGCTTCCTGAAACGTCCACATGTTCCCGTCACGTCAGATATTCACTTTTCTTTGTCTGCGTTCATCAGCTCTGCGTTTGTCGCTGTAACGTTAGTGTAATGTTACCGTAACGTTACTGTAACCGACTTTAACCTGTTGTGTCCCGGACCAGAAGCTCAAATATACTCTGATATATTCAGACGTCTCACGATGTCCCAAAGATGTTTAAAGATATAAAATATATAAAAGAAGCTGCAGCCAGACGGCGCTCGCTCATAAAACAGAACTCTATCTACAGTTTATTCCTGAAGCTGCAGCGTCACGTGTTCACGTGTTAGAAAACACACGTGATCCCACATGTGGACTGTCAGCTGGACTCCGCCGGGCTCGGCTCTGAACGTTCTGGTCCGTTTCCCTCCACATTTTGTTAACTTGCTCAGATTATTTTCCGGTTAATGATTCTACCACATTAAATGTTGTTTTATTTTGAAAGTTGAACTGACTTCCTGCTCTGCACGTTGTGTTGCAGCAGCGCCCGGTGGAGTCGAGCAGGTGGAGACGGGCTGAGCCCGGTCCAGTCTGATCACTGAGTCAGAACCAGTCAGTCTGCAGACAGCAGCAGGTCAGATTAACCAATCAGGTCGCAGCTTACAGGACTGTGATGTCACTCAAAATCACCTTCAGCCCTCTTTTACACAGTTTATGCAAATAGCGAGCGTTACCATGGCAACAGATCATCCAATCACACTGTGCGGTGCAGTGTTGGACCGGTTCTGTGGCGGTTCTGTCGAGCTGAAAGGTTTTCCCGTGACGCGGTGCGGCTGTTCTCACTGTGTGCTGTTAGACCGAGCGGCGCCGCCCCTTTAAAACTCTTTAACGACACGAAAAGTTGCACAAAAGTCGGTCGGCGTCGGAGAGGAGCCGTTTGTTGTTGCTGTACATAGAAATCTGAAATGTGTATATAGAAGCTTGAACAGAAACTTTAGCAGTAAACAGATTCTAATACTCGTAGATCTACAGAGCAGTCAGCTTCTGCTGGAGACGCATCGGCAGGGACTCCGTTAACGTGGACGTAATGTAGAGACGTAGAGACGAAGACAAAGGAGCTGTGTGGCTTTAGCTTCCACTGTTTGTTTCATTTTAATAGTTTGTTTTTTATTAGTAATAACTTTCTGTTTCACGTGTTCACGGCGTAAAGACGCGCGGAGGAAACCACTTTGATTTGTCCGTTTTCAGACATGAAGGTAACCAGAGATGCTCGTTAAGTTTCTCCTCCTCTGCTTCCTGTTTGCTTCACTTCACAATAAAAGAACGTCATCCAGATCAGACCTGCGAGTTCAACCCGACACGGAAAGTTCAGACTTACTTCGTCTGTGGAAACAAAGAAGGTGACTCAGTTTGTCTGTCCATCAGGTGACCTGCTGTCGTCGTCTCAAGTGTATATCAGAGAAAATATTCATGCAGCGTTGTTTTATATTCAGTACGGGGACAAACACGCTGCTCGGTTGGGAAACGGTGAAACTCGTTAGACTAAAGTCGAAGTCGTGCAGAGAGCTGTTTCAACGTGTTGGTGTTCATCTTTCTTCGTGAAATGAAGCCGCCGCCTCCGTCACGTTTTGCGATGTCAGAAAAACACGCCGGACTCGACGAGCTGAGGCGTTCGATTCTGATGGAACCGCTTCTCGAGTCTCTTCCCTGTCTGTAACTGTAACCGCTCCTCTCCTTTAACGTAGCGAGCACAGGTATCGAGTCGACGACCGGCTGAAAATGAGACGATGTCACGATGAACTGACGTCGGTTTGAGTTTCATTGACGCCTCTGAAGCTCCATCTGATTTATTCTGAACAATTACTACCAGCAGTATTACGGCGTGTTACCACCTGATTTATGAGCGAGATTTTAATTTCTAATTTACAAAAAGAGACGATAAAAACTTGAAGATGGTCCTGTTTTAGGAGGAGGAGGGAGGGCGAGGGTGAGGCGAGGGGTGTCCATCCATCCTTCCTCATTAAAGCTGACAGCAGCTTCAGCTCGCTTCAGCTCAGAAGACTGACGATTAACTTGAGCTCGTTTGTTATCGGTCGATTCCGAATCTTCTCGATGTCGTCGATGAAACATCGTCTAACTTTCTTCTTCATGTGTTAAATACTAAACTCACCTGAGCTGCAGGTGAGCTGACCGCTGATCAGTTTGACATATCTGTTAACCTGAGCTGACCACACTGTGTTCACTGTGACGGCAGTTTGTTTCAATGTTACGATGGTGATGATGATGATGATGATGATGATAAGTGCATCGATGGTTTTGTTTGTTTGTTTGTCGTCCACTCAGAGGATCAATAAAGATCATAATAATAAAATGATCATGTGACGTCTCTTCTTTTAATTAAATGTTTTAAAGTCAAAGCTAACAAAGTCGAGGCTAACGTTAGCTAACAGCAGCGTCAGTGTAGCATCAACAGATTTAACAGACGCTCGTTTATCAGAGGAAAGTTATAAAATGTTGATTTAAAAGAAAAAGACCTCCATGTTTTAATTTTCTACCTCATTTCTTTTTCACACACACACACACACACACACACACACACACACCTGCTCTGACCGTAATATGAATATTCGTAAACGGGGGGGGGGGGGGGCATTATGTAAACTCTGCGATTGACAGGCTCTAACAGCCAATCAGCTCGCAGACGGTCTCTCCTGCTCATGAATATTCAGCAGCAGCTGCTGAACACAAAGAAGGCACTCAGCTGTTAAAGGAGCAGACCGCACATTTCTGTGTGATTTAACCCTTTAACTGCCCGAGCCTCCAACACGGAGCCACACAACACGCAGCCACACAACACGCAGCCACACAACACGCTTCATCCTTTCACTGCACACCAACACACCAAGTGTGGAAGGGAAGGGAACGAGGGAGGAAACGAGAAAGGAAAGGAGGAGTTGAGATGAAATTGAGGATTTTCTCTTTTCCTTCGTCTCAGCTGCTGCTCCTGATTGGTCACATGCCCTGCGGTAACCATGGTGATGTGATTGACAGCTGAGTGTAGGTGATGATGTAACCGCGTAGGTTTGAGAACATGAAGTGGAGCCTGCTGCCTTCTAATTGGCTCATTATCGATGATGTAGCAGCTCCTTGACCACTCGTACGTCAGCGCTTTCTCTCACATGCAGCGTTGACCTCTTTTTTATTTTATATATATATTTATTTATTATTTTATTTCTGCCGTCGTGTTTCCTGTTTGTTCTTTACTTCTTTTCATCGTCATATTTTCTTTGTTCATATCTTGTTTTTATTTCTTCCTTCTGTATTTTTATATAAATCTTTATATAATTGTGTAAGCTGAGTCGGTCAGACGTGATGTTTGAATAATGATAATTATGAAATACACTGCTGCTCAAACTAATATATAGATAGATACTTTATTGATCCCAAAGGAAATTCAAGCATCCAGCAGCAAACATAGATTAAACATACATTAGAATTAACCTATAACACAGTAACCATACCTGAGATAAATCTAAATTTAAATATGTGCAAAGAAATTAAACATTTGTAGCAAAATTATTTGCAGAGAAATTAAACATTTGCATAGGATTTAAATATGTAAAAAATATTTGAATATTAAAAATGTGCTGAGTTAAACATTTGCAAAGAAAATAAATAACTTAAGAAGTTAACCCGTGCTAAACATCTATACAAAAACTATAAAAGAATAGAAAGCGACCGTAGAAATAAAAATGTTTTATAAAAATGAGAACTACAAATGGCTGTAAACACATGAATGAAAGTATATAAATATAATAAAAGGTTTATATTATATAAATATAAAGTTGAAGCTGGAGCAAACATCTTGTCACCAACACCTCTGCAGCACTGATATGAACGCTTTGTTTCCCCTTTAGCGTGTTGATGACCTCAGAACATACAAACCACACACACACACACACGTAACATCTGCGTATGTGTCTGTCCCGAGCCACTGAGCGTGTGCAGAAGAACCTGCTGATGTCACACACAAACGGAGTCAACCCCGGCCTGTTACACACTCGTTCATTGATGCGGTGAACATACTGTTTGAATCCACACACACACACACACACACACAGTTTGACTGTATTATGTAACAGACGTTGTGACGAACAGCCCGTCAGTCTGAGTCTGACGTGAATTGTTTCTTAAATATGATTTTATGTTGCTGAGACGCTTCAATGTGGAAACGTTTCACATTTCTAATATCGTTCCTTCTTCTGATATTTGTCGTGTTTTACACGCTAACTAACAATTTTTATAACATCACACCAACTTCAGGATATATGAGTATTGATTATAACCATGAGATTTAAAAAATGAAACATTCATATCATGTTAATAAAACACACATGATCATATCCTGTAATTAATCCAGCCCCTCTTTCTTTATGCTCTGTATGTGTGGTTCCCGCTCGGTGTTCTTTTTGTACAGTTATGGTGACATAAGTAAAGATGAATTTAACTTTTCTATAGATATCGATGTAATGATGTAATATGTGGTGGTCAGATCACATGACTGAACTAACGAATCAGAAGCTAGGATTTAGAGAGTAAATATGTAAATAACTGTGTAAATACATTTTTAGTACATTAATTCAAATATAAATTATTTCGGTCATGATAATCGAGTAGAGGTCATCTGATATTGTGTCAGCTGTTAAAGTTGTACACAGAAGAACAGCAGCTGTTTAAACGAGCAGAAATCCACATTTTGTTTTTGTATTAGTGACATTTTTTTGTTCTTTAGCGTTAGTATTTATTAGTATGACATGTAGTCTGAGTAACAGTGTAGTATCAGTAACTGTCAGACTTGTAGTATTACTATTACTACTCTGTAGCTCCAGGGTAGCGTTAGCTTGCAGCGTTTGTTGGAGTTTTACAGTCAGTGTGTTTACGGGGACGTACGTCTGTTTACAGACATTACGAGGACCGACCTGTTTTCTGTGGTGTAAAAGAACGTCCCCACATCGTCATTCAATCAGTTTCAGGGTGAAGACCTGATGGAGGGTCGGGGTCGGCTTGAAGGTTGGATGAGTTTCTCCTCCGTGTTCAGTCACGTGATGGAGGAGGTGTCTGTTTACGCCGACATATTGCACACTGCTCCTCCAGGAGGAGTTGGCCATGCATACCTGAGGAGGACCGTGATGATGATGATGATGAGTGGAGTCAGTGTGTGTGTGTGCTGAATGTGTGTGTCTCCAGTTACAGTTTGCTGTTCAGCTGATTGTTGTGACAAGACATGGTCGGATTACAACACACACACACACAATGACCGCATACACACAGATCAATTAAAGGTCGCGTGACTATCTGGGATCAATAGCCTGCAGACCTTTACATGTTGATGTTGACACGCACACAAACACGTCCAGGTCAGTGTGGATCAGTGGTCATGTGATCAGGTGTTTCTCACTCGACAGGTGTTCATCTGCTGCCTGACATACGGTGGAAAATAAACGTGAGGCTGATAACCTTTCAGAGAGTGTCCGTCCGCAGGTGTTGCTGGTTTACCTGCCGTCAGACTCATGTTGGGTTAATCAGGTGATGAAGGGTTGGACCGTGTGGACGGTCAGATCTGTGTGGCTGTTTGAGCCAGCAGCAACATTAAAGAAATGTACATTTGTTTTTAGTGTTTAATTGTTTAATCAGCTCATCAGTTCGTCTGTGGAGACTCAGAGTTGAACACTACAAGGATCAATGAAAGATGACCTTATGAACTCTGAACTTATTCATCTCTGTAAGATGTCACATGACAGCGACTCAAACCACAGCTGAGATACTGCTGCCACCTGATGTGTCTCAAAGTGACTCGTGATTAGAAATTGTCAGTCTGCTCAGAGAACATTTAACTTTGTGTTCACACTTTGTAATAACGTCCTCTTTGTCTTCCAGCTCCGCGTCCTCACGCCTGTTTTTGTGTCGTTGGTGTGTCGTCACGGTGAACTGGACCTGAAGCTGCACTCACTTTTATTAATGACTGTTTATAGATGCAGTTCATTCATTATGTATGAGTCTGCGGTGAGCGTGTCCGACACCGATCCTTTAATATGACGACGAGTTCAACAAGAACACAGAAATAAAAACGTTACACGAGTTTGTGTCTTTATCTTTAGCTGAACTTCCTGTCACAGATCAACTCTGTGATTTACAGAGTTTCCTGATGGACAGTGAAGTAAACTGCTGACAGCTGTAGCTGCTGTTAGCTCATGTTAGCCCAGTTTGTTAGCTGCTGTTAGCTCATGTTAGCTCAGTTTGTTAGCTGCTGTTAGCTCATGTTAGCTCAGTTTGTTAGCCGGGCTGCTCAGACTGTGAGCTCAGAGCACCGGGGGAGTGTTAGTGTTTGTACCACAGGGAAGAAGAAGAGGAGAAGGTTTACAGGCCGCAGGGTCAGGGGAGCGGAGCCGGTGTCGTGCCAGAACAGGAGCTGGGCGAGCGTTAGCTATGTAACCGGGCTCAGCAGCTTCTGTGGACATAATGGCAGATGAGAAGAGAGTGAAGAGGACGCTGACGAAGAGTAAATCTGGGACTGACTTTTAGTGGTTGAAACAAAAAGACGCTGAGCTGGCTGCTGTAACTTTTCTCTGCTGGAGTAATGGAGTATTTTTACTCTGGCAGTAATCAGACGTTGTTGTCAGGGATTTTTTCATTTCCATCAATTTTACAGCACTGAAAGTAAATGTGCATGCGCGTCCACGTCGGTGTGTCGGGGGCGCGCAACTGCAGCAGATGAGAGCGGGAGGGAGGAGAGGGGGAGGAGGGGGGAGGAGTGTGAATGTTACGAGTCACTTCTCATTCCACTAATTTAGCAGAAAGGGAGGAGAGAGAGAGGTGGAGAGAGCCTGGTGGTGTACTGAGCCTGATGGGGGACCGTGAGGCGGGCGGACCGTCGGAGCCTCTGCAGTGTCTGACCTGAAAACAGAGCGACGAACACGGCTGCTGCTGCTGCTGCTGCTGCAGCTCGGAAAACCTACGACACACAAACGCACCGGTCCGGGCGGGTTGTTCCTCCTCCAGGTGTGCGCGGAGGTGAAAATAATCCGGTAACGTCGAGCGTTCATCGGAGATATCACGGAGAAAAACCCGACACAGACGCGCTGTACCGGTTCACCTCCCGGAGGAATCACCGGGGAGCTGCGGAGAGCAAGAGCGCCGTTTGGGGGTTCATATTTTCGGGGTTTTTCTGCGCTCGGTCCCGGAGCCGTCGCTCGGTGTTTACGCGGCTGCAGCAGAGAGGAGAGGCGGGGGAGGAGACGCGGTGCAGCCGGGGAGGAGCGGCCGAGCGCTGCGGCCACACGGAGCAGCTCTCTGGGAGGAAAGCGGGGCTCGTGTCGCGCTGCGGTGACACCCGACAGCAGATAAGAGAAGCTCTCTACACCGCCCACCTCCACCACTCATCCACCAGCACCAACCTCCACCTCCACAGATGGGTTAAAATCGGCTTGTTCTTTCCAGAGCACCGTCCGGAGGGTCCGCTCACACCTGCCCACACCTGCCCACCCCCGACCTGCGGGGCCTGTATGATGTAGGACACCCCCTCCCCCCGAACCCCTCCCCACCTCCGTCTCTCTGCATCATCCACCCTGCACCTCCACCCATCACTGTATCTCTACCCAGCGTCCCACCATGCCGGCGGGGATGAAACCGCTGGAGAAGTTCCTGAAGAAGCAGACCACGGCGCTGACCCGGGCCGGGGGCTTTGTTGGCGGGGTGGCGGACAAGGCCAGCGGGGGGACCGGGGCGTCCCGCCGGAGGGCCAGCCTGTCCCGGGTCGTACCTTTCTTCAGGGAGACGTCACCGGAGAGCGGCCAGGCTCGTGAGGTGTTCAGGTGAGACACGTGTGGCGGGTTTTCTCACCACTGACAGGTCAGGCAGTGTGGGAGGAATCAAAGTTCATTTTCAGGTTTTTGATGTTTTTCTGGATGAAAACTGACGTTTAAATTTAACATGTATGTTATGAAACATGCTGGATGACAGATAAACGTCACAGGTCGGGGCCAGATTTACAGTTTCCAGTTCATGTGAAGAAAACATCCTGTCTGTGACATGAAACACAAACTGCAGTTCCTCTTGTCGTCCACTTGAGGCTGGCTCCAGAAGTGAGTCAGTCTCCATAAGTCCCCATGTTAAAATGTCCAACTTCACAGCAGAAATAAACATGTTTACAGCCTGGTACAAAAAACAGTTTTGGTCTCTATAGCTAATTTCCCCGTTCATGACAACTGTACTGAGGGTGAATTTTTATACAACTCACCTGTTCAGATTGTATTAAGGCTTAAAGTTATGCAGGATTAAGAGCGTGGACACTTTGATTGACAGGTCAATTTTTAGAAGAGACTACAAACATGGCGGCGACCAGAGCCACCACACTGAGCTTCACAACGGCTCTTCAGAAACCTTTGAGGGACGTCACGGAGACTACGTCCAGGTTTTAGACAGTCTGCGGGGACGTCACGGAGACTACGTCCAGGTTTTAGACAGTCTGCGGGGACGTCACGGAGACTATGTCCAGGTTTTAGACAGTCTGCGGGGATGTCACGGAGACTACGTCCAGGTTTTAGACAGTCTCTGGGGATGTCACGGAGACTACGTCCAGGTTTTAGACAGTCTGCGGGGACGTCGCAGAGACTACGTCCAGGTTTTAGACAGTCTCTGGGGACGTCACGGAGACTACGTCCAGGTTTTAGAGAGTCTGTCTGTTTTATGTTCTGGTTGATCAAACTCTCGGATCTCAGTCTTTGTCTTCTGTCCCTCTCAGTCCTGACAGTGAGGACCCCCCCTCCTGGCCCTCAGCCACAGGGACCGGTCTGGTCACGGTGCCCAGCAGCGCTAACGGCTCTGGATCTGGTTCTGGTTCTGGAGGAGGGGACGTCCGCAGTCCGTCTCTGTCCAGTGACGAGCAGAGCTCCGAGGCCAGCCTGATCACAGAGACCAGCGGCGGAGGAGGAGGAGGGACGCCTCTTCCTCCTGACACACCGGACAACCTGACCCTCTCTGTGCTCGACAGCGTGGCGGGAAAACGTTACGGACACTGCACAGGTAAGACGGGACGCTTCCTGTTGTGTCGCAGAGCTCAGTAACCTCACACAGTTAGCTAATGCTATGCTAACTCTCTGCATTGGAAGTACACTTGGTTGCTACGCTAGTTAGCTGGACATGCTAACATTAGCATCCGTCCATCAACATGGGGACAAATGTCTCTGCTGCAACTGATGCTAAGCTAACGGCTACCTGACTGAGCTGCCTCCCTCATCAGAGCTAAAAAGATCAATCAGTCCATTAACTGGAAATGATTGTGATTTCTGTTTGAAGTCGCAGTAAACTGAAATCATTTGAAGACGTCAGCGGACATTTTTCACTAATTACAGCCTGAAGATGATTAAAGTGACGAGCACGTCGGTTAATTTGTGCAGCAGCTTCGCGTCATGACGACGTCGCGTGCAGAGAAACAGAGACGTGAAGGGAGCAATCCTCTCTGACGTTTTAGGATCCGAAAAAACCTGACGGGTTCTGTGATAACGAGGATCCTTCAGAGCCAGAGCCAGAACCAGAACCAGAACAGAACCAGAACAGAACCAGAACCAGAACAGAACCAGAGCCAGAACCAGAACCAGAGCCAGAACCAGAACCAGAACAGAACCAGAACCAGAACCAGAACAGAACCAGAACCAGAGCAGAAACAGGTTCAGATTCAGCCGTTTACTGCAGGAAAATGTTCAGTTTATACTGTGTGTGTGTGTGTGTGGTTACATAATCACTGCTGTCCTCTTTCAGAAACGCAGCCTGCTTATTACAGCTGAAGTGGGTGTGTGCATGCATGCGTGTACGTATGTGCTCCTGCAGGAATGTGTGTGTGTGTGTGTGTGTGTGTGTGTCCACGTCTGTCGTTCTTTAAATTGATTTTTTTTGCAGAAACATTTTAAAAATACAAAATCTTCAAATAATGTTTAATATGAATAAAATGTTTAGAAGCAGTCAGTGTAATAAAAGATTATAATAAATAACATTCATAATATTATATAAAACTATATTTTTAAAAATCATCAAATTCAATCGTTCTCTTGGGTCGGGTCGTCTCTCTCTGTTTCTGTTGGGTCGGGTCGTCTCTCTCTGGTTCTGCTGGGTCGGGTCGTCTCTCTCTGTTTCTGTTGGGTCGGGTCGTCTCTCTCTGGTTCTGCTGGGTCGGGTCGTCTCTCTCTGTTTCTGTTGGGTCGGGTCGTCTCTCTCTGGTTCTGCTGGGTCGGGTCGTCTCTCTCTGGTTCTGCTGGGTCGGGTCGTCTCTCTCTGGTTCTGCTGGGTCGGGTCGTCTCTCTCTGGTTCTGTTGGGTCGGGTCGTCTCTCTCTGGTTCTGTTGGGTCGGGTCGTCTCTCTCTGGTTCTGTTGGGTCGGGTCGTCTCTCTCTGGTTCTGTTGGGTCGGGTCGTCTCTCTCTGGTTCTGCTTCAGCTCGTCACGTTCAAATGTTTAAACGAACTGAAGATTTGAATCTTCATCACGTTCATGAATAATCCAACACGTCTCCTTAAACACTCACAAAGGATGTACTATCATCAGCTGTGTGTGTGTGTGTGTGTGTGTGTGTGTGTGTGTGCGCGTGTGTTTGTGTGCGTGCGTGCGTGTGTGTGTGTGCGTGTGTGTGTGTGTGTTATATAACAGTGAGTATTCAGTGTGTTTCTGAGGAGCTTCAGCTCTGAAACCACGTACGAGCACAGTCTTTGTGGTTAGGGTGAAAGTCTCAGTGGCAGCTCTGGTTCTGGTTCGGGGTCTGGTTCGGGGTCTGGTTCGGGGTCTGGTTCTGGGTCTGGTTCTGGTTCTGGTTCGGGGTCTGGTTCTGGGTCTGGTTCGGGGTCTGGTTCTGGGTCTGGTTCTGGGTCTGGTTCTGGGTCTGGGTGTTGTTGGGGTGTCACGATAAACCAGAATAGTCCGAGATATTTCAATGATGAAACACTGATATCACGTTAATAACACGTAACGCTCACGCCTCCTGAGTGATTTGACTTTCTTCCTGCTCTGTATGTGTGGTTCCCACCCCGTCACACTTTGTATCAAAACGTTCTTCAGACGTCGTGATGATCGTGTGTTGAACATGTGACGTGTCGTGACAGTGACATCGAGGGTCAGTCAAAGAAACACGATGCCGTCATTGATTGATTGATTGATTGATTGATGGTTGAGTTTGCTGCTGCTCGTTTGCAGAGTCGTGTTTGTTAAACGGGATCAGAGAGGCTGAAACATTCAGAAACAATCAGAAACATTCAGAAACATTCGTCACATTCAGAAAGAGGCTGAACTGGTGAGCTGTGGAATTCAAAC
>CP136877.1:27855177-27885177 GCA_033000465.1 Sciaenops ocellatus | reverse complement strand
AATAAAATAAAAACATAAATAGTTACATGTTACAGACATGTTACATGCAGATGGATTCACACTGCTGCTGTCATGAAGTCACAGCTAGCAGCGACCTGAACGCTCTCTCTCTCTCTGATGCTGCTGAGGTTCATCTGTTCTCTGAGCAGACCAGCTGAGGAGGAGCTCAGTCCATCCTGTGGTCCGTAATAAAGTCATTGATCAGAGAAGCTTTGTTGCTGATAGATCTGATGTTGTATAATCCTGTTATGGACTTCAGGTACAGTCGGTTTACAGACCGGACAGAGGGAATCTCCTTGGCATCTTTTTTGTTGTAAACTTTGTAGCAAACAGATCCTCACGTACTGGACGTACTCTGGACGCCGGGGAATGTCGCGTTGGCATCGGAGCTCTGCAGGAGGCTCGTAGTTTCCCCATAGACAGTAAAGTTCTCTGTGAGTATTTCCACATCTGTAGTCCAGCAAATACTGCTGCAGTGGTCGACACCAGCTAAACGTCTTCACTGGTATCATCCGCTGTCAGAAGCGGTGAATCCACACAGCAAAGCGATGACTCCAGGCAAAACACGTAAAAAAGAAAATCGACCAACAAACTCGTTAAACTATTAAACGTAGGTAAACTACTGTACAGAAAATGGAGCAAGTTTCTCATTGCATTTGTGAAAAATATAAAAAATACAGAGTAAGAACAAACCAGCCGGAGCGGCGTTAGTCGCCAGCGTCCCCGTAACCATGGCAAACAGTTTAAGTGTAAGCTAATAAAACTAGCCTAGCCTAAACACCTGCCTCCGGTCTTTGTGCTGTTCCATCCTGGACCTCCATCTTAGATGAAGCTGACACCACCTGAACATCTGTAGCAGAACACAGAACCAAGGTTCCACTAAATATTGGACTGTTTAAGGTGCGGTACCACCAAAGGTCACTAGATGGCGCTACAGCATCTGTGTTTATTGATGGTGTGTTTGTGTGTGCAGTCTTCTGCCGGGTCTACACTCCGGATCATTCCTACGTCACCATCAGGAGCCGTCTGTCCTGCCGGGTCGGAGAGATTCTGGCTCTGGTCCGAGAGAAACTCCAGTACAGCGAGGACCAGCCGGTTCTGCCCGGAAACCTCATACTGGTGGCTGTGACATCAGCTGGAGGTCAGGAGACACACACACACACACACACACCTCTAACACGCTACATGCCAACACAGTACATGTTGTTAACGTATGTGTGTGTGTGTGTGTCTGCTCAGAGAAGGCCGTGTTCCGTCCCAGTGATGAGGCCGTGTTCACCACGCTGGGAGTCAACACACACCTGTTCGCCTGTGAAGCGTCCGAGCTCGAGTCTCTGGTGAGGAACTGATCCACTGATTACTGATTTATTGATTTATTGATTTATTTAGAGTAGAAGCTAACGGTAAGTCTGCAGGCTTTATTGTCCCGCACATGGAGCTCGTGGAGTGACTGGACCTACAGTTTGCTCTGGTTTGAACCGTCGCCTCGCCGCTCATGGAGCTCCTCTGTCTGCCTGCAGCAGCCCACGTTAAATCCAAATCTCTGACCCCCAAATTCCACCGGACGCGCAGCGGTACGCGGCCGTTCTAGTCAATGTTTCAAACCCCACCGGCTCCACCGCGGCCCGGTTCAGAAGCGGGCCTCCGCTCGGCTCTGTTCTATCTTTGACGGACGCCGCGAGCAGCCCGCGTCAATTTCCACAGAGCACCTCGAGCTGACAGGAAGCCAGACACAGAAACAGCACAGAGAATCCACTGGATTTTCAAAATAAAACACCTCCGTGCAAACTGCCGGTGGTAAAAACAGACAGAAGAGAAACAAATGAAGTGCGCAGCATATTCACACATGTAGAAGCATATTTAGTATTTCTGTCAGAAGGTCCCAGACATCAAGAAGGTGACGTACTTCTTGCACGAGTCCATCGGTTGGACCTCTGAACACACCTGGCTCCAGAACTCACCTGAGACCAGACTGAGACCGCTGGGTCATGAGAACGGGTCGATCAAACGAGGCAGGATGGAAAGCTGTTTCAGGTGTGTGTGTTAATCTGATGATGTCATTTCCTGCCCACTCAGCTTCCTCTTCCTGAAGAGATCCACTGGACGCCGGGCGACAGCAAACTCCACGACATGTCGGCGGAGGAGGTGTCCAATCAGCTGGTGGTGTTCGACTGGGAGCTGTTCAGCTGCGTGCACGAGGTCGGTGACGTGATTCTGAGACAGACGCCGCTCCAACGCCGGCAGAGTTTACAGCTGTTTGTCTTCTTCGTTGGTGTCCCCTGCAGGTGGAGTTTGTGTGCTACGTGTTTCACGGCGAGCAGTCCCGCTGGCGCCCCCTGAACCTGGAGCTGGTACTGCAGCGCTGCAGCGAGGTGCAGCACTGGGTCGCCACGGAGATTCTGCAGTGTCAGTCGCTGCCAAAGAGAATCCAGCTGCTGCGCAAGTTCATCAAGATCGCAGCTCTGTGAGTCCGCACGCGTGACGGGGAGCCCGGCGTGTACACGTCATGTGACCGACCTCCTGTCTTAACGTGTGTGTGTTCTGTGTGTGTGTTTCAGCTGTAAGCAGCAGCAGGACCTGCTGTCCTTCCTCGCTGTGGTTCTGGGTTTAGACAACCCGGCCGTCAACAGACTACGACTCACCTGGGAGGTACGAGACTCACCTGACACACCGCTCCACGTCACATGAACAATAAAACAAACAGAACTCAACGTTACATGAACGTTTGTTTAAAGGCTGCAGAGCGTTACAGCTCCACTTCCTGTTTGAAAACACGTCACAATAAAGGTCGTCACATGATCAGTCCGTCGGTCACCTGATCAACAGAAATCAACAAAATAAAGAACAAATCAGTCAGACGCTGAGTCAGCACTAACCATCAATACTGTGTGTGTGTGTGTGTGTGTGTGTCTGTGTGTCTGTGTGTGTGTGTGTGTGTGTGTGTGTGTCTGTCTGTGTGTGTGTGTGTCTGTGTCTGTGTGTGTGTGTGTGTGTGTGTGTGTGTCTGTGTGTGTGTGTGTGTGTGTGTGTGTGTGTGTCTGTGTGTGTGTGTGTGTGTGTGTGTGTGTGTCTGTGTGTGTGTGTGTGTGTGTGTGTGTGTCTGTGTGTCTGTGTGTCTGTGTGTGTGTGTGTGTCTGTGTGTGTGTGTCTGTGTGTGTGTGTGTGTCTGTGTGTGTGTGTCTGTGTGTGTGTGTGTGTGTGTGTGTGTGTGTGTGTCTGTGTGTGTGTGTGTGTGTGTCTGTGTGTGTGTGTGTGTCTGTGTGTGTGTGTGTGTGTGTGTGTGTGTGTGTCTGTGTCTGTGTCTGTGTGTGTGTGTGTGTGTGTGTGTGTCTGTGTGTGTGTGTCTGTGTGTGTGTGTGTGTCTGTGTGTGTGTGTCTGTGTGTGTGTGTGTGTGTGTGTGTGTGTGTGTGTCTGTGTGTGTGTCTGTGTGTGTGTGTCTGTGTGTGTGTCTGTGTGTGTGTGTGTGTGTGTGTGTGTGTCTGTGTGTCTGTGTGTCTGTGTGTTGTGTTCAGGGTCTCCCGGGAAAGTTCAGGAAGCAGTTTCAGCAGTTTGAAAGCATCGCGGTGAGTAAAAGAGGAAAAGAGAGAGTGTGTGTGTGTGTGTGTGTGTGTGTGTGTGTGTGTGTGTGTGTGTGTTTCTGATCTGGTTCATAATGATGAAGGTCATCATCATCACCTCGTCTCTTTCAGGACCCGTCCAGGAATCATAAGTCGTACAGAGACCTGATCACCAGCCTGAGACCTCCACTGATCCCCTTCACACCTCTGCTGCTCAAAGGTGAGACACACACTGACAACACACACTGACACACTGACAACACACACTGACACACTGACAACACACACTGACAACACACACTGACACACTGACAACACACAACACACACTGACAACACACACTGACAACACACACTGACACACTGACAACACACACTGACACACTGACAACACACACTGACACACTGACAACACACACTGACAACACACACTGACACACTGACAACACACACTGACACACTGACAACACACACTGACACACTGACAACACACACTGACAACACACACTGACACACTGACAACACACACTGACACACTGACAACACACACTGACAACACACACTGACACACTGACAACACACACTGACACACTGACAACACACACTGACAACACACACTGACACACTGACAACACACACTGACAACACACACTGACAACACACACTGACACACTGACAACACACACTGACACACTGACAACACACACTGACACACTGACAACACACACTGACAACGCACACTGACAACACACACTGACACACTGACAACACACACTGACACACTGACAACACACACTGACACACTGACAGCACACACTGACACACTGACAACACACACTGACAACACACACTGACAACACACACTGACAACACACACTGACACACTGACAACACACACTGACACACTGACAACACACACTGACAACACACACTGACAACACACACTGACAACACACACTGACACACTGACAGCACACACTGACAACACACACTGACAACACACACTGACAACACACACTGACAACACACACTGACACACTGACAACACACACTGACGTCACATGACCTCATCTGGTTGAGGACTTTCTCGTGGTGATCAGCTGATCGTGGTCTTCCTCCAGCTGTGGACCAGATGTGAAGCTGTTAGCTGTTAGCATACACACACACACACACACACACACACTACTGTACACACTGTACGCCTGTGTGTGTGTGTGTACAGCCTTAAGCTCTCTGTTGCCGTGGTAACCAACCAGAAGAAAAGGGAGTGGAGGGGTTAAGCAGAGACAGAATCTGATTGGTCGGTTTATAAACTGATTGATTGATGAACAGCTGATTGATCGTCGATCTGCTTCCTGTTTCCTGTTTCCTCGTCAGATCTGACGTTTCTTCACGAGAGCTGCAAAACGTTTCACGGAGAGCTCGTCAACTTCGAGAAGATGGTGAGTTCAAACGTAACCAACGTAACCAACGTTTCCTGATGATGTCACAGATCTTTGATTCTTCTTCTCCTCGTGCAGCATAAAGTGGCCGAGATGGTGAGAACCATCAGACGGTACAGGAGCAGCCAGCTAGGTAACACACACACACTTAAAATGCTTTTATTGTGAAGGACGTGTGATGAACTCTGTCTCCATCTTGTGGTTTCCTGTCGTCACTGCTCCTCCATGATGATGACTGACATGTAACGACACGTTTTCTGTTCCTTCCTTCCTCCCCGCCTCTTCCTGTGTCACCTGGTAGCCATGGATACGGAGACGTCCCCCTCCCACCTGCAGACGAAGGCCTACGTCCGGCAGTTACAGGTGATCGACAACCAGAACCTGCTGTTCGACATGTCCTGCAAGCTGGAGCCCAAAGACACATAGAGGGAGGCAGAGGAGGGAGGAGAGGAAAGGAGAGAGAGGAGAGGAGGGAAGGAAAGAGAGAGAGAGAGGAGGCAAGGGAAGGAGAGAAGAGGAGGAAGAGGAAGAAGAAGATGCTGGAGGAAAGTCCAGGTAGAAAGAGACGGAAACCTTCAAACTCTCCTCCACCCACGATGTTGACCGTCTGTTCAGTTTCTTCTTCTTCTCTTCCTCCTCCGTCATCCCTCCATCAGCGGCTGTCCAGTCCGAACACTGCCAGCAGTCCTGACGACCTCACAGAGGAGACCAAAAGAACTCACGTCATGTTCAGTTTGTGTTTTAACCTCCAGATATCTCTAAAGCCCGCTGTCCGTCAGTCTGGATCACTCGTTAAGGTTCGTTAAGGTTCGTTAAAGTCTGCCGTTCGGTAAAGAAACATTCAGTCTTACTCGGCAGCCTCGAACTCTCTGCGGGGGATCGTGGAAAATCAAAGTATCTGTGAGACGAGACGAGGATCCAGAAGCAAACTGTGATGATGTAATAAGAACTGAAACTTTATTGATCTCCAATAAAAGGATTGAAAGTAAAGAAGTGTCGGAGGTTCAGCGCCGTCTTCACATCACGCTGTAACAAAGTCAAACATTAACGACCTTCAGACGAGTCGTGTCATCAGGACAGACCGGCTCGATCAGAAACGTGATGATCTGCAGGACAGAAGAAATGGATCCTCCTGATTGGACCGTCCTGTGTCCTCACTTCCTGCACTTTCCCTCCTCTTCCTGTAGAGACGAACAGGAAGTGTACCGTGTTAGCCCAAATATGAGACGATCTCTTCTCCGGGAAGTTTGGAAAGTTTGTTTTATATTCGACATCACGGCATGTCGTCTGTGTCGCGTTGTATCGAAAACGCCGTTCCAGGAAAGAATTCAAGTTTCCGTTTACAGAACCGGCTCAAATCTTTAGATTTACATCACGTACGTGAGTTTAAACATTTACTCCTCGCGGAACGACAGACACTTTTGTTTAAACCTTTCAGAGTTGGTAACAGATCCTGACAGGACAAACTGCACAAAGCGGGAGTTTACGTTCTGATTGGCTTAAAGGACGAGGAAAGAAACTCGAAGCAGCTGTTGGAAAAGGTTCGTTTCATATTTGGGTCATTACGGTATTTCTGCGAGGATGCACGTGAACATCTGTGTGGATCCACCCAGAGAAGGGTGTTATGGGTAATCAATCAGCTGATCGGAGGCAGATTTAAAAACAAAACACTGAAACTGAAGCTGACGTGTTCGAGCTGAGGCCAAAAATCTGGACAGGAACAAACAGACAGCAGCAGTTTTTTCTTCTCTGAGGTTTGAAACTTTAAACGAACACGTTTGACCTGCAGGTGGAGGCGGTCGCACGTCCACGCTCCACCGTCACGAGTTTACACGTCAGAAATCATCACGAGTCTATTTTTCCATCAGAATGATAAACAACTCTTTATAACGGACACGTTATCGACCCGTAACTGAACTCAGTTCCGGTCGATCGCGTCCACGGTTTACATCAGTGGTAAGGGCTGTCGGGCTGACCTCTGATCTGTGGTTTGTATCAGCTGCCATATTTCACACAAAGCAATCAGGAACAAAACGATGCGTTCACTGACCGTGAACCTGCAGTGGACGTACGGACACGTGTTGCGTTCATGGACTCAGACGACATGTCGGGACGTTGTGGATCAGAGTGTAGATGCTGGTTTTCTACCGAACGTGATCTCAGTTTCAGTCTGAAGACTGGAGCTCTTTTTTTGTTTCAGGACTTTGACGACAGACGTCGTCGTTGAGCGTCTCTCAGTGTTTCACGGTCCAACAGGACGGTCGAGAATCCCACCGCGCTCACTTTAAAGGACCAGACCGCTGTCTGTGTGTTTCATCAGTTTACTTCAAATCACAGCCAACAGACGCCGCGCTCATTTCTGTAAAACTCAACCTGCAGGTCAGACTGATGACATCAACCAGAGCGAGCTCGTTAACGGAGGACGCATCAGTCAATTAATAAAAATTTACAGTTTAGTGCAGTTTGTCCACCACACGAACACAAAGCACCTTAACATTACGTAACAGAACGCATTATGTGTTCATCACTCGTTTTAATGACTGAACCTGAAGTCAACAAAGTATCTTTAACGACCTCATTTAATGAACGTTATGAAGTATAATGATGTGTAGTGTTTGTTTAATTAATCAGGCGTTAACAAACGAAGGTTGAGTTTATGAAATGAACGCTTGGCAGGAAGTTGTTTTGGTGTTTTTGGTGATTTGACGTTGAACGGATTAAAACATGCAAACAGACGTCTGGTGGCCGAAAATGATCACTGATAATCACGTGGCGGCCAATCAGCTGCCTTCACTGGATGACATCACACCAGAGAGACGAATACAAACATACACATTTGTTTGGAATCTAACTGCTGAACGACCAATCGGCTTTAAGGAAGGACCCGCTCAGCCCCGCAGAGCTGCCCCGCCATTGGTCGGCTCGGTGAATCGGCGGGTCGAGGTCCGAGGCAATAACCGAGCGACGGGAAGTTGAAGCTGGTTGGTCAACTTATCGCAGCAACGAAGCACTTTTGCCAAACCTCAGGGCTCAGAGACACAGAGAGGTTTTGTTTACTCTTTATTCTTCGATTTTCAGTAGAGTTCTGGTTCAGTTGAGTCCAGTTGTGTTGCGATCGATTGGTTCTGTGTTTGTACAGCTGATCACACTTCAGTCATATTTACTATAATAATAGAAATCTACAGAGTTGTTGTTTTTCTGCTGTGATCACCACCGGGTCTGAGTCCAGCCTGTCACCATGGAAACGTTGGTTTGCTTTGAGTCGAGCCGTGAGCGCTGTAAAAACCTTCATGTGAGGTCATTTTGTCCGAGTCCAGTCAGAGCAGCCAAACATGGAGCGAGGTCGACAACACGACACGCAGCAGCCGGTGATATTACTAAAAAACAATTGTTTACATCGTCACAAATGTTGGCAGCGCCAAATTAATAAATTTGTGGCTCCCGTGAGGCTCCACATGCTCAATGTCTGATGAAAGGCTCCATGAAAATAAGATTTGAAGACTCGAGACAAAATGAATAAAGATTGAGGTTTTTATTTTGAAGTTTCACTCCAACATGAACAAAGAACCATCGTGTCATTTCTAACCTTCACAATAAAAGCCTTCCAGCGTCTCAGACAGTTTATGAGAAGATTTCCTTTGACTTGTGATCCATCCCTTCCTGATGGACATCAGGTTGAATCATTTTCAGTTCCACGTCCAGTCGATTTCTTTCTTTGTGGTTTGGGTGAAACTCTTCAGCGCTTCAGGACGGTTCATGTGTTTGTAAAAATGTTTGAAAATGTGTAAATGGTTTTTAAAAATGTTCTCTGTGCTCAGCTCTGGTGGCCAGTGAGACTTTGTCATCTCCATCTGTACCATAACATCCTGTATGTAGAAGCTCAGTGAGGCTGATCCCGTCCAGAGAAAGTCCACCTCGTCCACGGCACAACAAGAGCAGGTAATGTCTAATCTAAAGTTCAGGGTTAGAACGTCACCTGGTGTTTGGGAACTTTACAGAACCTTCACATGTTCCTCAGATTTTGAACAAAACGACGTGAAGTGAGGCGGCTTCACTCTGGACGGAACGAAACCTGCAGAACTTCTCCGCTTTGACAAAACCTGACATCGAGTACGGAGTCTGAACTCTACGAGAATTCTCAATTTAAACTCAAGAACATTAGTTTAAACCCTTGAAAAACTCTTTCAAATTCTCAAGGACATTAGTTTGAATTCCCAACAACAAACATCCAAAGAACTTGACAGAAGTTGGTTTGACCTCTTGAACAGTAGTTTGAGTTCATGAAGGTTTGTAGTTCTGTCGTGGTTCCTCAGTTGTTTCTCTGGATTTCTTGTCTCTGAGATCAGATTTAGTCTCCAGGACTCTGTATTTGCTGTCGGTCTTGTCGAGGCGGAGACGTCAGCGGCGGTGTGGTCGGGTACAAAGTGTGAAACCCAGCGAAGATGACATCATCACTAGTTTGCCGGTGGCTCTCTCAGGACCACTTCCTGGGTGTCGGGCGCCTTATTATGGATCCCCGTGAAGTTCGGGTCCGAATCAGAAGTCTTAACATTAAACCTAAAACTAGTTCTGCAGACCAGTCACAGCTTCTGTCTGGAACTCTGCTGGGATTCATAATCGTGGGAGGCGGCGGCCTCTTGGGTCGAGGCTGTCCGCTCAGACGCCCGTATGAAAACACTGAAAAATAAAAATGTGTATATAGTGCAACCCTGTAAATAAGCAAATACTAACGGAGACTCTATTTTATGTATGAGCTGAGAGAGTGACGTGAACTCAAGGAGAAATATTTGATTTGATGTTTTTTATTTGTCAAAGTGACAGAAAGTGTACAGAGACGACAGGAAGAGAGACGCTGATGAATCTCTGACTTTATGAATTGTACAGTTAAATCTCTTCAGTTTGATCGTTCTGTTGTTTTCTATCTAAAGCTTGGGTCGGTTCTGTTCGGGTTTTTTGTACAGAAGTGGTTGTTTACATCGATACAAAGTCCTTATTTCTGTGAACGTCAGACAGACGATGTGATTGGAGCACAGGCCTGGGGGAGGCGGGGCCTCGAGGGTCGGGTCGTACGGACGAAAAAATTTTAAAAATTCACATTCAGATCCAGTCGAGTAAGAAAAAATTAAATCCTGAGATTTTGAGAATGAAGTCAAAATATTCAGAGAAAAAGGTCAAAATGAGTTTTTGTTTTTAAATATTGTTAAAATAAAGTTTTAATCGTGCAAACATTAAGTCAATATTTGAAGAATAAGCTTTCTTTTCAGAATCAAGATGTAATTATTATATTAAGTTGTCATTTTACACAAATAAACGAGATTTTGAGAAGTTGTAATTTTTGTAAGTCATAATATTTCAAGAGAAGTTTTTAAGTAGATTATTATGAAAATGTTTTACTAGAAAAATCATGTTTACAGAATTATGTTGTACTTTTGAAGAAGTTGTATTAGAGACAAAAGTTTTAATATTTCATGTTATCACATAATAATTATAAATGAAATCAGACAAAGAATCTATAAAAACTTTGTCGTCTTCTAAGTTACAATATTGTGACATCTCTCATCATCTGATTTATTTTTGTAAGTGCTGTTAATGTTTGCAGTAAAAGTTCGACATTATTCATGATTTCATATTACACAAAAAAATTCAACCTTATCTTGAAATGTTGTGACTTTCTTTGTAAAATTATTTTTGAAATATTATTTTGTTCTCAATTAAAATGACAACTTAATCACACGTCTTGTTTTTTTCTCATAATCATCATCAGTATTTTCCTATAAATCTTTTTTTCTCAAAATTCTGACCTCGTTGAAATCACTGATACTTCACCGTAGTGATTTATTTATTCTCTGCATAAATACATTTTTATTTTTCCAGCTGTAAAATATTTTATTTAAATTGATTTAAAAAGAAAAAAACGGCCTCACAGATAATTCAAGTTTCCAAATTCAGCTCCTCTTAAAAATGAAAAGTGGTGACAATATTTTGAAAGCAGTTTATCTGAAATAATGTCAGAGAGCAGAGACAGATGAAGTTTAATGTGACATTGATGAACTGATGATCGATCACATTGAAACTTTCCTCCAGACTTGTTGCTCCGTCTGCTGTCACACTTACAGACACTGAAATAAAACCTCTGGACAAAAACTCACGTCTGTGTTTGACTTTTTTCTTCTGCACACACTCACACGCTCAGCACTGATATTCAAAGACAGAAAAGACTTCCTGGACGTGAGACTGACACTGTGACATCACTCGTTAGTTTGTGACCATTCACATGGAGCTGCTGGTGACGTACCAGCGTGGTCATGTCGTATTCCAGCTGACAGAAACTAAAATCTGTTTGTGAAAACATTTGAGGAGACGACGCAGGAACAGAATCTGGATCAGATTAGATCTTCAGAGACAACCAGGACGTCAGGACCACGAGACCCAGATAAAGTCTGTCTGTCCCTGCTACAACCAGGAAGAAGGTTCTGGATCCAGACTGGGCCTTAAAGTACTTTTTTTACTTCATTACTGTGCAGATTACTTGTTAATTGAACAGTCTGTCAGTGTGATGCTTCCTGTGTGATTATGTAAGATAAGTGAGCTTGACCTGACCTCCACCTTTTTGTCTTCTTCTCCACTCAAAGCAGGAAAACGATCTGTAACAGTAGAGCTCACACAGCCACGTTCGTGTCCGTGCAGCTTCCTGCGGTCCAAATGCATCGACATGTAAGATGGCTCTCGAGTGTGTGTGTGCGTGCGAGAAGGGAGGTGTGTTTTCATTTCAGCTGATAGAGTCCCTGCATCATCATCACCCCCCAAAGGACTGCAGACCGGACCAGCGTCCCCCCCCGAGGGCACAGCTTTCCATCCCTGATTAGGACAAGGTTTATATTTAGGGTCAAATCTGGGGGAAGGGTGAAGGTTGGAGCTCCAGATTAAAGACATTCAGCGGTGTGTGTGTGTGTGTGTGTGTGTGTGTGTGTGTCTAAATTCAGTTGTTATATAACAGGTGCAGGATGAGACCGTTACCAACGCTTACATAATACATTACACCTGTTAACTGTACAGTAGAGGAGAGGTGAGGTGAGGGGTATTCAAATCCTGCAGAGAGTAAAAATAGCATCACAGGAAGAAGTACTGCGTTCTGAGTACTACCTGCAAAGTACACACACAAAGTAAAAGTACACACTGTGCAGGAAACGTAGTATTTGTTGTACTGTCTGCATGTTATTAATTTATTAACGTGCGCGTTAACGTAGCTGTAGTCGTTGCAGGTGTGTGATGAGCTGGAGAACGATGATCGACACCTTAGCAACAGTAACTAAAGGAGGCGGGGCTTAGCAAACAGTCAGGTGATTCAAATTTCCGAATTTGAAAAAATTTCTTAAATGATCAATGTCTAACTTCACCTCGGCAACAAGAGGCCGACGCTCTGATTGGACGTTTCTTACAGCAATGCTCTCTGGGACTCGTAGTTCTGAAGTCAGTTTGTTAGACGCTACATGAGCCTCTGTCTCTGTGGGACACGTTAGCGCAGTGATGAGGCAGCAGAACACACCTGATACCTGCACACACACACACACACACACACACACCACAGTGTAACCACAGTAACTAAGTACTTTTACTGTGTTACTGCACTGAAGTACAGTTTTCTGATTCTCTGTGACTTTATTCGATTGTTCGTCCTGATGCATCAACGTTACAGCTGCTTTCAGATACTCCACATACACTTACATAGTGTAGTCCAACCTGAGGGGTTGGGCCCTCTGAAGGGTCACCAGGTAAATCTAAGGGGTCGTACATGTACTCAGTGACTTTCTTGTGTGTGTGTGTGTGTGGGGGGGATGGTTGTGTATATGTACATATGTGTGTGTGTGTGGGGGGGGGGGTGGCTCAGGCTCAGCCCCGTCAGCAGTGCCATGTTTGACCCTCCATCTGAACTTGTTCACCTGCTGCTTCAGTCTGTCATCAGATATCAGATCTCCTGCTGTTCAACACAAAACTCAGCCTGAGCTTCAGTCTGAGTTCAGTTGATGACGCAGAACCTCGCTGAGCAGACCGGTTTTATTTGGGTCACGTCAAACGGCCGTGCTGCAGCGTTTTGTTCTGAATGTCTCTAAAAGAACAGATGTTTTCTTTGGCATGCTGAGGATCATGGGTACTGTAGTCTGTAGAGACGATGCACGTGCCAAACTCAGGAATTATGATTTATCGCCCCAAGTTTCAGAGTGAATAAATATGGACAGCTGCACGTGTGGCTTTGTTCTGATTACATTACTTAAGATTCCTCTTCACTCTCTTCTCCTCTGCCATTACGTCCATAGAGGCTGCTGAGCCCGGTTACAGAACAGCTCCGGTTCTGGCACGACACTGGCTCCACTCCCCGTCAGCTGATTACAAGTCAGTGTAGCATCATCAGGATTTATTAAAGTTATAACATCTGAACTGATTCAGTCACTCATACTGTACACACAAAACACACACTAAGACACACACACACATTCTTGGACTCCCTCATGTCCTCCCTCCTCGTGTCCTCCCTCCTCACGTCCTTCCTCCTCCCCCGACACAGTAAACCCTTTAAATAGAGCTCCTCTTCGGGTCTTCGGCCTCGGTGATCGCATCCCCGCTGCTCGTCTTCACAAGTTCTCCTCAACCCGAAACCAAGGTAGATATCAACACACACACACACACACACACACACACACACACACACAATGCAAAATATTATTTAGTGCTTTAGTACTTTTTACAGTTTAAATAACTTATTACTCAAAAAATCATTTTAACACCATCACAATCTGCTCCAAACAGCTCGCTGTTTCTCCCATAATGCATTTCCTGCAGGGCACTTGTTGTACAACTGCACACTTGGTTCATAATCTCATAATTTGGACTGAATATGAAGTAATATACGGTCAGCATGAGTAAGTATAAACCCAGCTGACTCCATGTCATGGCCATGTGTCATCCTGCAGCACATGTGCAGACATGTTGGACAGCTGCAGACGGCCACGCGTGTGACAGACGTTACTTTGTGTTTGTGTCCACGATGAAGATCTTTAATCTCATGACAATACGATCAGAAAGCATTTATAATCTAAACTTTCCAGGAGAAACTCAAATTTATGAACGAGCTCAAAGTGTTCAGAATGGGAAAACTTTCAGAATAAATCAAAAATCTTAATTCAAGTAACAAATCACACGAGAACACAACATTCAGTTAAAGAACAAATAAATCTGCAATCAAATCATTTTCTACACAAACCGAGTTTTCACAGGTTTAACAAACAGCTTAAAGCTTTTAAAATAAGTTTGTATGGAACTGTTGCCTCTGGTCCTCTTCTCAAACATTTGTAGTAATCGTAGTTTTTATGTGAGTGTAAACAGAAACTGATTCATAAACTCGGCTCTGAAGCACCGTGTGCTGCCAAACAGCTGCTGGCTGCAGACGTCCCCTCCCCCGCCCCAGCTTAGTAAAGTGCAGACTGAAGCTGAAGCTGAAGCTGGTCACAAACTCACAGTGAAAACATGAAGACTCTTTTTGTACAATAAATCTGAGACGTTCTTTCAAAGCCGAGGTCAGCGGTCACAAAAGTCTTGTTCCGCAGTTTGATGTGACGTTGTTTCCTCCAAGATGTTTCCCCCAGAAAACTCTGAACCTCGTGAGTTCAGCGGCTCAAAGAGTTACAAAAACTTAAACTTAATTTTAGTTGTAATCTAATCATGTGATTCATGTATTCATGCAGATATATGCAGACATCAGCCTCACTATCCTCCAAAAATTCAAATTAACTGATGAAATACAACCAACAGCTTAGTGTGTTCTGTGTCTTAATGCAGCAAACACATCAAAAAAAGTCAGATTTTATAGTTTATGCAGCCCAAAATCACAAATTTACATCATTTAACAAAACAATAATGGCTGAATATGGATTTAAATTTTCTGTTCTTTTATTTATTTGCAGCATTTTGACTTTGTTTTCTTCAGCTGCAGCACTCGCTGTGTCTGTCTGAGATGTTTAGTTTGCAAGAGTTCATCCTCTGAGGAGCATGAATGAAAATCTAATAGAAATCTGGCTGTTGGATTTAGATGTTTCTTGAGTTCTTGAAGAACCTGATGGTGGCGCTACAGGAAAAGAGTTTATCCTCTGGGTACAGATGCAGTGCTTTGGACCAGCACCAGGCTGCTCAGTTATGATTCAGTTTGATAAATCAGCAGAACACAAACCTCAATATGTGCCCCAGAATCCTAATTATACCTCAGCCCTGGAGTGTGTGAGCGTTTCGAATAGCCTCCTCACGCTGTTTCCGCTCTCTCAGCCTGAATTCCTGCCAGAGCCAGCTGCTCGCAGCCGAGATCAGCTTCACATGAACGGACGCCGACAGGCAGTAAAATTAGAAAGCCGGGCAGCCGAAGCTTTGTCCGACACTACGAGCCGGTGTCTGCTTACAGCGGATGGTTTCCGTGCTGAGAGAGAAAAAACACCGCCCGAAGAGTTTTGATTTCACATTCAGCAGAATGAAGTTACTCTAATGAGGAGAAATTCAATATCTTTATGATGGAGACACATGCTGGGACGATGACACTGAGCCTAAGTGGTTACGTATGACCATATGAAATGATATAAACCTTCATGGTTCTTCAGACGTGATGGAAACAGTTCAACAGTTCTCAACACTTTCTGGCCAAAAATGTTTGATTTAGCTACTAGCTTTCAGTGTTAGCATTAGTGTAGTTTTAACATGATCAGGCACTAGCGTTAGCATCATTATACACGTGTATAACATTCAGTGCATAGTTCTGGTTTTATGTCTTAACGTATGTTTTTTCTTCTTCGTTGCTGTCTGCAGCCTTCTATCAGTAAAGATGGAGCGTACCTTCATTGCTGTGAAGCCCGATGGCGTCCAGAGAGGACTGTGCGGCGAGATCATGAAGCGCTTCGAGCAGAGAGGCTTCAGGCTGGTGGCTGCCAAATTCATGCAGGTAACCACGGCGACGGGGGGAAAATACGGTCAAACAGCCTTATGAGGACGTGACGTCCACATATTGTGCATACAATCATAGTCCCCACAACGATAGAAGTACAGGAACACACACACACACTTCAGATGACAGCTGTTGAGTTGTTGAATGTGGCACCGAAGGCACACACTCGTATCACTGTCACACACTATCACGCAGTTATTCCCAGCTGCTATATGTATGTGTGTACAGTGTGTGTGTGTGTGTGGCGTTAATCCCACAGTGATGTGACCTCCACTGTCTCTGTGGATTAATAATCCATATGCAAGCTCACACCAGCGAGGATGAACTCACACTGAGGTTCATTTATTATTAGTCACCACTTATGAACGCCTCACAGTTAATTAATGTGACACACACTAATAAACACTGTGGAACCTTTATTATAGTGTTATAAACATTTATTAAGTGTTATGTACTTCTTATAAACACTAAAGGTAAAATGTTAAAAGTATTTTCAAAAAAAAAAGTATTGTCAGAAAAAACTACAATATAAGTCAGTATAAAGTAGCAGAAAATGTAAAGACTGCAGTAAGTACTAGTACCTTATAGTCATACTTCAGTAAATGTACTTAGTTACTTTGCCCCGCTGCGTTAAAGTTTTATATTTTGTGTGTTTAGGCCTCTGAGGACCACATGAAGAAGCACTACCTGGACCTGAAGGACATGCCTTTCTACGCTGGACTCTGCAAATACATGTCCTCTGGACCCGTCTTCGCCATGGTAACACACACACACACACACACACACACACATATATATATATATATATATATATGTGTGTGTACAATAAACAGACACACAGAGACATCCCACACATCTCTGGCACTCTGTCAGTCAGATATCTTTCTCTTTTTATCTCTTTGCTCTCCGTCAGCTCTCTCTCTCGACACCCTCTTTGTTGTCAAGGTCTCTCTCTCCTTTCATGGATCTGACGGTCGAACACTGTCAGGATGTTTGAGAGGTGACCTCTATAACAGGACGCTCAGATCATTCCTCCAAACTGACACGATTAAATTCAGCAGCATTGTTTAGAGGGAGAACTTTTATTCTCTGTCGATTCTGGCGCCCCCTGTGGACAAAAGTGGTACTGATTATACTGCCTGGTTTTGTCCATTTCAAGTGGCCATAAAGAAAGAGTCAATCTTCTTGCTTTGTTTCGGAGGGTTGTCAGTATTAAACTGAGGCCCCTGAATATCATTAACCCCCCACAGATGGCAGGTGTGTTGACAGGTGTGTTGACAGGTGTGTCAATGTGTTTACAGGTGTGGGAGGGACAGAACATTGTGAAGCTGGTCAGGATGATGCTGGGTGAGACCAACCCCGCTGACTCCAAGCCCGGCAGCATCCGTGGTGACCTGTGCATCAACATCGGCAGGTGAGTAAACACACACACCTGTCAGAAATCTTGAACCAATATCTGTAAAGTTTAGTCCTTTTAAAATGTATTTTAACCGTCCTCCTCCGTTTTCTCAGGAACATCATCCACGGCAGCGACACCCTGGAGAACGCCAAGACTGAGGTCGACCTGTGGTTCAAGGCCGAGGAGTTCGTCAACTACACCCCCGCCGCCCAGCCCTGGCTGTACGAGTAAACTGGCCAATCATCAACCAGTAAACTACACCCAACTGGACCCCACCCACCCCACTCACCCCACCCCCGTCACACCGGTCTTCCCTGTAGGCGATCCTCTGACTTGGTCTTCATTAATCAATCCAAAACATGTCGCACTTATCAATAAAGTCTCATGTTAACAACAACAACTGTCTTTGAGTGAGTAATTTTTCTGTTTACAAGTTATTAGCCATGGTGCAGCCATGCTAGCAGCTCTATGAGGCTAAACTTACTGTAGGAGCAAAGTTGAGATGATGCATGCTAACGTGCTAATGTCTTAGCACCATCTTAGTTTCCTATTAGCAAAATTAAGAAGGCTAACATTCACTAATTAGCACTAAACACAAAGTCCTGAGCTGAGGCTGATGGGAATGTTTGTAGTTCTGCAGGTATTTGGGTCATGAACCAAAGTATTGATCAGATGAAAGATGAGTTGATTGATTGTGATGAAATGTGGTCCCCGTCATGATGGCGCCATTGTCAGGTCAACATTTGAACGCCCCAGCTGAAAAAACATTAGCATGCTAAAGTGGTAAACTAAGATGGTGACCATGGTAAACTTCAAGATGTGAGCAATGTTAGCACCACAGAAACTTGAGTAAATAATATTTAATATATATATTCCACGTCTTATAAGAAAATGTTACATTCAGAATAAGGCTCATTATATCCAAACAGAATATGCTGTTTACGTGACCTACATTATATTCAGAGTATTGTTATATTTAAATTAATTATCAATTAATATATTTAAATAATTAAATTAGTGCGCAAGTTATATTGTGGTATTAAAGTCATCATACGGTCATTGCTTATCTTCAGTATTGAACTCTACTGTTTTAGTGTTATTAAAAAATACAGGACATAATAGTATTATATTAATATTGTTAAATAATAATAATTGTGTAATACGGCATTTTCTTATCGTTATTACAATTCTATTTTCGGAGACATTTATCATACAGTGAAAATCTCATATTGTTGCACCATTAATGTAAACATGTTAGCATCCTGATGAAATACTTGACTGTAACAAGTATCCGGTATAGATAATGTACTTTTTTACAAGTAACATCAGACTAAAATTTGTCAATATACATTTTCAATAAACATTATAGTGACATTAAATATATAAAAATATAAATAGTTTTTGGATAAATACAGTAACTTTTGATCAACTCATACGCTCATTCAGAGTAGTTATGGATAGATACTTTAGTTGGTTGAACAGTTAAAGTAACGGTGTACTTACTCATCTCTGATGCTAACATTAGCCTTTAGCTCTGAACCTTACACCTGACTTTATTGATCACCTGACTTTGCATTTGGCGCCCCAACAGGCCAATCAACACGACGATAATGACCCTCTAAAACTAATAACACGTACTGGCTGCTCGCTCTAGTTTTTAGGAGGACATAGTGCATTTGTTGGGGACTGTTTTCAGTGGTGGATTAATCCACATTTGCTGCTCTAGTGAGGGTGTATGTGAGACATTAACAAGAGTGACCTCAAGAATGTCGAGTCTATTTTGCCTCCTTGACATGACTCCACTGTTGAATCTGATTCCTTTTGAGACATCAAGGCCAAAGTGTTATTGCTGGTGGGCCAGAAACTTGGTCACATATCGACTTTGGGCTGACGGGTAAACCTACACGTTTCAGGATGAATATCAGTAACGGGAGCTTCAGTCACTTGGCTCCAAACAGAACCATCAGCTGAATCTTACCCTCCTCAGCAGCTGAGCCAATCATCCCAAACATCAGGTGACCCGCTGACCTCAGATCTGCTGGATGGAGTCCAGAGGTCCAGGGTGGAAACAGGCTCCGATCCAGACCCAGACTGGTGAACTTACTTTCATTCCCTTTTAGAGACCTGAATGTGGGGAGCACACAGAAGGATCCAAGTCACACCTTCAACAGTGATAACGCAGCTTTGCTGATGATAGTCACGCTTACCTCTGTAATGACTTTGCTATTTCCCGTTAGCATCTGTACAGCCTCCCGTATACGACTTTTGAAACTTGTCCAAACTTTGTTTCAAGCTGCTAACAGTTCATGTATCAACATATATAAACTATAAACTATATTTTCACTGTCTGCAAGCCTGAAAATGTCTAAAAAACTAACTCAACAGGTCATTTTGTACAACACACTTACAATACTACAAACAACAACAAAAAACAGATAATTGACCCTGTTAATGTTAAGACAAGGTATTAAACAATATAGATAGAAAAAAAGAGACCTGACCTTTCGTATATGCGCAGCCCTTTAACCCCTACATTTATGTCATGGCTCTGTGACATTGCGTCTGTGATGTATTCTTTGTAAAGTTGCTCTGAAATTGTAACTTTTTTCTTGGTTTGTGTCCTGATACGATGAGTAAACCAGCCCCGCCAGCCAGGACACAACTGTGCCCTGTGAAACGTTTGGAGAAGGCAAAGCATACACTGACAGAATCTGGAGTTACGGTACGTAACGTAACTTTCCATTTTGTATAAGCTTTGTTAAGTTCTGAAATAAAAACAAGACAAACATACAAATAATGCACAATGTCATCAGCAAACAATTTAATAAGAATTACTTTTCCCTCAACTGTTTTTCTCATAACTTTTTTTATTGCATAAAAAATGTAAAGTGAGTCATCTAAATGTAATAATTTCTTCACAATCATGCTGCCAAAAAATTGCACAATGTATTAAAAAAATCTTCATGAAAGTTAACATCACTAACTACATTTCTTTTGTCATACACGTATATAGATTTGATCTATATATAGTTTTTTAAAAACATTTGTATGTTTTGATAAGAGCTCAGTAAACGTCGTGTTCACAGCACGGACATGTGGACCAAATGGACATTAACAGACACAAACAGGTCAACTTTTTTTTTTTTATCCAATGGCACATGTATTTAAAGAAAAATAAATTAAATGTTCTCAGTCTGGGTTTGGCTCTGCAAACTTTAACTTTTCTGTCTTATCGTTGGCTCGGTCTTGCAGGTTTTAAAGGCTGCCGGTGAAGTACTGCAAAGTCTTCATTTAACAGCAAAAACACAAGACGAGACGAAAGCTCGATTATTTGTCAAATCAAATTCAAATAATGTAAATAAATGCAGCCCAAGTCACGGTCAGAACCAGAGAGCGGCCATGGTTGCCAATTGTTTTGTCAGCATCATTTATGAACACGTTACGTTGAGTTTAAAGTTTTCCGTGATCGTGATTTATTATCTTGATTTCTTGAGATCATCCACGAACTTTGGTTCGATACAAATTATTTAGAAGGGTACTGTTGTATTGCTGACCCAAGATTCAAGATTTAACTCCAAAATTTCAAGACAGGATTTTGATCAAGTACACCATTTTATTGTAGTAATTAAACTGAGGTAACAAGTTTAATATGTCAAGATTAGAGACACTGATTTAACTCCAAACTTTGTCCAGACTTTTTTATTTCTAGAAATTAAACTCGTGACTTTGAATTAATGATTTTGTATTTTGTAACAGTCAACAATTTTGTACCCAATCAAATTTGTAACTATTCCCAGGTGTCTAATCAACATAAATTCTTGATGCTGATTTAATAACCTGTAAAAATTTGTGCTTGATTTTATTTTGTACCCAGATCTCTGATCTCGTAACTTAAAACTCTTGACTTAAACATCAGTGGGTAACAGTAATTTATGTAAATATGTAACAAACTTTGTAATTTAATCCGCACCTATGAAGAAGTTGCGATCACAATAAAACTCTTGCCATCTCGAGATAACGCGTCCTAAAAAACTGAAAAGCAACCACAGCTGATCTTTGGTTTCCTGACTCAAACTTTGTTTTTGTCCAAACCACAGTCCAAGAAAACACTGTCACTTCATCGAGTTACATTAAATCCACAGAAAACCTCTAAAGTCATCCTTCCCTTTGCTGACACACACATAACATCACAAACTGACGAGGAAGGATTCAACCATTGAAATCATTAACTCGCGTCACAGAGAACATGAATCCTTATATTGAGCATTTTTCACACATCGAGTTTCACCGTATACAAAATCTATCGCAAACAGCTGCGTCCAAAGTACAACTTCTTCACCTCGGTCACAGTCTGTCAAAGTCATCCCATAAAAACTTTATCAAATGTGTATATATATATCATCAATAGATAGCACCGTAATACACCGTAATACAAATAAGACAGTTATTGGAGATTCACGTACAAAAAGACAACCAACACAAACAGACAACACACACACACAGTGTGAAATTAAAACAGCTACATTAGTGTGCAAGACTGTCAGATTGATGCATGCACACACTGTTTAAAACACACACATTCACACACACTTCTTTTTGTTTTACACTGCGAGCCCTATAACATTTGATTTGTGCGTTACCATCAAGCCTTTCCCTCCAAAAAAACAGGCACCTCGTGTTTTATATGGAAGTCCATTTCTGTCGAGAAAACACAAAAATACTCAGGCGTGAAATTTAACTGGAAAATGTCACCAAGTCAAAATTAAAAAAAGTGAATATATTTCGAGTAACTAAATCAAAATTATGATTGCAAGAAAAAAATCTGAGCTGCTCAATAAAACATAACATAAATTTGTGTGTTTAATGTCAAAATTGTGACATCCAATCAAAATTTTGTGTTTTTAGGCCAAAATTTGAAAGTTTCTATGAAGTAAAAAAGAGTTTTTAATCACGTCACCTACGTCATGTCATGGCATTAGATTTTACAGGAAACACGCAAAAATGAGGACTTCATGTTTTATGGAGACTTTAAAAACTTTAATCTCTTTTTCTTCTTTTCTTGGCATAAATGAGCTTCCATACTTTTGATTAGATTTAATTAGATTAAAACATATCTGTTTGGATTATAATGTAATGAGCAGTGTCAATTTTGACCCCCGGTTTAGAAAATGTTCTATCTAAAAATACTAATGTAGTTAATTGATAAAGGTTCAATGTGTCAGAATGAATTACAGACAGTCGTCCCCTCCAGACGACGCTCACGCAGGGTGCCAGGTTGATGTGCTGAACCTTCACTAGCGCAGGACGAGAGAAACGTAACGTAAACGTAACTATCTGAACTCTGGTACTCTACCTGTTGTGTTCTGGCTTTGTTTGTTTCATGAATCAGCTTCTAAATCAGAGTCTGACTGAAATTTACGCTGTAAAATAGTGACACGAAGAAGTTTAGTTTGTAAAGAGAGAGAGAGAGCACTGGTGGAGATACATCCAGGTAAATCAGAGTGAGGGAGATTGTTTCATAGCGGTTCTGTCCAGCACACATAAACACAGAGAGAGGGCTGGCTCCATTCATGGCAGCGGCAGCTAGTAGTGGCACTTCACTGACCTGCCGCGGCAGCTGCTGCTGTTCTGTTCATTAGACTCGCTGGCAGTAGCATTTCCATTACGTGATTTGTGCATTAATTTGGTTTTAGGTTTTCTTAATTAATCTCTCAGCTGCTGCCGCTGTGTGGGGCAGCTGAACTAAACACACTGTCAGCACAGACACAAACCCCCGTCTCCTCCAGTGACTGACAGCCGTCAAACACTATCAAGACGGAGTTCATGCACTATAAACTATGAAACTATAAACTATGAAACTATGAACTATAAACTATAAACTATAAACTATGAAACTATAAACTATAAACTATGAAACTATGAACTATAAACTATGAAACTATAAACTATAAACTATAAACTATTAAACTATAAACTATGAAACTATAAACTATAAACTATGAAACTATAAACTATAAACTATGAACTATAAACTATAAACTATGAAACTATGAACTATAAACTATGAAACTATAAACTATAAACTATGAAACTATAAACTATTAAACTATAAACTATAAACTATGAAACTATAAACTATAAACTATGAAACTATGAACTATAAACTATAAACTATGAAACTATAAACTATAAACTATGAAACTATAAACTATTAAACTATAAACTATAAACTATGAAACTATAAACTATAAACTATTAAACTATAAACTATGAAACTATAAACTATAAACTATGAAACTATAAACTATAAACTATGAAACTATAAACTATGAAACTATAAACTATGAAACTATAAACTATGAAACTATGAACTATGAAACTCTCCCAGCTGCTGTCGCGTCGCTTGTGTGTTGTTTGTGTAGCTAACCTCTCCGCCTGTTTCTGTCTCTCAGGTCTGGTAGAGTCCAACTCTGTCAAACTGCTGCGCTCGCTTGCTTCCATCGTTGTAGTGCGCTGAGTTTGTTTGTTTCATACCTGGCAACCCCGGATATCGAACACGGAACGAAGTGATCAGAACAACAAAGGCCAGAACATAAAGAGACGGGCCGGGCGGTACATTTGAAAATAAAAACATTTTGGCTGTCAGGTTTTTGTCAACAAGCAATATTTCAACTGAGCATGTTTCCTTAAGAACTGATGATATAGCATATTAATTTTATGATTTAATGCAGTAAATATCTGACATATTGTACCTTTAATTTGTTTATATATTTTGTCATAATTTAGTTTTTCAAGTTATATTTTATGTCATTGTGACAAAATGTGAATGAATATTTTCTGTCATAGTTTTCTCGACAAAATTCACACAACTAAATAGATTAGATTGTCTCTTACGCTGAAGTTGCTGCAGTCTGATTAGCTCTACTGTTAACCAAACCACTGACAACAAGTCAGCGTGTCCAGAGTCATAAAAAGGGGCTGGGGCTTGAATCAAATGCACACAAATGAGGGAATTGACATTCATAATGGTATTTTAAAAAAATCACTCATGGCATTTCTAAATGACATTACTGCTATCTTTTTGTCTCTACAAACTCTTGACATACACAAACACACGAACACTGAACATCACAGAAAAGTTTGAATCAACTGATCCTGACACCGGTCGATATATCAGCACTAATATGTATGTAATAATGTAATAATGTAATCTGACTCTCTTCAGCCTCGTTGACACAAACACACGTTAAAAGGCGTCTTTTCTCGCCATGTCGGCCTTCTGTACATGCTAGAACTGTTTTTTCTCTCCATAAAACGTGTCTACTTTAGCATGTTAGCATGTTAGCATGCGGTCACACAGGACTGAATTGACACTGCTGCTACGTTAGCACGCTAACGTTTCAGCTGAAGTTACGCTGGTTAACAGAAGTCATAACTTTCCTTTCTGTAGGTGAGAAATAACAAAACAACAAAGATATTTGTTTGTATAATGATATTGTTGTAGTTTTAAATTTGAATTAATTCGGTTTCATTTCTGTAGATTTATTATTAATTTTATTTAGTATTCATTTATTAGACACCAGTTAAATCATGAGGTTTTTAGACTGTGATAATCTTTATTACTAGAATTTTTAAATCAAATATACTCTGCAGTGTTATTACTAGAATTTTTAAATCAAATATACTCTGCAGTGTTTTTGAAGTAATCTCTATTACACCATAATTATATTATTTTGTTTTTCCAACTTTAAAATGCTTAAGATTATTTTAATAATTATTCAATAAACTTTTTGCGAGGTATCAATCGTTGAAGACATAATTAGCGTTAGCTGCTAAACTACTGTAGTACTTCGTTATTTATTGAGGGAAGTTTGAATTTGTGCATTTCGTTCCGCTTCACATTCATACATTTGCACACATCTTCAACACTGAGCTGCCCAGTTTAAACACACTGATGACTTACTGGGAAGATCACAGTGCAACTTTTAGTCTGAGGAAGAATCTAAGCACACTTTGCACCAGATAAAAAAAAAGAACATTTCATTCATTATTATTGATCTGTGACGCTCTGTTGGACATCAGTATTTTCTGATCTGAGTATCAAAAAATGTCAAGTATGCTGGAAGTCTTCCAACACCAGACGATAAGTGAGTTTCCAATTCTCAATATTAACATTTGAATGAAACAAAAGAAGTCGATGTTGTCAAACGTTTAAAGTTTTTGGCTCAACACGAGCTGCACGTCTAAACGAAACACTGAGGAGAGTACGAGCCTGAGAGTAAAAAACAGAGGACGCTAACGTGAAGTACTGTATTTTCTCCCCTAATTAGTAACTCTTTAATGAATGTACAATTGTGAGAAGAAAATGTTAGCGTCAGTAAACAGAAGAGTGCAGAGAAAACAAAACAGTAGCACATGTCCACAGCTGGCTAATGCGTTAGCCGTTAGCTCTCCAGCTACAGTGATTCCTGTAAAGACTCCAGAACCAAAGATTTTGTGATGAATACACTGATTAATTTTTGCTGTGCCACTTTTAAGTGTAACTGAGGCTTCAAATCTGTTAAAATTTGATCTTAAATCAGGAATTTTAGAAAGAAAACGTTTCTATGAATACGAACAAGCTTTTGACACCAACTTGTGTCATTTGACTGTTTTCAATAATTAGTTGGATACGAAGCTTCGCTCAGATTTATGAACGCTTTCAACATCTAACTCCTGACTTAAATAATTTAATTACATTTCAATTTTTCTGTTTGTGTGAAGACAACATTAGACTTGTTGGTAAATAAAATACTCGAGTAAGTATCGATCCGATATCAGTATTGATACTCAGACCTACGTTAATCTCTTATTGCAGATGTTTGGACATTTATTTATTGCATACTCGGACGTTGAGATGATTGAACTGATTTTGAAACAAAATGTGAAAGTGTGACATAATTTTCGATAAAACACCTTCTGACAAACGTCACTCACTTTTGGCTGGTTTGAAACGTTCCTCCAAATGGATGCTCGACACGTCGTAACACACACACACACACACACACACACACACACACGGTTTTAAATGACTGCTAATCTCAACGTGACATTACACAGCATCCAGTATTATGATTATTACGTCAAGAGTTTTGACCCTTGAACACACCACATGAACACGTACAAACAACAAAGATCTTGGCGTTGAAAAAGTCATAAAAAAGTTTTTCTCGTTTTTTTTTTCCCGTTGATTTCAAAGATGATTAACGTTAGCGTAACGTCCTCCTTTCTCTTCTTCTGTTTCTGTATTCAGGTCGTCTTTGCCCTTGTTGCTCAGTCAGAAGAGTTTAAGAGTGTGTGGTTATATTTCGGACAGAAGTACGTCCATCGCAGTGAAGGAATATTTTGTTCTCGGGAAAGCCAAAAAATGGAGATGACAGGGCGGAGCTTGGTAAATGAAGAGCGAGAGCCCGGTCAGACCAGCATGCAGAGACCGCTGGTTAGTGTTAGCATGTTTTCAGCTACAGCCATGTAGCTCTGAATCAAATAAAACATCTTGCTAACAATTAACTAATTCATTATCTCATCATTTGAATGCAATTTTGGAGTTTTTTTGTAAATAATATCAAATATTTTAACTCCCGTCAGGTTACTGAAGCCCCAAATTCAAATCGAGAACGAGACCGCGACGTCCTGCGATCACATGACCGAGCTTTGAACACTAAAAACGTGTGGATGAACTTTGCTGTTCTGGTCTGACTGAGCCCAAAGAGAAAGACGGAGGGATGAAAGATGGAGGAAAGTTTGTCACGCTGACACTGATAAAGTTTCTGACTGAAGAGAAGTGCATCATTAATAAAGTCAATTCTGATTTCATCACAGTAAACAATTTCATGAGGAGTGAAACAGACGGATGGATGGATGAAGGAGGAGAGGGATGGATGGATGGATGGATGGATGAAGGAGGAGAGGGACGGATGGATGGATGGATGAAGGAGAGGGAGGGATGGACGGATGGATGGATGAGGAGAGGGATGGATGGATGGATGGATGGATGAAGAAGGAGAGGGATGGATGGATGGATGGATGAGGAGAGGGATGGATGGATGGATGGATGGATGAAGAAGGAGAGGGATGGATGGATGGATGGATGGATGAAGAAGGAGAGGGATGGATGGATGGATGGATGAGGAGAGGGATGGATGGATGGATGGATGGATGGATGAAGAAGGAGAGGGATGGATGGATGGATGGATGGATGGATGAAGAAGGAGAGGGATGGATGGATGGATGGATGAAGGAGGAGAGGATGGATGGATGGATGAGAGGAGGAGAGGGATGATGGATGGATGGATGAGGAGAGGGATGGATGGATGGATGGATGGATGAAGGAGGAGAGGGATGGATGGATGGATGGATGGATGGATGAAGGAGGAGAGGAAGGATGGATGGATGAAGGAGAGGGAGGGATGGATGGATGAAGGAGAGGGATGGATGGATGATGGATGAGAGAGGATGGATGAAGGAGGAGAGGGATGGATGGATGGATGGATGAAGAAGGAGAGGGATGGATGGATGGATGGATGGATGGATGAAGAAGGAGAGGGATGGATGGATGGATGGATGGATGGATGAAGGAGGAGAGGGATGGATGGATGGATGAGGCCTACTGGTCCTGGCTGGTGAAGAACTCTGCAGACGATCCGTTGGTTTCTGTTTCAGTCCGTTCAGAGGTCGGTTCAGGTCCGTCCAGATGTTCTCCTTTAGTCTGAGAACCTGCAGAAACACGGGACGACGTTCAGGATCGACATGGACGCAAAGTACACATTTAAGCTCTCTGTACTCGATTACATCTCAGAGTACAGTCTGCGTACCTGCCCCTCCCTCTGCGTTCGGGCTGCTCTCCGGGTCGATGGACGCCGGCTGGGCTGCTGAGGCAGGAGTAGGGGGTGATGGGTAATCGGGCGGAGTCTCGTTCTCGTCTCCTGATAGGCTCCTGGGGACGCCCGTTACCACGGCGCCGGAGAGACTCACAGGTCGCTTAGCGATGGGCAGCTTCCTCTCTGAGAGAAGAAATCAGTGAAACACGTTTATCAGACAGACAGGAAGTCGACCTGTGATGTTTCCTGTTTGTTAAAATCAATTAATTAATTATTCTCCAACTTCTTTCTTCGCTGCTGAATAAAATATTCGTATATTTCTATACATTTCATATATCAGAGACGTACTCTTCTTTTGTCCCTTGTACTGCTGGGACTTCTTCCTCTGTTTGGATGCTGCTGACTGAAGATCTCTGCAGCCTGAAACATTTTTATTTCATTCATTTATCATGTAGTGTTTCTGTAAAATCTTCATAGTGTGTGTGTGTGTGTGTGTGTGTGTGTACCTGCATTAACAGCTGGAGGCTGCAGCTGGTACCCGGTCAGCTGACACCAGCCGACAGGGTACAGGTCAGGTGACTCGCAGTCCACCCACTGATCGTACTCGTCCTCCCAGCCGTCAAAGTGTATCCGTAGCAACCTGTGGACGATGCGGGTCACCGTGGCGACGCAGACCAGCCTGGGTTCCATGAGGTCCACGGCCTCGAGCTTCATACCGGGCCGGAAACCGTGGTTAGGGACGTCCTGACGGAGGAGGGAAGAAGACGTGTGAGTGTTTTTAGACTATCGTTACATTAAAGATGATTGTTACTGATGAGCCTCTGAGCTGACCTTGTTGAAGAGGTTGACCGGAGCAGCCACAGACTTTGCTTCCTTCAGATACTCGAACCACCTGAAGGGAAGGTTGGTGTAACCTGACGGACACAAAGAGCAGATCAGAGCTTCATGCTGTTCTTCCTCTGACATGAGATCTGTGTGCTCTGTGAGGTTAGTGAAGTGGAAAGAGTCTCAAATGATTCAGAGAGACGAGCATGAAACTAAACAAACAGCAACACTTTAATATCAGTCTGAGTGTTGTCACAGTTACCTCGAGTTTCTGCTCCACCTCCGCCTCTATCAGTTAGTTTGTTCGTCTCATTTTGTGAATTTGGCGTTTTAACATGTTTTAATGTTGCTGCAGATCGAGACGGTGGAGGAGCAGATACTCGAGGTGACGATGACGGCAACGGTGACGCAGACGGTGACGACGATCATAATGACAACGATAATGACGCCGGCGACAACGATGATGATGGCGACGACGATGGCGTACCTCTGGGCGGCGTCAGCTCGATGTTGTTGATCTCACAGAATCCGGAGGGGAAGATGGAGGGAGAGGTGGAGTGATAACAGAACCAGTCTGAACCGTCAGCCGCCTCAGAACCGTCAATACCGATCATCAGATACCCGTCTGCCAGGACCTGGAACAGAGACCAGAACTGGACTTAGTCTGGACCTGGTTCAGGTTCTGGTCCTCAGCTTGTTTATGGACTGTTTCTGGACCTGGTTCAGGTTCTGGTCCTCAGCTTGTTTATGGGCTGTTTCTGGACCTGGTTCAGGTTCTGGTCCTCACCTTCCTGACGGTGGCCACACAGATGGCCGACAGGTTCAGAGGGTCGATGGCTTCGAGCTTCATCCCGTCTTCAAACCAGGAACCGCTCTGATCCACCTCCTTCACCTGCACAGGTACACACACACTGATCTGAGATCTGTCAAAGGTCAC
>CP136877.1:27702677-27850177 GCA_033000465.1 Sciaenops ocellatus | reverse complement strand
TTCCTCAAAATTCTAACTTATATCTTAAATTTTTGACTTTTTCCTCAAAATTCAAAAGTAATCTATTTTTTAAAAGGGATAAATAAAGTTTCACTGAATTGAATTTGATAACAACAAGCGTGAACAGATGAACTCACGTGTTTGAAGCAGCTGACCGGTGCTCCCATCACATCCCCGTCTCCAAGGTAACGACCCCAGTCAAACACCTCCACGGTCACTGCAGCAAACAAACTGACTCAATGGACAGTGAAGTAAACTGTAGCTGCTGCTAGCTAATGTTAGCTCATGTTAGCTGCTGTTAGCTGCCGTAAGCTTTAACTCTTTCTGAGGTCTCACCGCTTTTCTTGACTCCACCATGCTGGTTGGCTTGGTGCTGAGCGTAGGCAGCTAGTTTGGTCATCAGAGGCTGTTTCTGCAGAACTTTGGCCTTCTTCGTGGGCGGCTTCCCCTTTAAGAGACCGACAGACATAGTTAGACTTCACCTTCGAGATAGACAAGCTGCTAAAAGTGTAGCTGCTGTTAGTGGGCAACAAAACCGAGCTCTACAGCGTCTGCAGAGTAGACTCCACCCACCATAACAACTGTGTTTAACGAAGATGCCGAACAAAGGGGAGAAAATCTGGAACCACAAAGGCTCCTGAAAGTCTCAAAGACTCCTCATTGAGAACCAAAAACACTCTGACTGCGTTTGTTTGTACCTGCAGTCGGGCGAGGATGCTGGCCTTCTTGGAGTTGGAGGAGTAACTCCTGGAGCAGGACACACTGCAGAAACGTTTGGTTTTACTGTAGAAAGCATCTCTGACACCAACCATCCCGCACATCTCACAGGTCGCTGAGGAAAACACAGACAGACAAACTTCAGAGGTTAATGTGTGGGGGACTATTTTCAGCGGCGGGTTATCGAGGCGTTCTGACTGACCCATGCCGGCCTTTCCATCAGGGTAGGTGTACACCTGTCCGTTGGTCTTGATGAGTGTCAGGGAGGAGGAGGAGGAGGAAGGGGTGAGTTGTGTCCCACCTCCTCCTCCTCCTCCTCCTCCTCCTCCCAGCTCCTCCTCGTCACTGTCCTCCGGGCTGGAGGCTCCGCTCCCCCCGCTGGACTCGGTGCTGCAGCTGCTCCGATCCTCCTCCAAACCGTCCAGCATCCCGAACGAGTCACGGCGCTTCCTGGACGGACGCTCCACCTGAGGACGAAGGAGATGTTCATGTGGAAAGTACTTTTTACTTCTACTCCGCTTTTCGGAGAGAAATATTTTCATTGTCATCGTCATCATCGTTGTCATCAGCGCCGTCATCATTGTCGTCGTTATCATCGTCGTTGTCATCATCATCACCGTCATCATCATCTTTGTCATCGTCATTGCCGTCGTCATTATCATCGACGTCATCATCATCGACGTCATCATCACCACCATCGTGTCATCACCATCGTCGTCATCACTGTCATCATTGCCATTGTCGTTATCAACGTCGTCATCGCCATCGTCAACGTCATCATCACCGTCATCGTTGTCATCGGCATCGTCATCATCATCGCCGTCGTTATCACCGTCGTTGTCGTCATCGTCGACGTCATCATCACTGTCATCGCCCTTGTTATCATCATCATCGCCATCATCATTTTTGTCATCATTAGCGTCGTCAGCATCATCGTTGTCATCATTATCGCCGTCATCGTCAACGTCATCATTGTCATCGCCATCGTCGTCATTATCGTCATCGTTGTTATAAACGTCGTCGTCGTTGTCATCGTCATTGTCGTCGTCGTCGTTATCATCGTTATCAACATCGTCGTCATTGTCACCATTATTGTCGCGGTCATCATCATCACTGTCGTCGCAGACGTCATCGTCACCGTAGTCATCGCCATCATCGTCATTGTTGTCATCACCGTCGTTGTCATCGTCATCGTCATCATCACCGTCTATCTATCTATCTATCTATCTATCTATCTATCTATCCATCCATCTATCTATCTATCTATCCATCTATCGTCGCCATCATATTAAAATAAAAAGTCCTTCCTCATCTCTCTCCCCCACATTCCTGTCACTCTTCGACTGTCTCTATCCAATAAAAGCTTGAAAAAGGCCAAAAAAAAATCTAAAATAAAAAGTCCTGAGCTCCTCAGTTGATACGTCTGATACGATATGAAGCTGAAAAGAAATAATCTGGTGAGCTCTCTGATGTGGATGTAGTTTGATGGTTGGTGTCACAGTCTGTGACAGATTTCATGTTTCCTCTCTCATCACTTTATTTGTTTCTCTGCAGTCAATCAGGTGAAGCTGTACTTCTAAATTTATGTTTTGAATCCTCTCACTGTAACTTATGTCTGTCGTGTCATTTTAGTACTTTGGTTCTGAAAATTTCTTCAACCTCTGATCAAACAAAGACGTCCAGTTTATAATCTGACACATTTGTGTTCACTTCAAATCAAAGTTAAATTCAATTCAAATTTATTCGTCAGTCACCTGATCAATGCAGCTGTTAACTAAACTGATGATCAGAGACAGAACTTCTGTATTTATCTGTTTTCACACACACACACACACACACACACACACTCACACAAAAGGACGCACATGCATGCACGCGCGCGCCCTTGAGCCTGACAGCTGTTGCTCTCCATGCGTGAGTTTGAAGCTGACCCGCAGCCAGCAGCACTGCAGTGCGGTGCGGTGCTCCGTGCACGCGCGCGCGCACACACACACACACACACACACACACACACACACACACACACACACACACACCAAACTCCCTTCAGAAACCTGCCAAGTTTAAGTTCCTCTGACTGGAGACGCCATGTGTGACATCTAATAAAAGCAGGAGTGTGTGTGTGACTCTGCTGAAGGCAGTGTTACATTCGGCGTACATCTCACACACCTAACAGCACAGTGTGTGACTCAAACAACCATTTATTACAGATTCACCTTCAGCAGCAGCTCTGCACTGTGCGGGATGAAGCGGGAAACAGCACCGCGATAAAAAAAAGTGAAATCTCACTGAATTAAAGGCTGTTTGGATGATTAAATGTGAGCCGAATTAACGAGAAGGAGATAATAAATTGGTAAATTATTTAAAGTGTTAGTCAGTGACGTGTCTGCCTCTGTTAACATGAAGTCAATCTTAATATCGCAGCATTTTACAGTGGAGTTTGGCAGGATGACAGTCACAACAACGGCAGATCCTCTGATAAAAAACTGTGATTTGAGCCGATTATTAAATATTATAAACAGTTTATGTGAGCCGATTAAAAGTCTATATCCATGTCTTTAACATAAATGTAAAATATAATTTCAGTGAGGTTTATATTCGTGTCGGAGAGCGGGAAAACTTTAAAGTGTCACATTTCTCAAGGCACTTCTGCGTTGACTTTCTGTCATCTGTCGCTGTGAAGCAGCCTTTTAACAGCCACAACAAAGGCGCGAAACGAGGCTTCCCGCCGGCAGGACGAGCCTCACAACTCACCAGGTCTCTGGGGTTTTCCATCAGGCCGGACCACGCGGGGGGGACACGCACGCTGAAACGCTAAAACCCGCAAAAATACCCGCTAACACACCGCAGCGGACATGTCAACACAGTTAGCATACTGCTAACGCGCATGCGCTAGGGACCGCGGGTCGATGTTCTCTCATTGGTTGCTGTCTCTGCTTCGTGTGTGGAGTTCAGATGAGACGGTGAGGCCGCCAGCGACCCCTGCAGGACACAACAGGAACTACACCACCACCACCACCACATGTTTCATACTTTATTCAAACAAGTGAAAAAAATATTATACTGGACAAATCACTTAAGAAATGTGGCACTTTAAAGTTTTCCCGCTCTCTGACACGAATATAAACCTCACTGAAATTATATTTTACATTTATGTTAAAGACATGGATATAGACTTTTAATCGGCTCACATAAACTGTTTATGATATTTAATAATGGGCTCAAATCACAGTTTTTTTTATCAGAGGATCGACTGTTGTTGTGACTGTCATAACTCTGTATGATGACTCCCCTCTGTGCAGAGACAGGAGACTCATCTGGAAGAGTTCATTTCATAATAGCACTCTCTCCAATTAAGTTTCACAATGCACATTTGCACAAGTTATTGCACAAGAGTCCACATGTATATTTTCATATGTATATTTTCAGAGGTAGAACCATCTGTTCTTCCTCCTCAGAGTTTATTCTATTTATACTGTGTCACCATTTTTACCTCATGCCTGGATACAGTGTGTCTGTTCTGTGTTGTTACTTGTAATGCTGCTGCAACAAAATAATTTCCCTTCAGGGATCAATAAAGTAGTCAGTCAGCCAGTCACTCAGTCTGTCTGTCTGTTCACACAGAGAGAGAGTCACCATGCAGGAGCTGAACAGCAGGCAGGCCTCATACCTGCAGCAGGTAGGTGATGATGATGATGATGATGATGATGGAGTTAAACTGTGATTCAGGAGTGATGATTAATTATTGCCTAACGATAAAGAGAACATAAAAACGTCAGATTTGTCAGTGAAGTTTGGCATTGACTCCAAAGTTAAACAGTCATATCAGTGAAGAGTCAGTATTTCTTGAAGAGAGACATTAAACATTAAAGTAGCAGCTGAAACGTGTTCTGAGTCTGTTTTTTTATTCTTTGATGCATGAAGTGGAAAACTTCCTTTAACCTGATGGAAGCAGCAAATGAAGATGAAGTTCAACCCTCTGAGGTCTGAACAATCACCATGACGGCAGAAAGACGAGACACACACTGTGTTTGTTTTATGATTTATTGTCTTTACATTTTTATATTCATGCATATTCATTAGAGTCTGTTGATGCTTTTAAGATCCACTTTTATTTTTTATTATTCTGTCTCTTCACTGTTTAAACTGTTTATTATATATGTTCTTTTTTTCTATTCTGTCTTTGTGAAGCAGACTGTATAGAAATGAAATAAAGTTTAAAATTCAGATTGAGATGTTGTTCAAATGTTCTGCAGAAAGGTCGTGTGTGTGATGAGTCTGAACACGTCTTCACAGCAGTCAGGATGCAAATATGAAAGTATCTGAATGTCGGCCAGCTATAGTTACACTTCAATTACATGTTACATGTTCACTGCTCCCAACACACAGTTCATGATTCTTCTTCACATGATTCATCTTTGCTTTGTCATTGCACTCTTTCTCTGATGGATCAGCAGCGATGCAGAAACACCAGAATTAAACTGAGATTTTGAAATAATTATGAATTGTTGATTAAAGAGCAGGAGGATGTAGAAATATCAGTTTTTCCTCCTGATCAGTTTGTTCTCTCACGTTGCTCCTGAACTGATGAATCATGTTTATTGAAGCTGATTTATTGAGAGAATTTTCATATAAACTATCAAATATTTGAACAGTTGTCATTCGGCCCTCAGGACACAGAACTTCAGCACATCTGCAGGACAAGTGAAAACCTGACTGTCTTAATGGCGAATGTTCGGTGAACTTTCCACTGAAGTTCTCTGAAGGGGTTGGGCTGCTGCCATCCTGCTAAAACCTGTTTAAAATATCACCATTTAAAGGTTAATGCAGATTAAAGCTAAGCTCCATCAAGTCCTGACACACCTGTAATAGAGCCTCCCTCTGAGACACCTGAGGGCTCACATCACAGCGGGGAGTTTAGACAGCTGCTGAGGGACGAGGTTCTGAAATGTAACTGTAGATGAACACAGAATAATCTGCGTGAACACCTTCATGTTTGTAGAAAAGGACACTTTAAAGGAGGACGGACGAGTGTAAATATGATGCAGATGTAACAAAGTAAACAGGAGTGAGTGATGAGATGTCACCGTGGCAGGTTCTCCGTGCGAGCAGAGCCACCTACCGTGTTTATCGTGGACTTGGAGGTTCTGTTCATTATGACTCGCCTCCTGTCGCTGCAGCTGAGGCTGAAGCTCCGGACGGCAGCAGGAGCTCCAGCATCAGTCTGTCCACAGAGAGAGTCACCATGCAGGAGCTGAACAGCAGGCTGGCCTCGTACCTGCAGCAGGTAGGTGATGATGATGATGATGATGATGATGATGATGATGATGATGATGATGATGATGTGACGGATCAACAGCAGCACAAAAACACCAGAACACAGATGATTAATTATTGTCTAACGATCAAGAGAACATAAAAATGACTTCATACATGATCTGTGTTTGTTTGATGATGCATGAAGTGAAAAACTTCCTTTAACTCGATGAATCCGACAGCAGCAAATGAAGATTTTAACCCTCTGTGGTCGGAGCAATCACCCAGACTGCAAAAACAATTAATCGGGTCATTGACGGAGCACAGAGGGTTAAACTGAGATTCATAAGTGAGTTTTTAAGAGTAGGACGACATAAAATATCAGATTTCTTCCTGGTGTTTTTAGTTTATTTCTTATTTTCATATAATTTATTTGCTGTTATTTGATGGACTGGATGGAAACTTTTGACTGGAGCTGATATTTAAATTATTTATGATTAATTATTGTTTGAAAAGATTTCTCAGCGTCCTCGAGATTTATTTCTTTTCCATCAAAGTAGACTTTATTTTCTACTGAATCTGTTAAAATGAAAGAAACACAGATTTGATTCTGTTCAAGGTTGTTCAGCTTTTTTTTAGTTCCTCAGACCTCTAAGATTCAGAGCAACAATGCAACTAATATTTATGAAGTCAAGTCAACTTTATTGTCATATGTACAGGACATACAGAGTGTTGAAGTAAGTTTAAAGACATCTAAAAAGATATGGCAAATATAAAATATAAAAATATATAAACAGTGTAGATATAGCAGTATAAATTCAAGTTGTGTACTTCAGTACAAATTCAAGGTACTTGTACTTTACTTTAGTATTTTCTCTTTGATTATCTGGGAAAAAACAAACATATGATGATCTTGTAGACACGATGCTTTTGTAGACTAAACTATCAATGTCAATAAAAATATATAAAATATCAACACTTTGAGGACTTTAAAGTGACAGTGACAGAGTCAGTGTGTTACTGTCAGTAGACGACGGTCGGCTCCTCAGTTTGTAGAAGCAGACAGATCCTGACACAGAAGCAGAGATTTGCAGAGCTGTGCAGGATTAACAGAAAAAACATATGAAGTCAATGAGTGTGCACGATATTCAGAATATTTCTTTGCAAGCCAGACTTCATTGACAAAAACATTTTGATTTTACCTCACCTGTCCACCGCTGCCTCGATCATTTCATTAGTTTGTGTCATTTTGTGAGTTTGGATCAAAACAGCGTCAGACCAGCAACTCCTGCCAGATAAAACTTCAGTTTTCATGAGTCTTAATGTAAAAAATCAGACCAACAAACCCTGAAAAGACATTTTACTCATTCAAAAACATGAAATATTGACTTTAATTACATTTCTTTTGTCAGCAGGTTCCACGTAAATGCATTATTAAGTTATTTAAAGTCAAGAATGTAATTGAACCCCTGACAACATTTTTGAGTTTGAATAACTTAAAAACAAAATAAATGTAATTAAAGTCAACATGTCATATTTTTGAGTGCTGCTAAAGGAACCCGTTAAAGTGTGATGAACATTACTAAAAAATATTGAAGAAAGTTTGAAAAGACAAAAACAAAGTGAGGTCGTCTGTTAATTGATTCATTTCATGTCTCTTCTGATTGGTGGATGCAGGTCCAGGATATGGAGGAGGCCAATCAGAGGCTGGAGTATGAGATCCAGAAGGAGCTGGACAGGAAGTGTCCCAGAGAGCTGAGAGAGCTGGACGAACACCTGAGGACCGTGTCGCTGCTGCAGGACCAGGTCAGCTGAACAACACTCGAACGCAACACACATACATCCAAAAAAGTGTCTGTAGATGTAAAAGGCTCGTAAACATGACATGACGTAGATAAATCTTACACACTGGACCTTTAAGTAACGACCTGAACACTTCCTTCACCACGGGATATTTCATCCTGCACACCAATAAATCACAGAAGCACATGACACACAGTCAAACCCTTCCGTCCTGACAAAACCAGGATAAAAAACCAGGACCATGTAAAGACCGAAGTGGGCCAGAGGCAGCTCCAGTGATGCTCAAATGTCAGGCCAGTCGTGACTCGTCAGGATGTTGCGTGTCTGTTTAAAGGTCAGACACGCTCAAACGAGTCTGACTCACTTTTTCAGTCACTGAGATTAAATCTGAACTTTAACTCGTCCTGTAACAATAACAAGGTGTTTTTAGTAACAAGCAATTATCTTTTATTATCATTATACAGACAAAAGTTCTCTGAGGATGCCGTGTTCAACACACCTGAGAACAAAGTGACATTCAACTTCCACTTCAATATGAATATACTGTTTGTGTTTCTACTGCCACACGAGGAGACAAAGTCAAGTCACAACCAGGTCTCGTGTCATGGCTAACAAGTCCACAGGGACGCCTTAAGAGTGAAGAACACGTCCCAAATCAAGACCAACCAATCCTTATTGCTTACCTAAAGATTAAGTCCTAAATTAATTCCTATGTCAAGAACAACAGGTCACAAGTCAAGTCCTTAGTCACATCCAAATAGTCCCAAGTCAGGACCAACAATTCTGTCAACAAGTTGTTGAAATCTTCTGCACTGACTGACCTTCATGTCTTAAAGTACTTGAGTCCACATCATCGGGCTCCAGTCGACACCTCTGACTGCTACGACTAATACTAGCACTACCACTCTACAGTACCACAGCTGTTGTACTACTAAAGCTTTCCTCTCTCTCTTCTCTTACTTACAGATCAGTGAATGTCTCTCGGCCCAGGCTCAGGTGAAGCTGCAGCTGCTGAACGCAGAGCTCACCGTCGTCGACCTCAACCTCAGGTATATCCACACACCTTCAACACACAGCAGGACACACACATACAGAGCAGATCTAAACATATCCCATCATTCTCTGCTCTGTGGACAGATGCGAAAAAGAGCGTGAGCGTCGTGGTGATCTGGAGGTGGAGATTAACAACCTGAAGCTGCTGGACGAGGAGCTGCACGTCCACACGCTGCCGGAGCTCCAAAGTGTGGTCAACGATCAAACTCAAGAACTGATGGAGATGCAGATACAACATAAACAGGTAAAACAATTAAACACTCACCTGGATTCAAATGAACAAACAGCATCTATGTCATGATTCTTGTTCACCTGTTCAGGACATGCAGGGTCTCCTGACCCAGATGTCAGGGGGCATCACCGTGGAGATGGAGCCTGCTGAGTCATCAAACCTGATCCAGCAGCTGGACGACCTGAGAGAGACAAATGAGACGCTGATGGACAAGAACCGGAACGAGTGCTGGTTCAACACCCAGGTGGACAACCATCTACAGCACGCTCTTATTTTGAAATGTGACCACACTTCTCATTTGAGTGGTTTTCTTATGTACAAACAATATCTGATCAGGTGTGCTGTGTTCAGGTATCCATGGTGAGGTCGCCTGAGGTGACCTTTGACCCTCCACCAGAGTCAGAGGTCGTCCATGCTGAGTTGGAGGAACTCAGGGGAAGAGCAGAGTGTCTGGAGGAAGAGCTGACACAACTGCAGGCTCTGGTGAGATAAAACTGCTCGACAAAAGTACCTAGCATTACTTCCAAGAACAAAAGTTATCTTATCGTTAGTTATCGTTTTGGGGGACCTGATCGCTTAGCCTCAGTTAGCTTGATATCATGACCTGGGACCTGTTAGCCTCAGCCTCAGTCTCAGTCAACCTAAGTCAGTACAAAACTGCACTTACTGAATCTATGAAGTTTTAACAGTCAGTTGTGTTTTATATTTTTAAAGACTTATCTTTAGTTTGCTTCTCACCATGAACAAATGACACATTAATAGCACTGTATCTGTCTGTCTGTCTGTAGAACATGGAGCTGGAGGCCTCTGGTCTGGAGCAGAATGAGTACTTTGTCGAGGAGTTGGGGTTCCTGGAGCAGACAGCGGACGGTCTGTGCAGAGACCTGGACTCAGTGCTACAGGCTATAGCTCAGCAGGGTGCAGACTTTGAGTCCTTGCTGGACGTCAAGACCAGACTGGAGGCCGAGATACAAGCCTACATGAGGCTGCTGGATGGACTGAGTCCGCTGGGGTATGAGATGATGATCATGGAAATCCAACTGATTTCTAACAATCTAAAAATCTGTCTCTGGTTTCCAATACTTATTAGCATCAAATTTTATGACCTGTTTAGGTAATTCCCAGGAAATTACTAAGAATTTACCAGACCCATAACCCACAATGTTGTTTTTTTGTACCATTGTACCTCCAACAATAATTTCAGGTCTGTTCTTGCCATTCTTCTCGTCCTTGTCTTGTTCTTCACAGGGTCTTAGGTCTTCACCCAAATGTCACATCTTTCTGCCCCTCTGCCTTCAGTAGAAACAGCACAGTGAACCAAACAGTCAATGTTCAGGGAGAAAGTCTTTGGATGATGGAGGTTCAAACTGTCCCTCGAGGCCATATTGATACTTTCAGACAAACGCCTGTAGTTACCCCACTCTCAGACACCATGACCACTGTCCAGTCAATCAGGGCCCACAGCAAACATCCAGAGAACTCACCAGTGACATCAATTAACACATTGAATCTGACAGACTCATTCCACAACTCTGAAAATCAGATAACAGGAGCTTTTCCTGAAAGGACTGGGAGGGAATCCATGACCGTCAGTGCCATGATCAACAGGCAGAGCAACCCTGTGGAAGATTTGCAGAACTCATCAATTGTTTGTACTCAAATTAGCCAAGTTTTAGACAAAGAAGCTGTCACAGCTTCTAAAGCAGAGACAAATACTGCACCAAGAATCATCACGTTGGTTTCTGACTCACAATCTGTCAGCAGTGCTGCTGTTCAGGCAACACCAGAAATCTTTACTTCCAAACAAAATACCACAGAGGCTGGTTTGCAGGCTAATGAAACAGGAACAAACATTCAAACAGAGATCACCAAAACCATTCTTTGTGCAGAACCAGAAGTAAAGCAAGAAACACATTTTGTAACGACCATAACTGATACCAGCAAACCAACTGTTGCAGAAGTAAAGGAAGAGACAGAAACTCTGATTTCAGCTCAAATAAACTGCACTGAGGACTCCATCCAAGCTAAGAACCAGGAACCTGCACAGGTTGTGTCTTTGAGTTTGGAGACACCAAAAGACGCTGTCAGGAATGCAGGGGAAGAGGTTACAGTATCCATTGTCTCTGGATCTCATGTTCTTACATCCGAGGAGGCTCAGACTAAGGTCTCTACTGACTTGACTCTGATGAATGACAAGGACACAGAAAAACAAGAAAAGAAGGTAAAAGAAGTACCAAAAGTAAAGGTTACTTCACGTTTCCTCAGAGCAGATCAGAGTTTGACATCATCAGATTCATCCAGTACCAAACAGAACAAAGTCATGGAAGATGCCAACACAAAGTCCAGCATTGTAACTGATTCTTCTGGTATTTCAGACAGCAAAATTACCAGTCAAACAGAGATCACCAAAACCATTCTTTGTGCAGAACCAGAAGTAAAGCAAGAAACACATTTTGTAACGACCATAACTGATACCAGCAAACCAACTGCTCCAGAAGTAAAGGAAGAGACAGAAACTCTGATTTCAGCTCAAATAAACTGCACTGAGGACTCCATCCAAGCTAAGAACCAGGAACCTGCACAGGTTGTGTCTTTGAGTCTGGAGACACCAGCAGAACCTGTTGTGGATGCAGGGGAAGACATTGCAGTATCCATTGTCTCTGGATCTCATGTTCCCGGATCTGTGGAGGCTCAGACTAAGGTCTCTACTGACTTGACTCTGATGGATCACAAGGACACAGAAAAACAAGACAAGAAGGTAAAAGAAGTACCAAAAGTAAAGGTTACTTCACGTTTCCTCAGAGCAGATCAGAGTTTGACATCATCAGATTCATCCAGTACCAAACAGAACAAAGTCATGGAAGATGCCAACACAAAGTCCAGCATTGTAACTGATTCTTCCGGTATTTACGACAGCAAAATTACCAGTCAAATAGAGATCACCAAAACCATTCTTTGTGCAGAACCAGAAGTAAAGCAAGAAACACATTTTGTAACGACCATAACTGATACCAGCAAACCAACTGTTGCAGAAGTAAAGGAAGAGACAGAAACTGTGATTTCAGCTCAAATAAACTGCACTGAGAACTCCATCCAAGCTAAAAACCAGGAACCTGCACAGGTTGTGTCTTTGAGTTTGGAGACACCAGCAGAACCTGTTGTGGATGCAGGGGAAGACATTGCAGTATCCATTGTCTCTGGATCTCATCTTCATGGATCTGTGGAGGCTCAGACTAAGGTCTCTACTGACTTGACTCTGATGGATCACAAGGACACAGAAAAACAAGACAAGAAGGTAAAAGAAGTACCAAAAGTAAAGGTTACTTCACGTTTCCTCAGAGCAGATCAGAGTTTGACATCAACAGATTCATCCAATACCAAACAGAACAAAGTCATGGAAGATGCCAACACAAAGTCCAGCATTGTGACTGCTGCATCCGTTATTCCAGACAGCAAAGATAACATCCAGAGAAAAACAGCACAAGGACTCATCACGTTGGTTTCTGACACACAATCTGTCAGCAGTGCTGCTGTTCAGGCAACACCAGAAATCTTTACTTCCAAACAAAATACCACAGAGGCTGGTTTGCAGGCTAATGAAACAGGAACAAACATTCAAACAGAGATCGCCAAAACCGTTCTCTGTGCAGAACCAGAAGTAAAGCAAGAAACACATTTTGTAACGACCATAACTGATACCAGCAAACCAACTGTTGCAGAAGTAAAGGAAGAGACAGAAACTCTGATTTCAGCTCAAATAAACTGCACTGAGGACTCCATCCAAGCTAAGAACCAGGAACCTGCACAGGTTGTGTCTTTGAGTCTGGAGACACCAGCAGAACCTGTTGTGGATGCAGGGGAAGACATTGCAGTATCCATTGTCTCTGGATCTCATCTTCATGGATCTGTGGAGGCTGAGACTAAGGTCTCTACTGACTTGACTCTGATGGATCACAAGGACACAGAAAAACAAGAAAAGAAGGTAAAAGAAGTACCAAAAGTAAAGGTTACTTCACGTTTCCTCAGAGCAGATCAGAGTTTGACATCATCAGATTCATCCAGTACCAAACAGAACAAAGTCATGGAAGATGCCAACACAAAGTCCAGCATTGTAACTGATTCTTCCGGTATTTCAGACAGCAAAATTACCAGTCAAACAGAGATCACCAAAACCATTCTCTGTGCAGAACCAGAAGTAAAGCAAGAAACACATTTTGTAACGACCATAACTGATACCAGCAAACCAACTGTTGCAGAAGTAAAGGAAGAGACAGAAACAAAAACTGTGATTTCAGCTCAAATAAACTGCACTGAGGACTCCATCCAAGCTAAGAACCAGGAACCTGCACAGGTTGTGTCTTTGAGTTTGGAGACACCAGCAGAACCTGTTGTGGATGCAGGGGAAGACATTGCAGTATCCATTGTCTCTGGATCTCATCTTCATGGATCTGTGGAGGCTGAGACTAAGGTCTCTACTGACTTGACTCTGATGGATCACAAGGACACAGAAAAACAAGACAAGAAGGTAAAAGAAGTACCAAAAGTAAAGGTTACTTCACGTTTCCTCAGAGCAGATCAGAGTTTGACATCAACAGATTCATCCAATACCAAACAGAACAAAGTCATGGAAGATGCCAACACAAAGTCCAGCATTGTGACTGCTGCATCCGTTATTCCAGACAGCAAAGATAACATCCAGAGAAAAACAGCACAAGGACTCATCACGTTGGTTTCTGACACACAATCTGTCAGCAGTGCTGCTGTTCAGGCAACACCAGAAATCTTTACTTCCAAACAAAATACCACAGAGGCTGGTTTGCAGGCTAATGAAACAGGAACAAACATTCAAACAGAGATCACCAAAACCATTCTTTGTGCAGAACCAGAAGTAAAGCAAGAAACATATTTTGTAACGACCATAACTGATACCAGCAAACCAACTGTTGCAGAAGTAAAGGAAGAGACAGAAACTCTGATTTCAGCTCAAATAAACTGCACTGAGGACTCCATCCAAGCTAAGAACCAGGAACCTGCACAGGTTGTGTCTTTGAGTCTGGAGACACCAGCAGAACCTGTTGTGGATGCAGGGGAAGACATTGCAGTATCCATTGTCTCTGGATCTCATGTTCCCGGATCTGTGGAGGCTCAGACTAAGGTCTCTACTGACTTGACTCTGATGGATCACAAGGACACAGAAAAACAAGAAAAGAGGGTAAAAGAAGTACCAAAAGTAAAGGTTACTTCACGTTTCCTCAGAGCAGATCAGAGTTTGACATCATCAGATTCATCCAGTACCAAACAGAACAAAGTCATGGAAGATGCCAACACAAAGTTCAGCATTGTAACTGATTCTTCCGGTATTTACGACAGCAAAATTACCAGTCAAACAGAGATCACCAAAACCATTCTCTGTGCAGAACCAGAAGTAAAGCAAGAAACACATTTTGTAACGACCATAACTGATACCAGCAAACCAACTGTTGCAGAAGTAAAGGAAGAGACAGAAACTCTGATTTCAGCTCAAATAAACTGCACTGAGGACTCCATCCAAGCTAAGAACCAGGAACCTGCACAGGTTGTGTCTTTGAGTCTGGAGACACCAGCAGAACCTGTTGTGGATGCAGGGGAAGACATTGCAGTATCCATTGTCTCTGGATCTCATCTTCATGGATCTGTGGAGGCTGAGACTAAGGTCTCTACTGACTTGACTCTGATGGATCACAAGGACACAGAAAAACAAGACAAGAAGGTAAAAGAAGTACCAAAAGTAAAGGTTACTTCACGTTTCCTCAGAGCAGATCAGAGTTTGACATCAACAGATTCATCCAATACCAAACAGAACAAAGTCATGGAAGATGCCAACACAAAGTCCAGCATTGTGACTGCTGCATCCGTTATTCCAGACAGCAAAGATAACATCCAGAGAAAAACAGCACAAGGACTCATCACGTTGGTTTCTGACACACAATCTGTCAGCAGTGCTGCTGTTCAGGCAACACCAGAAATCTTTACTTCCAAACAAAATACCACAGAGGCTGGTTTGCAGGCTAATGAAACAGGAACAAACATTCAAACAGAGATCACCAAAACCATTCTTTGTGCAGAACCAGAAGTAAAGCAAGAAACACATTTTGTAACGACCATAACTGATACCAGCAAACCAACTGTTGCAGAAGTAAAGGAAGAGACAGAAACTCTGATTTCAGCTCAAATAAACTGCACTGAGGACTCCATCCAAGCTAAGAACCAGGAACCTGCACAGGTTGTGTCTTTGAGTTTGGAGACACCAAAAGACGCTGTCAGGAATGCAGGGGAAGAGGTTACAGTATCCATTGTCTCTGGATCTCATGTTCTTACATCCGAGGAGGCTCAGACTAAGGTCTCTACTGACTTGACTCTGATGAATGACAAGGACACAGAAAAACAAGAAAAGAAGGTAAAAGAAGTACCAAAAGTAAAGGTTACTTCACGTTTCCTCAGAGCAGATCAGAGTTTGACATCATCAGATTCATCCAGTACCAAACAGAACAAAGTCATGGAAGATGCCAACACAAAGTCCAGCATTGTAACTGATTCTTCTGGTATTTCAGACAGCAAAATTACCAGTCAAACAGAGATCACCAAAACCATTCTTTGTGCAGAACCAGAAGTAAAGCAAGAAACACATTTTGTAACGACCATAACTGATACCAGCAAACCAACTGCTCCAGAAGTAAAGGAAGAGACAGAAACTCTGATTTCAGCTCAAATAAACTGCACTGAGGACTCCATCCAAGCTAAGAACCAGGAACCTGCACAGGTTGTGTCTTTGAGTCTGGAGACACCAGCAGAACCTGTTGTGGATGCAGGGGAAGACATTGCAGTATCCATTGTCTCTGGATCTCATGTTCCCGGATCTGTGGAGGCTCAGACTAAGGTCTCTACTGACTTGACTCTGATGGATCACAAGGACACAGAAAAACAAGACAAGAAGGTAAAAGAAGTACCAAAAGTAAAGGTTACTTCACGTTTCCTCAGAGCAGATCAGAGTTTGACATCATCAGATTCATCCAGTACCAAACAGAACAAAGTCATGGAAGATGCCAACACAAAGTCCAGCATTGTAACTGATTCTTCCGGTATTTACGACAGCAAAATTACCAGTCAAATAGAGATCACCAAAACCATTCTTTGTGCAGAACCAGAAGTAAAGCAAGAAACACATTTTGTAACGACCATAACTGATACCAGCAAACCAACTGTTGCAGAAGTAAAGGAAGAGACAGAAACTGTGATTTCAGCTCAAATAAACTGCACTGAGAACTCCATCCAAGCTAAAAACCAGGAACCTGCACAGGTTGTGTCTTTGAGTTTGGAGACACCAGCAGAACCTGTTGTGGATGCAGGGGAAGACATTGCAGTATCCATTGTCTCTGGATCTCATCTTCATGGATCTGTGGAGGCTGAGACTAAGGTCTCTACTGACTTGACTCTGATGGATCACAAGGACACAGAAAAACAAGACAAGAAGGTAAAAGAAGTACCAAAAGTAAAGGTTACTTCACGTTTCCTCAGAGCAGATCAGAGTTTGACATCAACAGATTCATCCAATACCAAACAGAACAAAGTCATGGAAGATGCCAACACAAAGTCCAGCATTGTGACTGCTGCATCCGTTATTCCAGACAGCAAAGATAACATCCAGAGAAAAACAGCACAAGGACTCATCACGTTGGTTTCTGACACACAATCTGTCAGCAGTGCTGCTGCCCAGGCAACACCAGAAATCTTTACTTCCAAACAAAATACCACAGAGGCTGGTTTGCAGGCTAATGAAACAGGAACAAACATTCAAACAGAGATCGCCAAAACCGTTCTCTGTGCAGAACCAGAAGTAAAGCAAGAAACACATTTTGTAACGACCATAACTGATACCAGCAAACCAACTGTTGCAGAAGTAAAGGAAGAGACAGAAACTCTGATTTCAGCTCAAATAAACTGCACTGAGGACTCCATCCAAGCTAAGAACCAGGAACCTGCACAGGTTGTGTCTTTGAGTCTGGAGACACCAGCAGAACCTGTTGTGGATGCAGGGGAAGACATTGCAGTATCCATTGTCTCTGGATCTCATCTTCATGGATCTGTGGAGGCTGAGACTAAGGTCTCTACTGACTTGACTCTGATGGATCACAAGGACACAGAAAAACAAGAAAAGAGGGTAAAAGAAGTACCAAAAGTAAAGGTTACTTCACGTTTCCTCAGAGCAGATCAGAGTTTGACATCATCAGATTCATCCAGTACCAAACAGAACAAAGTCATGGAAGATGCCAACACAAAGTCCAGCATTGTAACTGATTCTTCCGGTATTTCAGACAGCAAAATTACCAGTCAAACAGAGATCACCAAAACCATTCTCTGTGCAGAACCAGAAGTAAAGCAAGAAACACATTTTGTAACGACCATAACTGATACCAGCAAACCAACTGTTGCAGAAGTAAAGGAAGAGACAGAAACAAAAACTGTGATTTCAGCTCAAATAAACTGCACTGAGGACTCCATCCAAGCTAAGAACCAGGAACCTGCACAGGTTGTGTCTTTGAGTTTGGAGACACCAGCAGAACCTGTTGTGGATGCAGGGGAAGACATTGCAGTATCCATTGTCTCTGGATCTCATCTTCATGGATCTGTGGAGGCTGAGACTAAGGTCTCTACTGACTTGACTCTGATGGATCACAAGGACACAGAAAAACAAGACAAGAAGGTAAAAGAAGTACCAAAAGTAAAGGTTACTTCACGTTTCCTCAGAGCAGATCAGAGTTTGACATCAACAGATTCATCCAATACCAAACAGAACAAAGTCATGGAAGATGCCAACACAAAGTCCAGCATTGTGACTGCTGCATCCGTTATTCCAGACAGCAAAGATAACATCCAGAGAAAAACAGCACAAGGACTCATCACGTTGGTTTCTGACACACAATCTGTCAGCAGTGCTGCTGTTCAGGCAACACCAGAAATCTTTACTTCCAAACAAAATACCACAGAGGCTGGTTTGCAGGCTAATGAAACAGGAACAAACATCCAAACAGAGATCACCAAAACCATTCTTTGTGCAGAACCAGAAGTAAAGCAAGAAACATATTTTGTAACGACCATAACTGATACCAGCAAACCAACTGTTGCAGAAGTAAAGGAAGAGACAGAAACTCTGATTTCAGCTCAAATAAACTGCACTGAGGACTCCATCCAAGCTAAGAACCAGGAACCTGCACAGGTTGTGTCTTTGAGTCTGGAGACACCAAAAGAAGCTGTCAGGAATGCAGGGGAAGACATTGCAGTATCCATTGTCTCTGGATCTCATGTTCCTGGATCTGTGGAGGCTCAGACTAAGGTCTCTACTGACTTGACTCTGATGAATGAGTCGATCAGATTAGATCAGAGTTCTGCATTGTCTGATGCATCCAATAGTGAGCAAAACAAAGTCATAGAGGATGCAGATACAGGGTCTGGCATTGCAACTGCTTCATCTGGTAGGCCAGATAGCACTGACAGCTCTGAGAGTAAAACTGGAATTACAGAGAGTTTTAAGAAAGTAGAAGTTGAAGTGAACAAGGGTAAGGTAGACAGTGTTTTTCAGAATACCACTGAAGCAATAGTAGATCATACAGAGTTGGACAACAAGGTTCATCTAGCAGGTCAAGTAGGATGTCTGAGCCCAGTTCAGACAGAGGTGTTGACATGCATGAAAGATCAATTATTCCGCCCAGTTGATCTAGAAAAGCATGTTAGGAGTCCTGATTCACTTCTGACCCCAAGTGACCCAGCAATGTTTCTCAGCCCAAATGACTCAGACACATGTTTGAGTCCAGTTAAGGCAATGGTTAGTCCAAATGGTGAAGAAGAAGATGAGAGAGTATGTCTTACTGAGCCAAGTAGATGTACAGGTGGCATTGCAGATAACAAGGATGTCCAGAAGCCAGGTAGAAGTATTGGACAAATGCCTGTCTTTGAAGACCAGAGACAGATTTCCAGTGTGGATAGTGAAATAAGAGGTAAAAAAAGATTGTTTGTTAAATCAGCTAGCTTTGGGAGTGTCCGTGCCAATGAAGAAACCAGCTTTAGTGGTGTGATTAGTAAGTCAGGAGGTATGGTCAACAGTGGTATGGCTAGTGAGCTGACAGGTAGATTCAGTGGCAAGGCTGCTAATTCGTCAGGTATAGTCAGTTCTAATGCAGATGCAGGGGTACAAGGAAGAATCAGGCATGACAGTGGAGAGTGGATTGTTTATGGGGGCAATCTGGGACGTAAGTGCAGCCTGGATGGCAGTCCTAGCTTACCCAGAAATGGGAAAGAGGAAGGCCCAACAGTGGCCATAAATCCTGCAACAAATCCACAAGACACAGGAAGATTCAGCAGTAGAGGAGGTGGAGATTGGATGGTGTACAGTGGCAGTCTTGGGCATAAGAGCACTTTCGCCAGGACAAGGAGTGAAGAAAGCACATCAGCATCTGTGGTCCCTGCAACAAGCCTGCCAGAAATGAGGAGCAGCATCACTGGCAGTGGAAGCTTACTCAACACAGGAAGCACAGGAACCCTGCCAACAGCATTGGACCTGGAAACAAGCTCACCAGGAACAAGGAAGTTTGGCAGCAGAGGTAGTGGAGAGTGGAGAGTCTATGGTGGGGGTACTGGACGTATGAGCAGCTGGGCTGGAAGCAGTAGTTTACACAATGCAGATAAGGAAGAAACCCCACAACTACCTACAAGCCCACCAGGATCACAAAGAGCAGGGAGGTTTGGCAGTGCAGGCAGTGGGGAGTGGAGAGTTTATGGTGGGAGTACTGGACGTTTGAGTGGTGCCAGCAGTGCAGACAGGGTCAGTGTCAGTGCCAATGGTGACAAAAGGATCAGTTCACCAAGTCCAAGACCTCGACTCAGCCGTGCAAGTAGTGGTAGTATGCTCAGCTCAGGTAGTGTTAATAGGCGTAGTAGCAGTGTAGGTAGTGGTGGTAAGTTAAATAGCTCAGGTAGTGGTGGCAGGCTCAGCAACTCATCTGGGAGCTACAGGGCCAGCACCTCTGGGAAATACACCAGTACTGGCAACAGTGAATGGAAACCTGTTTACAGCTCAGCTAATGCACGTAAGAGCATGGGGAGTACAGGGCGATCAGGTGGAGGAGGGATGAGTGTCAGTATGAGTAGTAGTGGGTGGCTGACCAGTTCAGCATCTGGTGGGAATCACATTGGCAGCTCAGGGAGCGGGTCTAGCATCACAGGCGGCAGCGACAGAATTAGCGGCCAAGCTGGAGGAAGGATCAGCAGCTCCTCCGGGTCAGGAAGGACCAATACCACGGGGGGGAGGGTCATCAGCAGCAGCCAGCGGCCAATCAGGAGCACCGGCAGCGGAGCAGGAAGCATCAAGGAGAGAATCAGTGTTTGTAAGATGGCGGCACTGTCGATCTCAGCAGCGGGGAGGGAGAAAAGTCAGGACAGACAAAGACAAGCTCAGCGGTCCCAACAGCAACAAAAGTCTGAAGGTAAGAGTTACTTTATATTCACAACATACATACTACACATGTAAGCTTCTTCTTCCTCTGTCTCCATCATTTACTCTCTTTAACTGCATGGCAGGGACGGCCGTTAACAGTACCAAAAATGTGAAATAGAATTGAATTAGTTTGTTAAATTTGTTTAAATATGTTGACAGTAAATCAAAACAATGTTCCATCTTTTGCAGCCACCTCGCCTCTCCTCCAGCAATGGCTGTCCGGAGGCGTCAGGGTCAAGAGTGGCGATCCTGATGGCCCTGATGACAACATGCATCTCTGATTGGATAACTGGGGAGGAACACAGTGAAAAAAACTAGTTTAATGCCAAACAATACATCTTCTGTTAAATGAACAAATATGAGTTGAAAAATGTACTCAGATCATTTACATAATTACCAATCATACGATGCAAAAATACTCAATTACAAGTAAAAATTAGTCTGTTACTGCGTCAACGTATGAGCAGTATTTTACTGTTGATCTTTATACACTGGACGGTTTTAAAGGTATTTCTCTTCAGTAGACGCATCAGCTCTTTATTTCACATTTTATATCTCATGTCGGTCATGTAGGTTTCTCTGTGATGTTTCATGTCTCTCATCTCATTGTTGGTCTCTGTCTTAAAAAACTGATCTGATTTGTACATTTTAATCTGAAAATAAAGCTGATCAATGACACGTCCTGTTTTTTTTTTAGGATTTTAACTTAAAAAGCAGGAAGAACTGTCATCAGAAGAGTTCATCCTTCATTTTCAATACACTCCTTGATTGATGGACTCACGTTTCAGCTGAACTTTATCGTAGCAACTGGACAGGTGACCTCACCGACCCACTGCATAGAGGGGTGTGTCCATGAGTCATGTGCTTCTCAAGGCATCAATGACCCCACAGAGGTCAATAGCTGGGACTCCTCACAGTCAGCTGATTTGACAAACACAGGTCCTGTCAGAAAAAATGTAGATACTCTTCAGATGGTCCACAGTGGCCTCGTCTGGTCTCACTATGACCACTGGAGGGCAGCAGACTTTCTTCTGACAGACACACCTGCAGAGACAGACAGGTGACAAAAAACAGTGTTTCATATGAAGTTACTGATAAGAATGGATCATATTTAAAAACTCTTCAGACGTTTTGTTTGTAAAATCTTCATTTGTGAAGGAACTAAAGCTAAAGTTCAATATGAAGAAGAATAAAGTTTCATGCAGTAGAAAAACTACAAGTACCTCAAAAAATATTTATTGTGACTGTCTGATGAGGAGCTCACCTCCCTCCCACTGCTGTGGGAAGTTATAAAGTCTTTGAGTTCATAATCACATAATCGTCATCAGTAAACAGACGAACCTCGCAGACGTTCAGTGACTTCAGTCTGACAACCCGCCTGAGCTTCAGTGGGGAGGAGCAGGAGGAGCAGGAGGAGCAGGAGCAGGAGGAGCAGGAGGAGCAGGAGGGGCAGGAGCAGGAGGAGGAGGAGGAGGAGGAGCAGGAGGAGCAGGAGGAGCAGGAGCAGGAGGAGCAGGAGGGGCAGGAGCAGGAGGAGGAGGAGGAGGAGCAGGAGGGGCAGGAGCAGGAGGAGCAGGAGGGGCAGGAGCAGGAGGAGGAGGAGCAGGAGGAGCAGGAGCAGGAGGAGCAGGAGGAGGAGGAGGAGGAGCAGGAGGAGCAGGAGCAGGAGGAGGAGGAGACTCTCCAGTATTTTGAATTTGAGCTGCAGTACCAATATTTAACCACAAGATGTCGGTGTTACAAGCAGAGATACATATTGTTTCTTTAAAGCAGCAGAAGTAAAAAGAGCACTCTGACCACCAGAGGGCAGCAGAGTGTGTGCTGACAGATCTACCTGCAGAGACAAAGACAGGTGACAAAGACATGAAGAGCATGCAGGTAAATCATGTGACCTTCATCATTTGTATATTATCTGTATATGACTGCATGTATGAAGGACAATAAAGGAAGTGAGTCAGCTGTTGACAGACTCAGTTATTATAATCTGAATTTTTAATGCAGCATTCACCTGAAATGAGACAGACGGCAGACGAACACCTTCTGGAAAACAAACGTTCAGTCTGAATGTAAAAACAAAACACGCATAATTAATTAATTATCAGCTCGTTGTCCAGATTATCCATGTTTTTCCTGAAGTGAGGGCGCCACGGAGACTACGTCCAGGTTTTAGACAGTCTGCGGGGACGTCACGGAGACTACGTCCAGGTTTTAGACAGTCTGCGGGACGTCACAGAGACTACGTCCAGGTTTTAGACAGTCTGCGGGGACGTCACGGAGACTACGTCCAGGTTTTAGACAGTCTGCGGGGACGTCACGGAGACTACGTCCAGGTTTTAGACAGTCTGCGGGGAGGTCTCGGAGACTACGTCCAGGTTTTAGACAGTCTGCGGGGACGTCACGTTTCCAAGTGTTCTGTGTAATGTCTCTGTCTTTCTCTGTAGACTGATTTCTCTTTTTAAAGACAGAAGTTTTGGTTTGACGTCTTTATGTCGTAGAACAAAACTCGAGTTAATCACAGGCCTTATGTCAAACACTCTGCAGAGAAACGAGGTGTGTCTGCACCAAACAAACATCCCATAAACAGTCTGTGAGTGACTGTGAGGGCTGCTACAGTCATCTGTGTCCGGGCCTCACTGATTACTGTACAAAAGCACAACTTTAGAACTTTATTCAAACTGGATCAGATTTTATTCACAATATATTTGCTGCTTTTCCCTCTGATGTCCTCCGACCGCTCAGCTTCAACTCTCTGTGATTTACACACGTTAGCAGCCGGACCGGACCGGACCGGACCGGGTTGGAGCACAGTCTCTGAGTCCAACAGGGAATAACATTACAGTACTGAGGTGATTTACAGACTTTATGATGGAAACACTGATCAGTGGTGAAGCGCTAACTGGTCTCAGAGGTTCCGTTCCATCCCAGACATTCATGTTCCTTCATATAGCGCCATCATCAGGTCTACATTTTAACATGTTCAGCACTTTATGACCAAAGACCTGCAGAACTTAAGACATAGCTTGATCCTTTTTATGTGTTTTAATGTGAACGCTTCATCTCTGATCTCTGCAGCCGTGAAGCTCTCAGCTCTGCAGGTTTTGTTGGACACACCTTGTAAACTCAGGTATTTCCCTGCTGTTAGCTCGACTAACTCGTGTGTGGAGGAGTGATTTGTGGCAGCAGCTCATCATGGTGACAGGTAGGTGTGGTGTGATTGATGAGAGTTTGGCAGAAGAAAGTTGGAGGGAGGTCAGAGGCTGAAACCGGGCCGTCCGGTTCAAACTGTGCTCGTATCACTGCTGCACATCTCACTTTGATTTAACTACAGAGAGCGGCTGTTTGCACTGATTATCGTTATTTCAAACTGTTCATTTATCTCGTTATGTCGAGAAAACTGAGAGCAGGTTTCTGGGATAGCGAGATAATATCTGGTTACTGAAGTGCTCTGTCCTGTCGACAGACGCCGTCCATGCTCTCTAAAGACACTCCTGATGTCGTGTTCACTCGTGATAACACGGCTCACGTTATCTCAACAATACAAGGCTCGTTTTATCAAACTGACTCATTAGATTAGAGATCAGAGATAAAAATACAGGTAAGCACGGCCGTCCCTGGCCCCTGACCTTTAATCCCACCATCACTAACTTCTTAATGTGTTTTAATTACTCCAACATTAACGATGTCCATGTTTGGCTCATGAGGAGTCTTAAAGTTTGTACAAACTTTAGATTTATATCACATCTGAAAATCTGGAGTTTGGTGAAAGAGCGTCTTTCTCATAAACTCTGAATATAAATAATCTGCATCATGTGACTTTTCATCACCATCATGGTGGACCGACGTCTGCAAGAAAGACACAAATAAGGACTACAACTAGAACCATAATTCCCTTCCATAATTCTGCCTCCAGAACCAGAACCAGAGCTGGGTCCACAGGAGAGGAGCTCGACAGCTTCAGCAGCTCAAGCTGCTTCAAGTCATTCAGTAATAAAAATTCACTTTATACACAGAGCTGAGCTGCAACCAACGAATGGGAGAGGGTGTGTACACAGTATGTGTGTGTGTGTGTGTGTGTGTGTGTGTACACAGTATGTGTGTGTGTGTGTGTGTGTGTGTGTGTACACAGTATGTGTGTGTGTGTGTGTGTGTGTGTGTGTGTGTATGTATGTGTGTGTGTGTGTGTGTGTATGTATGTATGTATGTGTGTGTGTGTGTGTGTACATGGTATGTGTGTGTGTGTGTGTGTGTGTGTGTGTGTGTATGTATGTATGTGTGTGTGTGTACATGGTATGTGTGTGTGTGTGTGTGTGTGTGTATGTGTGTGTGTACACAGTATGTGTATGTGTGTGTGTGTGTACATGGTATGTGTGTGTGTGTGTGTGTGTACATGGTATGTGTGTGTGCGTTGATGCATGTATGAACCTGTGTGTGCCCTTCATTATGGTATTTCCCAGAGGCCTGTTTGAACAGAGTTCTGAAGTATGTGAAGTATGGAGGACAAAAACACACACACACACACACACACACACACACACACACACACACACATACTGTGTACACACACACACACACACACACACACACACACAGTAATCTGTTCATTTGTTATTAATCATTATATTTTGATGTTTTCTCTCACAGGTGATCAGCCAACACTCTGATACACCTGGACTTGAACCAACCACAACATGAAGATCTTTATTTAAACATTACACACACACACACACACACACACACACACACAGTACAGTGTGTGTTCATGATCCTGAGAGGACTCCAGATATTAAACCTTCAGCTGTTTTTAAAGACGTGACGTACGTGAGAAATCTCCAGAAATCCTCCATCGTACGGTCGACTGAAAGCAGATCAACACATCAGAGTGTGTTTCATTAACACACAAAGCTTAAACACACACACACACACACACACACACACACACACACACACACACACACACACACACAGGTAAGTGGAAAAACTGGACCATGTTGGCACAATCTCAGTTTGTGAAATAACAGACTGATGATCAGTGTCACAGAGCAGAAACTTGGCAGCCGATGAATAAAAACTGATCCGCTGTCACTCTCCTGTGTGTGTGTGTGTGTGTGTGTGTGTGTGTGTGTGTGTGTGTTCAGTGTTTGGTTGCAGGCTGAGAAATCATTACACGTTGCGTTGGTTTCAAACGTGCTCGTCTGATCATGTCCGCCTGTGGTCAGAGCGGTAAACATCAGTTAATGACTGTGCTGTGAATCATCTCATGATGATTTCAGGTGAAACGTTCTCAGGTGAGCTCGTGTTTGATTGGTTGGACAGGTGCGTCTGTGCGTCCCTCCCGTTCAAATAAATTTCAGTTGAATTACGACCGTTTACCGTTTAATCAGCCGTTAATTTGATGTTGAAATGATGACTGAGCGTCGCTTTGAGGCATCGTCGTTAAACAACTAAGATGGCTGTCTGATTGGTTGTAGCGATCAGGTGACAGGTAGTCGTGATGTAGCTGTCCAGCCATCAGTGTTAGGAGCTACGTTAGCTTGTCTGCCCTGGCTAGCTTGACTTTTAGTTTCATCTCGATAGCGTAACGTGTTCGAGGTCCCGAACTGAACCAAACTTTGGGCACACTGACTGCGTGATGGCCCCGCTGCACTTCACATTTCCTCCCACGTTTTTTACTGCTTCTTCTTCTGCTGAATAACGACCGTGCGTGACATCAGTGCCGACATTTCACCACCAATATAAAACATATGTACAACTTAGATTTATATAATATATATGTATTCCCCTTCTGCTTCACTACGTAGCCAAAATGGCGAGCACTGAGAGTGAGGAGCGTCCAGCGTTCACACTGGACCCAGATATTCTTCATTTTTGGCGTCCATTACTTTGACTCACAGGAATTTCTTCCTTCTTAAGCAGGAAGTCAGTCTCGAAGCAGGAAATATATGTGCAAGACAGTTTATCATCTGCAGAGTAAGTACCGATAAAGACGCTCAAGATTTGTTAAAGACTGAAGAAATAAAGAAGTCCATACAGTCCTTGAGTCGCCTCCACCTGACGTCTGCAGCATTCACAGCTAATCTTTAAGGTTTTAACTTGCTATGAACGATCTGTCAGCGGGTTGGCGTTCAGCCAACAGAACAACAATCTGAACAGAGCTGCTGTTGAAATTCTGCCAATGTTCACGGAAGTTTGGGTCATGTTGGCGTGTTCGACAGAGTCTGTAAGAAATCAACCCCATTGGACGGTCTTTGAGAAGGCGTCATGAAACATGTTGATGAGTTTCCAGTAACTGAAAGACATGATATGACTAAAATACAGGGCCGCATTCCAAACCCATTTTAAACCTTAATCCACAGAAGTCTCTGCATTAAAGCTTTTTATTGTGTCTTCATTGAACTGCATTCAAATCTGAACTGTACTCAGTGAGATCTGAAAAAATGAAAAACATGTCACAAACTGTTATTTGACCTTTAAACTGAAAACTGAGCTGAGCTCTGCCCACACATGAAGACAAAAGTCTGTCATGGTTATCCTGATGAGGTGTGTGTCCTGTGTGTGTCCTGTGTGTGTCCCGTGTTGGTGGATCAGTTTGTTCCTGATAAATGAAAACGTGACACCACAAAGATCTCCTGTCAGTTTCCTGCATGCATTCGACCTCCACTGACAATCCACCGTCACATTTTAGCTCATAACTAATCATAGATGTACGTGCACATTAACATGAATGTAACTATGTAGCAACGAGCCTTTTATATCTACAAACACCGCGGCTAGTACACCGAACTGAACTGTTTCTATGGCAGTCCAACAGAGACAGACCAAACACTCACTCTGGAGACGCCTTTGACATTTTATCATGCATTTCGTCACCACCGTACTTTCTCCTATCTGAAATTAAGAGTGAATAAACAAGCACGTGCTTCAGGTGTTTGGTCTGCTCTTGTTCACCACATAGACGGATGTTCTACGAGAGTTTCAGGGCCAAGAAAACACCAAACTATCAAAGTTCTGCTGCTGAAACAGGTCTTTATCATCTGAACCCGATGTTCAGACTCAGAGCCCGCTCAGGTCCAACAGAACAGAGCAGAACGTAGACGGCGAGGTCTCAAACACCGTGCTGTGCACGAATGAAGCACCGACCTTTTTCACGTATCTTTTGTATGGCCACATGCACAAACCTCCAGAGAAACACTTCAATGTAAAACAGAATTAAAGGTGTGTCTGATCATAAATACAGCATCACTGTGAAACACTTGAGTTACACATCAAACGTCATTTCTGATGTTTTCTGTCACGTCTTGTTCCAAAGACTCAAAAACACTGAAACTGTTGAAAACGTTGATCGGTGCGTGCAGACGTCCCTCCATGGGTTTAATCTCTTTGAGTTTCAATGACAAAGCAGAGCAGCCACAGGTAAGATGCACCTTGACATTTCCTTATATGGTAAAAATGTGCAGCAGAAAGCAGTTCACCTGATGGGCGTCGACGGTTTGAGCTGCTCGAACATGAACTGATACAGAAACACTAAGAATCCGACGAATAAGAGAAAACTGAGAGAATCAAACATTTCTGCAGATACCAACACGACATATTTGACTGCTGATATCATGTCAGTGTGTTACAGGGGGTCCACATACAGATTCATATGTGCTGACAGATTTGGTAAAAATGAAATGAAGTTTGGTGGAAACAGACTTTTGTCTCTGAGTCTCTGTGAAGTTTGACGAGTGACGATAAAAAGATTTATGACTAAAGAATTCACGCGATGTCCTGAAGGAGAACAGGAATCCTGTCTAGATATTTGATTTATTTCATCTGTAACGTTCAGCTTCAGGCTTCAGTGTCACCCAACTTAAACTTTTACACTTCTGCAGCTCAGTCACTGTGTTCAGATTCATGTTGAGCCACTGCAGACGGCGTACGTCGAGGAAATAAAAACCTGTGCGTGTCTAACATTTCATCTTCAGTACTGTGGTTAATAAAACCAGACATCAAGTGAAACCACATGCCTGCAAATATCCAACACCTTCACTTCTTCTGACAGACGATGAAACATCTCAGTGTTCATGTCAATAAAAAAATAAAATATCTGCATATTAAAAAAATAACATTATAACTAAACAGAGGCCACACAGACTTCAGTTCCTCAGTCTCATAACAAAGAAAAAACAACTTTATGGGGTGTCGGTCAGCTCAGTCGGTAGAGCATCGCCCCGTGTACAAAGGCTCAGTCCTGGCTGCGGCGGCCCAGGGTTCGAATCCGACCTGTGGCTCTTTCCTGCATGTCATTCCCCATCTCTCTCTCTCTCTCTCTCTCTCTCTCTCTCTCTCTCCACATTCCTGTCACTCTCCAGCTGTCTCTGTCAAATAAAATAAAAATTCAGAGTTCATACTTTTTCCTACTTCTGAAAACAGTCTAAATTAATATAAATATACTGCTGCTGTGACAAAGTTAACAATTTAATCTTCAGTAAAAGTCATATTGAATAATTGTACACACACACACAGAAGCTGCACAGCGCAGGCGCCAGAAGATGTGACCTATAACCCTGGATATGTACGCACGCGTCAGCATTACAAAATCTCATTGGATAACAGCGCTGTCCATCACTGTGCACTGTAGCACACTGGATGGATGGACGGACACCGGTTCACAAAACTAAGATGAAAGATCAACAAATGCTGCATTAGACCTGCAAAGACTCAAAAAAGCCCTCATACACAGATGCTGTCAAAGACTGTATAGTTGAATGTTTTGTGTTGTGCTGCTGAACACTTTTACAGACAGTTATAAAAATATAGTTCTTGCTGAGAAGCTCTGTGTTTGATACCAGATCAATACAGAATTCTGTAGTATCACACACTCCTATAGGAAACCATGACATGATGAAACTTCACGTGACAAACTTTCAGTATGTGCAAAAAAAATCACTGTTGACTGTTTGAACAGCAGTCTGCTGGGCGATCGTCGTGTTGCGTAAGTCACGTATGAAACTCTGCATGTCAAACATTCACATGGACAGTCCGTGACATCTCACTAATGTAACTCATTACACAGTGACAGGAAATCACATGAATATCAAACCTGACGTGACCGAACACAAAACAAATGAAAGTCTATATATTCACTGCACTGCACACAACATGTTCCTGTTACATCAGACAGACAGGCAGAGAGAGAGACAGAGAGACAGGCAGACAGGCAGAGAGACAGACAGACAGGCAGAGAGAGAGACAGGCAGAGAGACAGGCAGACAGGCAGAGAGACAGACAGACAGACAGACAGACAGGCAGAGAGACAGACACGGTAAAATAAGGAAGAAAAGTTGTTTTCATTTCATAATTTTCCATTGTCGTCTCATTTTATGTCCTTTTAATGTTCATGCAGGTGAAGTTGTGTCACAAAGACACACCTGAGTGTTGTGTAAGCCCCGCCCTCTCAGGTTACATGTGTTATGTAAGCTGGAGTCGAGGCTGGAGGGAAGATTCAAGTGAAGGCTGACAGGTTAATGAAGGAGGGACGGAGGGATGGAGCTGGTCCAGCTGGCAGCGAAAGTTTTGCCTGAAGCGTGGGAGGAGGGTTAATAAAGTGTGTGTGTGTGTGTGTGTGTGTGTGTGTGTTACAAGACAATGGCTGTCAATCATTGAGTGGAGCGCACCTGTCATGGTGTGTTTGTTCAAACTGAACCTGCTCATGATGATTTGTGGTCTGGAACATTTTATGTTCATGTTGTTCTGACGGCGTCGTACAAATCTAAAATATTTCTACTTTGAATTTTTGTGTAACTTTATATGTTTACTTCACATCTCAGAGGTAAATATCAGACTTTATAATGCACCACAGCTCTAGTTAATATTTACTTTTCAGATGACTATTTTTAATCAAAGATCACAGGACAAACACATCATGATCTTATAGACCATGATGCATTGGTGTAGCCACCAGTATATCTATATACATAAAGTAGTTGAAATGAGCTCAACCTGAAAATAGATAACATTTGACTGCACTCGTGATTCTGGTCTAAACTAGTAAAATGAACTTGGTTTTCTGGATACTAAATCATATTTAGAATCATGTTAGCTTCATTTATAAATCACCCATCAGCCAACACAACGAAGTGCCCACCAGACCAACGCTGCAGCCAGCTGGACAACGCCAGCTTAGCTTCGGTAACAGTTGGCTAGCCAGCCTGTCTTGAATTGCTCTTGGCTCGTAGTTTTCCTGACACTCTCTCGGACAATCTTTTGTTGTCCCGGGTAACCATGCCGACGGCAGTGGTCGCATTGTTTACCTTCGCGACCAGCTGCTAGCGCTCTCCAAACCTGCGCTGCTGCCCAGAGAAAGACCACAGATCCCCGAAGAGTTGAAGAGGAGACGCCGGGGATGCAGGGCCGGTGTCTAAAGAAGAGCTAGGAGGAAATTTAAGCCCTTCCTTCCTACGGTTGTGATGGGGAATGTGAGGTCCCTGACTAATTAGATGGATGAGTTGGGAGCGCTGATGAGGACTCAGCGGGAATACCGTGAGTGCAGTGTGATGTGTTTCACTGAGACATGGCTGCATGAACGTATTTCGGACTCCAATGCCACCGTACCGGCTTTCAGACAATACGGGCCAACAGAGACCGTGGACTGAGCGGTAAGAAGAAGGGAGCAGTGCGTGTGAACAACAGGTGGTGTAATCCCGGACATATTACCGTGAAGGAACCTTTCTGTAGCCCGGACATTGAACTGTTAGCCGTGAGCATGCGTCCATATTATCTGCCATGGGAGTTTACATGCGCCATCATCATCGTTGTTTACATTCCGCCATCAGCTGATGCCGACGCCGCGTGTGACGTCATCACCTCAGTCACAGCCAGACTGCAAACGGACCATCCGAGTGCATTCATGGCCATTTCCGGTGATTTCAACCACTCTCTCTGCTACACTCCCAGCCTTCCAACAGTCTGTGACCTGCCCCACCAGGGACAATCAAACCTTGGACTTAATGTATGCTAATGTTAAGGAAGCATACAACTCCACTGCCCCCCCCCTTGGCAGATCTGATCACAGTCTGGTACTTCTCCCCTACAGATACACACCCATTGTTCAGAAGCAGCCTGTGATCACCTGCACAGTCAGGAGGTGGTCACAGGTAGCTGATGAGTCCCTGCAAGGTTGTTTTGAGACCACAGATTGGGATGTACTGTGTGAGCCCCATGGTGAGGACATCAATGCCATGAGAGACTGCATCACCGAGTACATCAGCTTCTGTGTTGACAGCATCGTACCCTCCAGAAGGGTGCGATGCTTTCCAAACAACAAGCCCTGGATCACCAGCGACCTGAAGAGAGCCTTCAGGGACGGGGACCGGGAGCTACTGAGGAGCGTCCAGAGGGAGCTGAAAAGAAAGCTGAGTGAAGGCAAGGAGGCATATCAGGAGAAGCTGGAGCGAAAGCTTCAGGAAAACAACGTGAGGGATGTGTGGTCAGGAATGAGGACCATCACTGGATTCAAGGCGAGGGGGAGTCAGCCTGAGGGAAGCCCAGACAGAGAACTGAATGTGTTTTTAACAGATTCAGTGGACCTACAGGAGCCACGGTTCACCCCTCCCTTAGCCACACGGACCCCACACCCTCTTCTCTCCCACACCTCTGATGACCAGACTGATGACCCTGCATATCTCCCGACCCCCACAATGGACCTCAACATTTCCCCATCAACACCTTCTGATCTCTGAGCCCCTCGTCACCTCCCCCACCCGCCTGACTGTTTCCAGCAACCAGGTAAAAAGACAGCTGGAGAAACTACGCCAGAACAAAGCTGCAGGCCCGGATGGTATCAGCCCCAGAGTCCTGAAGGCCCGTGCGGACCAGCTATGCGGGGTTCTACAGCACCTATTCAACCTTAGTCTGATGCAGGAGAAGGTTCCGGTGCTGTGGAAGACATCCTGCCTTGTTCCGGTACCCAAGAAGTCGCATCCAGCTGTGCTCAATGACTACAGAACAGTTGCCTTGACGTCCCATGTTATGAAAGTCCTGGAGAGACTGGTTTTGGCCCATCTGAGACCTCAGGTGACCACCTCCCTAGACCCGCTGCAGTTTGCCTACCGCCCCTCGGTTGGTGTTGAGGACGTGATCATCTACCTGCTTCAACGGGCCCTCTCTCACCTGGAGGGAGCTGGCAGCACTGTGAGGATCATGTTCTTTGATTCCTCCAGTGCCTTCAACACGATCCAGCCTACACTGCTGAAGGAGAAGCTCCAGGTGATGCAGGTGGATACCTCCACAATCTCCTGGGTAACTGACTACCTGATGGACAGACCACAGTGTGTGAGGTTGAAGGGTTGTGTGTCTGATCGGAGCACCACAGGGGACTGTACTCTCACCTTTCCTCTTCGCACTGTACACCTCAGACTTTCAGCTCCACTCTGAGTCCTGTCATCTGCAGAAATTCTCAGAGGACTCTGCAGTTGTGTATCAGTGATGGGGAGACTGAGTACAGGGATCTGGCTGATCGCTTTGTGGCGTGGAGTAGGCGCAACCATCTCGTCTTGAATGTGGCCAAAACGAGGGAGATGATTGTGGACTTCAGGAGGACCAGGTCTGACCTGAGCACAGTCTCCATCCTGGGTGAGGAGGTGGAGGTGGTGCAGGACTACAAGCACGTTTGCTTCATTTCTGGTTGGCTAAACTCAACATGTGTGTCTTCATCATGGATCACGTTAGCTGCTGGACTCATTTGGAAAGCTAGCTGGCTAATATCCACTCAGATAGTGATAACGTTAGCAAACAAACAAGCATTGGTTAACCAGCGGCGCTGCATGTGTCTGACAAAGTAACCAAAGTAAACAGCCAATCAGATGATGTTATCCACGTGACCAGGACCAAATAATGAGACTGGTGGAAGCTGGATTAAAAAGGTTAAGACAGGCCTCCAGACTGAGCTACTGAGTCTCTGACATGTTACCTCTTATTGGACGAATGTTTCCAGGTGTGTGTCTGCCAATGAGGCAAAAGGGCGGAGCTTCCCAGGAGAGGGACAGCTGGGATGATAGCCTATTGGCTCACAGCCCACTGGTAATTCTGTGTTAGCAAGCATGCTAACATTAGCCAGTTAAAACCACGATAGTACAACATGTGACACACTTTGCAGTAACATTAGCTTTGACTTGGTGTTGCAGCTTCAGGGAGTTTCAGTTGTTCAGCTGCAGACCGAACACGGTAAACGAGTTGTTGGGCACATACACATAAATACATAAATACACCGTGGAATATCACAGTATGGTGCAGTAAAAGGTATGAAAACACTGAATCTTCACGAAAAATGAAGATAGATCATCATAATGTGAAAAGCCTTTAACGCTGTTACAGAGGCCACATGTTATAAGTTCAGTATGTACAGGAAAGGACTAGTTCAAACATTTAGTTAACCAACTAGTACATCACAAACGTCACGTCACGTACGATCAGTAAGTTGCATAAGAAACCTGAAATATTCTCTCCTCTTCTGATTTCACAGGACACGAACAACAGTCTACTGAGTTCAGGAAATCTATGTAACATACGTTACGTAAGCAACATGCAAAACTTCTTTGTTGTGTATGAAACTTAATATTCACTGTGACTCAGTGTAGTGTAGCCTGCCCGTCTGATGTAACAGAGCTGCAGCATGACGACTAAAATAAGTTTAACTTCACGTTTAAATCAACAGAAACTTCTTCACTTTCACGTTCGTGATAAATCTGGTGCATGAAATCACGTAACAAGAATAATTTGAAACACTGAATTTTAAGTTATTTTGTCATCATTGTTAATTTCAGATATAAATAAATAAATCAGATGTAATTGTTGAGGACTTAAAAAGTATCTGCACAATAATTTGGTACACAGTCTAACATTATAAAGATACAGTCTGGACATGCTCTGATGGAAACAGTCATTATATAACTTCTGTTATGAATGAAGTTTTATTGAATAACCTACGAGACCACACACCGTCCTGCTCCGTCAGTCCTGCTCCATCAGTCCTGCTCTGTCATTACCTGCTGTGGTTGTGGTTTGATCCGGACACTGACTCATTAATCCACTCTAATGTTCCTCTTAAGACCTGAGAAGCTTCACTTTGTAAAGGATTTCCTTCTTATCCTTTTATTGTTGAACTTTGAGGAAGTTTATCATGAGTCACGAACTTTAAATGTTTTCCTGCATTTAGAGTCACAGGGTTAAAAACAGGCTGTAATCTTTCATTCATGCATGATTGATGATATTAAAACTACTGAAGTGTGTAGAAGTCAATGCTCCTCAGAAGTTATTGATGAAACAGAGTCAAAGGGTCGTACCAACAGCTTCATAAGAAACCTGTTGGTCTGGTCTGACAGCCTCAGTGTGGAAGTTGAATGGGGAAGTAGAGCCTCTTGGTGTTGTCAACATACACAGATTTATCTACTAAAAAGACATTGAACTATTTGTATGATTGTTAACGCCCTAAAAAACATCTTACGTACACCGACGATCAGACTGTTGTCTGAGCCGTGCTGTTGACTATGAGCAGTGCTTCTTTATCACTATGTAAGAGCCGCTTAAGCCATGTAGCTTTATTTTGTTAACGCCGTCATGCAAGATATTTGGTTAATTGGGTATATAATTAGACTCTAAAATCAACTGAGGTGTAGTTCAATATACTGTAAGTGTTTGACCGTCAGCGTCGTCATCGTCTACCTCTCATTAAGGACTGCATCGAGTCGGTAGTGGACTGCGTTCAGATGTGGATTTTGTGTAACATTATAAGTTGTCAAATATTCAAATAAATCAACGTTCAAGATCGCCTTCATCTCTCTTCGTGACTGCAGTTGGATTTTCACAAGAGGACTGGGTTAGGTTCATGGACGTGTGTCAAAAATAAGATTTCTTCAGTTGACTAATTGGCCTAGGCACTTGAGCCTTTGGTAAACGGCCACTACACATTATGTGGACAAAAGTATGTGGACACACCTGTCTTGTTAGAGGAAGGATGATGGTATGGGGGCTGTTCTGTTTGTTCTGGACTCCTTATCTCCAGTGAAGGTCAATGTTAATGCTTCAGCATGCCAACACACTTTGGACAATGCTCTGCTGCAACAGTTTGGTTTAAGGCCCCAGCACACAAAGCAAAGGTCCATAAAGATCAAACATGGTTTGATGAGTTCGGTGCGGAAGAACTTGACCAGCCCGCACAGAGCTCTGACCTCAACCTCCATCGAGCACCTTCAGGATGAAGTCAGGCCTTCTCGTCCAACATCAGTGCCTGAGCTCATAAACGCTCTACAGAGTGAATGGACACACATTCAAACACTCAAAGAAGAGTGGAAGCTGTTAGAGCTGCAAAAGCTCCATATTAAAGTATTTGAAGACAATGTCCCTGTTGGCATAATGGTCAGGTGTCCGAATACTTTTGTCCATATAGTGTATTTATATAATAGGCTATGACGGACGTTAAAATGCAGGTCAACCATGTGCAGCTACAGACAGTCTACACAGCGGGCAGGTTTATGTTGTTCAATTCTGAACAGAGCCAGTTCAACAACCAGAACCAGAATTTGTTGTAAGGGTCAACATTTGTTGTCCTGTTTGTTCATTTTACCTCCGCTGCCTTACATTCAACTCTATGCAAATGTTTCATGTCCCTACAAAAGTCTCACTTCTCTGCAAATGTTCAATATTTTATCAGGTTTTAATTTAAATTCAGATTTATCTCAGGTTCATTTTAACGTGTGGCTGCTGTGTTATAGGTTCATGTATGTTTAATGTATGTTTGCATGCTGCTACTGGATACTTGAATTTCCCTCTGGATCAATAAAGTATCTATATATCTGTCTGTCTGTCTGTCTGTCACTATGTGCATTAATGTGGTGTTGTATTTTATCTATATTAACATGTTTCATATCTGTCTCTTGAGTCTGAAGATGAAGTTGAACTGAACTGATCCGTTAAAATGCAGCATTGAGGTCGACCCTGTTCAGTCAGTCAGTTAACTCAGCAGGCAGCTTCATCTCTGATCGCAACATTATTTACTGACTGTCGATGAATCCTGACAGGAAGCAGAACTTTCCTGTTTCCTGCAGAGCAGTTATCTCTGTTTCACATGTTAGCTTGTAGCTAATCTCAGAGATCTACGTGTTACGTGCACGGATTAGATTCCTCCTGTATCGTTCGAGGGAACACCAGTCGCACCAGAAGCAGAGCTTCAGAGCTCATTGTTCTGTAAAAATATCCTACGTAGGCTTCATAATGACTGTGCAGGTATTGTTTGAAAGCTGGGTGTTGTAATGCAGTCCACTTTAGTTTGGGAATGCAGTGCAACATACAAGTTTGTTTGTCGACTCAATGATTGTCATCATGCTGCCGTCAAATCCAAGTTTCAGTTTTTTAGAGTCCCCGCTTCATCTGTTGTAATGTATGTTTTCTATCTGTGTGTCTTTCTAACGGACTGAGTCTGACAGTGAAGTTAAACTAAACTGAACTGATTCTGATTTCTACATTTTGACTTTGTCTTTGCATGCATCACATCGCTCTGTGCATTACATCCTCAGTTAAATCACTTTAAGTCTGTGCTGTCGTGTTCTCTCATCGCTGAATTTTCTTTGTTTCTCAGCCAAACAAGCTTACAGCAACACGCTCGACATGTTGGATTGAGGTCCCAATAACTTGTTCGTACCTGTTAGTTTTCCCTGCAGCCTGAGAGAGGCAGCTGCTCATGATGGGAACAAGCCTGCAGCAGAATACTACACGACCACACCCGCTCTGCAAACAAACTTCCAAACTTTAAATTATTAAAACTAAATTACTGACATGGCTCCAGGATGCATTTATACAGCCAGATCATCTTTTGATGTGTTTGCATCAGTTTGTGTTCATGTAACTGTGACAATTACAGTAAAACCAGTTTGGATTCTGCTGATGATTAACCAGAGATGAATCTGAAAGAAAAACAAAACGGCTTGAGGCTGGCTGCAGAAGTGAGTCAGTCTCCATAAGTCCCCATGTTAAAATGTCCAACTTCACAGCAGAAATAAACATGTTTACAGCCTGGTACAAAAAACAGTTTTGGTCTCTATAGCTAATTTCCCCGTTCATGACAACTGTACTGAGGGTGAATTTTTATACAACTCACCTGTTCAGATTATATTAAGGCTTAAAGTTATGCAGGATTAAGAGCATGGACGCTTTGACTGACAGGTGGGAGCTGTTACAGATGGCTTGTTTCAGTAACGAAGTGTCATTTAACTTCATTTAGTGAAAGAGGCAGGACTGCCAAGATGGAGACGACCACTGAGCTTCACCACGGCTCTTCAGAAAGTTTTAGACAGTCTGCGGGGACGTCACGGGGACTACGTCCAGGTTTTAGACAGTCTGCGGGGACGTCACGGAGACTACGTCCAGGTTTTAGATTTAAACCTAAAAGTGGGGAAGTTTGCTGAAGAGTCACGTTGACTTTTCTACGTATATTGTTCAGCTGTTTCTTTTATAAGTTGCCAAAGACTCGACCTGTCACCATGTTACTGCTGTTTGTTAGAGCGATGCTCGTTGCTCATCACCACCATCAGTAAACGGAGGGACTGACCCGACTCTCTCTGCCCAGATAGAGGCTGTTTTCTGGGGGAAAGAGTCGTCAGGGAGGACTGAGCGGGTCGTGTGAAAAGTGTTGAATCAAACTTGATTTCACATTAAAGATTTGTCTGCTTGTGATCATCAGTTTGTTTCTCTGTTCATTTGAGTTCTCAGTGAACTGCAGCAACACGTGAGGTTCTCACTGCAGTCTGGACAGTTCATATATATTTTACATTCCTACATTCAAGTAACTGTAAATTCTGGTTATGATTTGGACAGAACATCCCACAGATGCCACAGTCCAGATGTCTGTTTGGGTTTAAAGAGGCTGGAACGTATCCCAGCATGCACTGTGAGAGTCGGGGTCCGGTCCGGATGTGACTGATGATGCATCTGGACTCAGAGCTGCATCAGAGACGACTTCAGTGATCCGTTAATGATTTTCACTTTGTTCAGACACTTAAAGATGAATCATCTGTTAAGCTCTGCAGCTTTCATGAATCCTAAATGAACACACACACACACACACACACACACACACACACACACTCTTTGTTGGACCTTAACTCTTTCTTGGGTTGTTTTCTTGACCTTGGTGAAATACCTCGAGCCGCTCCTCGGCCGCTCCTCGTTGTCAGCTCTGTTTACCAAAGATCTGGCGGCTGATAAATCTTCTCCGATCAAACAATGTTTTTATTCTTTGAGCCCGCTCGGCTCCTCGGCAGAACAATAACCTGCAGGACTCATAAAAATAGCCTGCAGTGAGCGCGCTCGCTCCTTCACAGCCGCTGACTGATTGAATGCGTTTTTTCATGCTGGGCGTGAACTCGAAATCTAAATGTCATCCTTGTTTGAACTTGCTCGGCTCTTTACGCTGCAGCCTTTTGATGTGAAGCTGCCGTGACTTTAACATTGCACGTAAATGAACAGGTGAATGCACAGGTGAGGGGTGGATTCCACATTTCTCTGACACACCCACAGTCCATTAACCTTTCTGCTGACTGAGACACCGATGTCTCCTCCCAGACTTGGCACAAGTGCACCTTCCTCCCCCTCCTCCCCCTCCCCCTCCTCCCCCTCCTCCTCCAACTCATCAAACAGTATAAAATATCAGCCGTGCTCTCGGCTCTTCACTTTCTCCTCTCGAGCTGTAGCAGAAAGCCTCTCTGACCTTCATCACTACTCAAAATGTTCAGCCAAGGCAGGATGTCTGGTGGCAGTGGATCCTACAGCAGTAGGTCCATGTTTGCTGGAACTGCATCTGGAGGCTCTTCCCGAATCTCCTCTGGTAGTGCCATGTCCCTGTACGGCAGTGGCGGTGGAGGTGGAGGTGGAGGTGGTGGAGGTAGCTATGGCTTCAGCTTCAGCAGTGGAGGAGGTGGTGGTGGTGGTGGGTTTGGCAGTGGTGCCGGGTTTGGCGGCGGCGCCGACAGCCTGGATGTCTCTGCTAACGAGAAGGCCACCATGCAGAACCTGAACGACCGTCTGGCCTCCTACCTGGAGAAGGTGCGCAAGCTGGAGACGGCCAACGCCGACCTGGAGCTGAAGATCAGACAGTTCCTGGAGAGCAAGACCTCCCCGTCCGCCAGAGACTACAGCGCCTTCTACGTCACCATCGCAGAGCTGCAGGGCAAGGTAAGATGACCTCTGAGGTTTGGTCACGTGACCTCAAAATCAGATACATGCACCTGTCGTCGTCGCTGCCACCTGACAGAGTTTATCATCCATTGAGAAGTTAAAGGCACGTCAGCGTTTTAACACTGTCATGTGCTGGAGATGCAACAAAAGTGTCCTTTAAGTAAGAATGATAAGTAATGATAATATTAATAACTTCATTCATGATTCAAATGCACCTGAAAATGTGCACTGTCATGAAACTGTCGTCATGCAAATACCAGAGCCAGACCGAGTGTAACGAGACACTAATAGTTTTACAGTACCGGCGGTCTGACAGGTTGTTGAGCAAGAAGTGCCTGAAGAAACATACAATTTTTTAATGAAGGGAAACAAGAGATGATGGTTTGAATCCAGTCAGCGTCTGACACACAACAAATCCAAATCTCAGAAACGCGTCTCCGTTTTGAAGAAATCCAAAAGCAAACATGAATTTACACGTGTAGACACAACTTAATTTATTATAAATAAAATAAATATTAGTCAGAAATCATTCTGTTGAGAGAGCTAACAGCGTTTATTTCCTCTTTTATCTCACAGATTCTGGATGCTACCAGAATCAACGGTGGCATCTACCTCTCCATCGACAACGCCAAGCTGGCTGCCGACGACTTCAGGCTCAAGTGAGTCAATGAATTCATGCTAATTAGCTTGCTAACGGACGGCTAGCAATGGGAGTAAACATGGAGAGGAAGTAGAGAGAAGCTCTGGGAGCCTGTTTCCTGTTTCAGTCAACAGATTTAGAGACGAACACTTTGTCCTCTGTGCAGGTATGAGAACGAGCTCGCCATGCGTCAGTCAGTCGAAGCAGACATCGCTGGACTGAGGAGAGTCCTGGACGAGCTGACCCTGAGTCGGACAGACCTGGAGATGCAGATCGAGGGCCTGAAGGAAGAGCTGATCTTCCTGAAGAAGAACCACGAGGAGGTCAGCGGGCTCTCATATCGTGTCTTTGTAGAGTCTTGTAGCGAGTACGCATCCTCACCTTTCATGTGTTTCTGCAGGAGCTGCTGGCGATGCGCACTCAGATGAGCGGTCAGGTGAACGTGGAGGTGGACGCCGCTCCTCAGGAAGACCTCAGTAAGATCATCCAGGAAGTCAGAGAACACTACGAAGCCATCGCTGCCAAAAATGTCAAAGACCTGGAGAGCTGGTACCAGACGAAGGTAAGCACCTGATTCACAGAAACATCTGATGAAACGTGGTTCAGACGTTCATGTTCTGAGTATTTCTGTTGTTTCTGTCCTCTGCAGTCAGAGTCATTGACACAACAAGTAGTGGTCAACACAGAATCCCTCAGCACGTCCAAATCTGAGATCACGGAAATCAAGCGGACTCTGCAGGGTCTGGAGATCGAGCTGCAGTCCCAGCTCAGCATGGTGAACATCACATCCCATCTCCTCTCTTATATCCTCTGTCTTCGTGAGCCCACAGACAAACTGAACCTCTCTCTCATCTCGTCTTCTGCAGAAAGCGTCGTTGGAAAACACCCTGAGCGAAACTCAGAACCGGTACGCCATGCAGCTCGCGGGTTACCAGAGCCAGGTGTCCATGCTGGAGGAGCAGCTGGTGCAGCTGAGGGCCGACCTGGAGAGACAGTCCCAGGAGTACCAGATGCTGCTGGACATCAAGACCAGGCTGGAGATGGAGATCGCCGAGTACAGGAGGCTGCTGGACGGAGAGGGGGGCGGCAGGTGAGGGTCCTCATTAACAGTCCACATTAATCAGTGTGAATGGATTCACGTGGCGGTGAAAACATTTAATAATCTGCTGTTTCTCTCTTGCAGCATTTCCAGCTCCTCCTCCACCTCCACCAGCACAACCACCACCAAACAGAAAGTGATCACCATCGTCGAGGAGATCGTGGACGGGAAGGTGGTGAGCTCCTCCCAAGAGACCATCAGTCAGACCCTATGATCACCATCAGGGGGCGCTCTCACAGCTTGCAACGACTTAAACGCCAAAATAAAAGTCTGCTGAGGAGCTTCAAAATAAAACGCTGTCTGTTGTGTCTTCTGTTCACTTCCTGTAACGAGTTCTCATGAAAGATTCTCACGATTCAGATTTAACGTACAAAGCGCTTCAACAACTGACAGTGAAAAGACTGGACGTAGTCTCTGTGACCGCCCCACAGGGGACTCAGCTCCAGCCTCCTGATTAATCTGAAAATGGTCAAAGAGGTGGAGCATGGGTGGAGCTGAGGCGGGCTGAATGAAGCCTGGTTACTGAAACCAGACACCTGTGACCACACCCACCTGTCAATCAAAGCGTCCACGCTCTTAATCCTGCATAACTTTAAACCTTAATATAATCTGAACAGGTGAGTTGTATAAAAATTCACCCTCAGTACAGTTGTCATGAACGGGGAAATTAGCTATAGAGACCAAAACTGTTTTTTGTACCAGGCTGTAAACATGTTTATTTCTGCTGTGAAGTTGGACATTTTAACATGGGGACTTATGGAGACTGACTCACTTCTGGAGCCAGCCTCAAGTGGACTTTAGAGAGACTTTAGACAAACTGCAGTTTGTGTTTCACGTCACAGACACGGAGGTTAAAGCTTAGGTTCAACCTTCTTACACAAAACATTTGTATTTTTTGATTCTTTAAATCTTTAAATGTTCGATAGACGAAGTCACATTATACATTCACAGCAGCTCAGAAACAACTCAAACTCAACAAAACCATCTTTGTTAGTCTTATAACAACAAAATAAATGTATAAATATTCAGGGATAAAGTGTCTGATAACTTCATGGAAATAATGACACAGAGACAGAAGCAGCTGTTATATCACTCCACAAACATTTCACCTCAAAACTAAATAAAACCGTCTGTTCTGTCTGTTAAAACAACTCTGATTTGTTCCATTACATCTTTACATATCTGTGTTCAGGTCTCATACTGTACATATAACTTCATATTTCAGTGTGAGGGACATTATGAAACAGATTCAAGCAGCAGCACCTTTTGCTCGCTGGTTCATGACACAGTTCATTTATTTCTCATTTCAGATTTGTCCATAAATAAATAAATAGTTATTGGAGGAGCGAGGACGTAAAGTATGAGTTCAACCAAAGAAGGATCTCGTGGAGAATCTTCAGAGGCTTGAAACATAAACATGGTTTGTTCTGAATACTGAACTTACTTTATTTGACCTGTTTGGGCCTCAAACGTCATTTTAATGAAACCATGTGAGACGTTTGAGGTTTAGATGTCAATGTATGACGTAAATAAATGATGTTAGACTAATGTTGTAAATGTGTGTCCGTCTATAGAAGGACTGGAGAGATATTCTCGAGCTGCTCTCACTTTTCTGTCGGCCATCTTGGTTTTGAGACCCTTTTGTTGCACTTACATCAGCTGGCCAGCGGGTGGCAGTGTGTGTGTGTGTGTGTGTGTGTGTGTGTGTGTGTGTGGTGACCAACGTCCTGCTAAACCATGAACGTAAGAAAACAGCCTGACGACTGCAGTGAAGTGAATATTTGTGTTTTATGAGTTCATTAAATGTTTTTATAAAATATAAACCTGTGATGTAACGACGGCTGTCAGATAAATGAGCAGTAAATACTAAAGCATCTCAGTGTATCTGAGTAAATGTCAGTGGGTGTGTCACCTCGTTTTCACACCTGAAGAACACCTGAGCCGTCATTCAAACATTGAGCTCCGCCTCCTGCAGGTACAGAAACTTGTTTTAATACAAACAAACAATACTAATATATAATATATAATATATATAGGATGCAGACACAGAAATATGTATATGAAACGAACCTTTAATCACTTACTTGCAGTGATGAACACAAAACAAACTAAAAACTGAATCCAGGACTCCACAAACAGGAAGAAGCTTCAAAGAAACACAGGAAACACAACAGGTGAATCTAATCAGGGACAGGTGCATCATCAAAAACAGGCGGGAAAACAAGGCAGGAAGTGGAAATGCAAGACACAAGACAGGGAAGAACTACAAAATAAAACAGGAAACACAAAACCAACTCAAGGTTTAACTCCTGTTGATCTACACTGACCTGTAACCAGGTGAATGGTGTGTACGTCTGACTAAATCACACAACAACTATCTGAAACTGATGAAATGTTTGTTTGATATGATGTTTTTAATCTGACCTCAGGTCTGCTGCTTCACTCTCTTCACTGTGTTCATCAGCTGGGATCGGCAGCCACATAACAGGCAAATATTCAGTGGGCGTTGCTATGGTTACCTGGCTTCCATTTACTGTCAGTGTACTAAACAAACGAGCCCGAGGCGGTGGAAGATTAACTACGACTGACGGCAGGTTTTATCAGTCTGAGTGGCTCCTCTTCAGTTATGACACAGTTATGATTTAGAAATGAGCCGCTGCGTTTTATCGTGTCCCAAAACTTTACAGACAACTTAAAGCAAGAGAGTAATCCCCCTGTGGTAACTATGTTCAGCTGTACTCGAGTATTTGTTCTGATTACATTACTTCTGATCAAAAACTAGCGAGTCGACAACTTTGCTAACAGCCAAACATCAACAAGGTCACCAACAGCAGACATAGCAGCCAGCTAATATTACTGACTAGTCCAACAGCAGTCAGCCCAGCTCTACACTGCACATATCTGACCTTTATTCTGTATATAATGACGACCAGTGTACTCACTTACACCCACACTACATAATTACTGTTTATATTCTACATACTGTACATATCTTTATTAAACCGCACTGTATAATTATGTTCATACCTACAATTGCAGCTGTCGTTGCTGCTGTCAAACTGTATATATATCAAAGTGTGTTTCAATCTGTTCATCCTGTTTATATAGTTTGCTAACATATTCATATATATCTGCACTGTTATTTCTTTATCCCTGTTCACATGCACACTAATCTGCACTTTACTGTTTTTTGTACTTCTGGTTAGATGCTAAACTGTATTGTCTCAGTACTTTGTTAATCTAATTTAATCTTCGCTGTCTTCTCTTCTGCCATTATGTCCATAGAGGCTGCTGAGCCCGGTTACACTACCCGCTCACCCAGCTCCGGTTCTGGCATGACACCGTCTCCATTCCCTGGCAGCATTCCCCTGCAGCCCGGGCCTGTAAACCGCCTCTTCTTCCCGGTGATACAAACACTAACACTGCCCCGGTGCGCTGAGCTCACAGTCAGAGCAGCCGGCTAACAAACTGAGCTAACATTAGCTAACAGCAGCTAACAAACTGAGCTAACATTAGCTAACAGCAGCTAACAAACGGAGCTAACATTAGCTAACAAACTGAGCTAACATTAGCTAACAGCAGCTAACAAACTGAGCTAACATGAGCTAACAGCAGCTAACAAACTGAGCTAACATGAGCTAACAGCAGCTACAGCTGTCAGCAGTTTACTTCACTGTCCATCAGGAAACTCTGTAAATCACAGAGAGTTGAGGCGGAGCAGCCGGAGGACATCAGAGGGAAAACCAGAAAACATTTTCTCCATAAAATATGATCCAGTTTCACCAAAATCAGTGAAATAGTTGGTGGTGTGTGACTTAGTGCCGTAAAGCGTTACATACTTCTCCCGACCCGGAGCCCAAATCTAAATTTGTGTTTTGTCCGTTTTTGCTGCCAAACTTTACACAAAACATTTGGGACCTTAAAGCAGCTCTGTGTGTGTGTGTGTGTGTGTGTGTGTGTGTGTGTGTGTGTGTGTGTGTGTGCGTGCTTCCCGTCCTGTTTTTCACGTTTGCACACGGATCCTGAACGATGAGCTGCCACAAAGGATTTCACTGTTTGCTTGCACTATAACAGAAGAGAGGAGGGTCTGTATGCAGATAAACAACAGGCAGGTTTGAACATGCACAGAGGAATCCAGGTGGGTGTGAGGTGGAGGAGGGTCGAGGCTTTTTGAGGCTTTAATCTTGCAGAGGTGAAGCTGATTAGATAAAAGAAGATTCCATCAGAGGAGGAGATGATTGAGTCAGAACAAACAGAGATGTTCTGTGTGTTACATCACTGTGAAACAGACACACTTCACATTCCTGCTGTGATTCGTCTGTCGTGTGGATCGGACTGCTCGTCTCTCGCCCTGAGGCGAATGTGGCGGGGGCCAGACCCCTCCCTCTGTTTCAGGTGACATAAAAGGAGCTGAGTCCAGCCTCTCCTTCATTCTTTCCTCTCCATCCAGAGCAGGCACACACCTCCACCATGACCCACTACTCTCGCTCCGCTGGCTTTTCCAGCAGCAATCGCATCGGCTCCATGAGGGCACCCAGTGTTTACGCCGGCGCCGGAGGCCATGGAGTCCGCATCTCCAGCATGAGCGCCCCTAGAAGCTTCTCCTCTTCAGCCGGCGCAGGATTTTCTGCTGCAGGCTCAGGTGCCGGTGCCGGTGCAGGCTTCAACCTGGCCGACGCCCTCGACATCACCGACAACAAGAAAATGGCCATGCAGAACCTGAACGACCGTCTGGCCTCCTACCTGGAGAAGGTGCGCAAGCTGGAGCAGGCCAACGCCGAGCTGGAGCTGAAGATCAGACAGTTCCTGGAGAGCAAGACCACACCCGAGGGCCACGACTGTGCCGCATTCAAGGTCACCATCAGCGACCTGCAGGACCAGGTGAGACCCGGTTCTGATTCTGTACACAGGTTTGTCTTTATAATGAGGTCAGACATTCACAAAGGCACAAAAGAAAGACTAGAAGAGTGAGATCATGTGAAACTGAAGATGCTCTGTTTGTCGTTGTCCTCTTTGACATAAAAAGCCTGCAGCCACACTCAGGTCAGGTTCACAGTCACAGGCAGACCCTGTTAGGTGAATACAGGTGCAGCCACACCCTAAACAGAACGAGGCCACCTGCAGCACAAACACTCTGGCTCGTTTTGCATGATGTGCAGGAACAGTCCACTAGAACAATGAGAGCACATTTCAGTTATATTTGCATAGTTTCATCAGGCATGTAGCTGCCTGAGGGAAACTTTGTGCCTCCATATTCACCCTCTTTACTCGCAGTCAGGACTAAGGAGTCCAAAATGTTTGCTTTGTCCTGGACCAGACTGAATCTGCCCTTCTTCTGTGTTTCAGATCTTCCTTGCCACCCGTACCAACGGATCTCTCTACCTGGCCATCGACAACGCCAAGCTGGCTTCTGATGACTTCAGGGTAAAGTGAGTATCTGAACATCTGGAGTTCATTTCAACATGTAGATCTGATCTGTGTTAAACAGCTGCAAGATGTCAGATCAGTCACACTGACCGAGTCCAGCAACATTTAGTCAGCCTGTTCAGTCGGATCCTGGGGCATCACCGCTGCTTGAAATGTTTTTCTGGTTTTCAGGTATGAGAACGAGCTCGCCATGCGTCAGTCAGTGGAGGCCGACATCGCCGGCCTGAAGAGGGTCCTGGATGAGCTGACTCTGGGAAGATCCGACCTGGAGATGCAGATTGAAGCTCTGAGAGAAGAACTCATCCAGCTCAAGAAGAATCACGAGGAGGTGGGCACGAAACTAATGAGTTGACTGAAGTGTTTAAACTAATGACTTTAAATAATTAAAACAAAAAACTAAACTAATTTGGCAGCTTTTCAATCAAGTGATTAAATCAAAGTCACAGCAAACAGAAACAATCAATCAAGCTTCTTTGTTTCATTTGATTAGTCGTTTAGTTCAGAACGTCCCAAAGTTTCCAGTCCAGTTTCCTCAAACTTCAAGAAGAAGAATTCAATTAAAATTATATGAAAAAGAGAAAATCTTTTTATCATGATCAATGATTCATCTTTAATCTCTTTGATTTGGATTGGTTTACCTGCAGGACCTGATCGCTCTGAGGGCCCAGGTAGGAGGTCAGGTGAACGTGGAGGTGGACGCTGCTCCTCAGCAGGACCTGTCCGTCGTCATGGCTGGAATCAGAGAACACTACGAGACCGTCGCCAACAAGAACCGCAGAGAACTGGAGTCCTGGTTCCAGTCCAAGGTGGGTGATATAAATCCTCTGATGTCAGCAATCTTTTTAATTATGACCAAAAGAAGCAAACATTGAAATGGCTTTACTTTTTATTTCCAGAGAAAAGTTCTTAGTTTTCTCATTCACTTCAATGCGGTTAGGGGGGTTTCTAGCAGCATCTAGTGGTAATGAGTGGAACTGCAGTCTAAGACACTGAAACAAAGACTTCTAGATTCTTTACCCTGTCACACAAAAAGATAATATTTATAAAAAGAAAAAAGTGTAAAGAGTTTTCCGGTCCAGAATTATATCATTCGCTAAAGTTTTGTCGTGGAAATTCTTATTTTTCATAAACACGATAATAAAATAATTAAATACAAGATTTAAAGGCATCTTTAAATCTCTACAGGGCTGATTAAGTCAATCCAATATATAAACAATGAGCAATAAAACATAAGTGTGTGAAATCAAAGTGACAAACAGCAGAGTGTCGTCTGCGTACATGTTGATTTCTCAGCAGTTTAAAACTGAATCAGACGTGATTTTCTTCACATCTTGTTCTTGTTTTTTTCTTGTTTTTGCAGTCCGAGGAGCTCAATAAGGAGGTCGCAGTGAGCACAGAGACTCTTCAAACAACACGCTCGGAGGTCACAGAGGTCAAACGCTCCCTGCAGGGCCTGGAGATTGAACTCCAAGCTCAGCTCAGCATGGTGGGTTTCAGACATTTCTTGGTGATTTTTCATGAATCAGCGCGGTCTGTAAACCTGCTAACACTGTTTCCTTTTTAGAAAGCGTCTCTGGAGGGAACCCTCGCCGACACCCAGGCCCGGTACAGCAACATGCTGACAGGTTATCAGATGCAGGTCGGAGGTCTGGAGAACCAGCTGGCCCAGCTGAGAGCCGACCTGGAGCGTCAGGGACAGGAGTACCAGGCTCTGCTGGACATCAAGACCAGACTGGAGATGGAGATCGCTGAGTACAGGAGGCTGCTGGACGGAGAGCTGCTCGTGTGAGTGGACCAGTGCATGCTGGGATAATACTGGAATAATAAAAACAAATATAAACGTTTATATTCATGCACAAGATTACATTTATTTCTTTGGTACAATAAAATAAACGTCTTCATCGTGTGTTTTCCTGCAGGCCGACTTCCACGACAACAACATCAACAACTCGTAAAGTTGTGATCGTCACCCAAGAGGTCACGGAGGACGGAGAGGTCATCTCTGAGACTCACTGAGCCGACAAACATCCGTCAACACGCTGCGAACCGTTCATCTCAGAAAAAACATGAATAAAACACGTCTGATGAACTGAAACATGTTTCTGTGTTCTTCTTATAAAAATACTGTCATATTATATTAGAACAGTTAGTACAGACAAAGTAATCTGATTGGATGAGAGTCATGAGTGCTGATATAGAGAATATCGGCACAGAGACTTTAACTACATGTAACACTACAGCTGTTCTAATATTATGTTACATTAATGTTTGGGGTGTCGTTTAGCTCAGTCGGTAGAGCATCCGCCCCGTATACAAAGGCTCAGTTCTTGCCACGGCGGCCCAGAGTTCGAAGCCGACCTGTGGCCCTTTGCTGCATGTCATTCCCCATCTCTCTCTCTCTCTCTCTCTCTCTCTCTCTCTCTCTCTCTCTTCAGCTGTCTCTGTCAAATAAAGCTTGAAAAACGGCAAAAAACAATCAGCTGACAATAAATCTGATCAACCATTATCAAACCAATAACTAACATTCAGACAACGTCAGACGATCTTATCATACTGAACAGTATAGTGTTTTTGTAGCACTGACAAACGTTCAAAAGTTTGTCAGGAAGTTTAAACAGGTCAATTCTGTCAGGTCCAACTTTTTCTAATTCAGAACCATCTCCAAAATTAGAACTTCCCATCACGTCGTGTGAAATCTGCAAAAAAAAAAACAACAACAACAAATAATTAAAGAACCTGCATTAATGTGACACACAGTGAATTATTTTAACAGTTTATTTTAAATTTAATATTTTATTATTTTTACAGAATTTGTCAAAGTCAGAGAAAGACTAAAAAACCAAAACAAACATTTCTATTTCATCATTGATGATTCATGTTTTTGTCTGCAGGTGGACTTTAAGAGCTTCCTTCTACTTCCAAAATAAAAGCTGTGGCATCTTTTAACCAGCAGATGAAGACAAAGGGCAGAAACTTGAGTTTGCATCTTTAAAAATTTAAATATACGGACACAAAAACACTAAAACCAAATTTAGTTTGTTGGCAAATGATCGAGTTTGTAAAGAATTGTTGCAGAGTCAAATTAAAGCTTCAAATTATCTTTGTTAGCTCGTTACATCCCTGTCTAAAATCATGAAGAGTTCACGCTCATTAACAGTCCAAAAGAAACAAGCAGCTTGTTGCTGCGTCCAAGACACTGAACGAGAGAAAGTTTCTCCTCAGTGAACTCAACACAACTAAACTAACAAACTTCTCAGGGGAAGCGACCTGAACCTCACAAAAGAATCAGCAGTTAGTGAACCTTCAGTCACTGAAACGGGAGAAAATGAGCCAAAGAAAAGGCCGTTCACTCCGACGGCTTCAGGCTTAACTATTACCAGTGTGCTGAAATCTACGTGACTAAACGAACTGATCACAACGGAAGCACGGTGAACTCCTTCACAGAACCGGGCTGGATGTTAAGTATGCCGCACAATCAGCTGGATTCAGATCAGCTGTGGTGGATCTCCTGGAGCTCAGCACCTAGACAGAGATCCTCACACAAAGACAGGAGGTCACACTACACAACAAAACAACAGAAACATGAGACACAAACGGCTCCGTTAGCTTTGTTAGCTGTGTTAGCTGTGTTAGCTCTGTTAGCTGTGTTAGGTCCGTTAGCTCTGTTAGTGGAACTTGGACCTTTTAACCAGTCTGTCCACAACTGGACTGGACTGGTTTAACCCTTTCAGCCAGCCCCGGCCCTACCAATTTGGCGCCCTTGGCAAGATTTAGACAAAATGAACTGTAACACAACAAACAACTCTTATATAACTTATATAACTTACAGCTCTGATATATGAAGGGCTGGAAAATGAAAAACGTGACTGCCAACTACAAGCAGAGCAAACATCCCTGAGAAATGTAAGGTGGGAGAAGTTACCTACATTATTATAACAGCTGATAGGCCTCTCCATCACATGAACTGACGTTAAAACAAGATAACTCTATTTACTGATGATCAAACCGTGTTAGACTGAAAGTTACGATCGTTCAGCAGCAGACAAATAAAAACCTGACATCATCTTTACTGTACCTCTGTCTCTGTCGTCTTTTCCTCCCCTTCTTCTCTTTTCTTGACACATTTGGTGTTTTCACATTATTATTGTCAATAACGAGGTGACGTCAGAAAACTCGTCATTCTCCAGCTCAGAGAATTTTTCTGACAGACTTTAGTGATTTTATTAAAAATATATTCAAACAAACTAATAAATAAATGATGCAGTTAAAAAAATTCACAACATAAAATCATTAAATCCACATTAACAAACAAAAAACAAAGAAAACACTCAGTAAGTCACAGTTAGGAAATTTGATCATCACAATATTTTTTTGTGTTTTAAACTGACAGAAAAATCTTTAGAATAAATAAAAGAATTAAAAACTAAATCATCATTTTATCAGTGAAAAATGTTTTAATGTGAAATCTGTGGAGTCGATTTCTAAAATGGAAATACTCGAGTATTTCCCCCGAGGGCCCCGAGCAGGTTAGTTCAGCCCAGAATGCTGTTAGTCCTGATCCTGATGACCTCTGAAGATTCTTTAAGAATTTATCCGTCAACTTTAAAACACTTCAAACTCACAGCTGAATATCTGCTCCACTACGAGCCAGACCCTCAGACCATCAGACCAACAGACCCACAGACCATCAGACCAACAGACCATCAGACCCTCAGACCATCAGACCAACAGACCCACAGACCATCAGACCAACAGACCATCAGACCGTCAGACCAACAAACCAACGGACCCACAGACCCTCAGACCAACAGACCAACAGACCAACAGACCCACAGACCATCAGACCAACAGACCATCAGACCCTCAGACCATCAGACCAACAGACCATCAGACCGTCAGACCAACAAACCATCAGACCCTCAGACCAACAGACCCTCAGACCATCAGACCAACAGACCCACAGACCATCAGACCAACAGACCATCAGACCCTCAGACCATCAGACCAACAGACCCACAGACCATCAGACCAACAGACCATCAGACCGTCAGACCAACAGACCATCAGACCGTCAGACCAACAGACCCTCAGACCAACAGACCCACAGACCCACAGACCATCAGACCAACAGACCATCAGACCAACAGACCATCAGACCGTCAGACCCTCAAACCAACGGACCCACAGACCCTCAGACCAACAGACCAACAGACCAACAGACCCACAGACCATCAGACCAACAGACCATCAGACCAACAGACCATCAGACCAACAGACCAACAGACCATCAGACCCTCAGACCAACAGACCCACAGACCCTCAGACCAACAGACCATCAGACCAACAGACCATCAGACCCTCAGACCAACAGACCAACAGACCCTCAGACCAACAGACCAACAGACCATCAGACCAACAGACCAACAGACCATCAGACCAACAGACCAACAGACCATCAGACCAACAGACCAACAGACCAACAGACCCTCAGACCATCAGACCAACAGACCAACAGACCATCAGACCAACAGACCAACAGACCATCAGACCAACAGACCAACAGACCAACAGACCATCAGACCAACAGACCAACAGACCATCAGACCAACAGACCAACAGACCATCAGACCAACAGACCAACAGACCAACAGACCAACAGACCCTCAGACCATCAGACCAACAGACCAACAGACCATCAGACCAACAGACCAACAGACCAACAGACCATCAGACCAACAGACCAACAGACCCACAGTCAGGACTCTGCTAGTTCTGGACTCTGCTGGTTCTGGACTAAAGATACCGTGGTTGGGCCTGAAGATCTGAGGCTGCAGAATCAGTTTTTACCATTTAAAAAATGTTTTTATTGTTTTTTTATTTTCAGTTTCTGATATGATGAAATCCTGATTTAAGCGTCTTTGTCGTGTTTCTGCTGTGACGTGAGGAACGAGGCTGTAACTTCACTTTCTTCTGTTTTCACTGCTTGAAATAACTCACATTGTTCAACAAGGTTCAGGTTTCACTGAAGTCTGTTCACGCTGACGACGGACGTCAAGTCAACGCAGAAACTTTAACTCCTTCATTTCACATTTTGTTCCTGAACGTCTCGCTCTGACCTGAGAGCTGTCGGCCGTGAGGCGTTTGAGGACCAGGACCAGAAACAGGACAGGTGAGGTTCCATTCCTGCTCGTCAGGTGTGTAAATCAGGTTTCACTAACAGGAAGTCGTAAAAATAAATGAAAGGTTAAAGGTCCAGTGTGTATTTGGGGCCTTTATTTATTTATTTTTTTTTATAACATTCATAACTCTGTTTTCATGCATGTATAATCACCTGAAAATAAGAATCTTTTTGTTTTTGTTACTTAAATTTTTTCCTTTTATATCTACAGCAGGAGCGGGTCCTCTATCATGGAGGCCGCCATGTTGAAACACCATGTTTCTACAGACTAAACTAAATCCTGAGTCTAGACAGGGACCTTCAAGTGTTGTTTCTCCTTTACACTAAGAAGGTGAGGGTGATGTGAGGAGACTGCAATGCAGTGATTAGACCACTAGATAAAACTAAATTCTACACACTGGACCTTTAAAACAACTATACTAATTTGTCGCTTTCATTTTTTACAGTCTGAGGTTCAGGTGTGTCGTTCTGCTCGTAGAAAATACTGAAGCTCATTAAAACCAAACTGGACAAATTTCTCAGCATTTTAAAAATAGATGATCGAGATCGCTCCAGCTGGTACCGGCTCTCTCAGCCCGCCTGAGCCTGAACCAAAGGCCCCCGAACACCGGCCTCCAGCATTCAGGGTTCAACCAGGGATGGCAAGACCTGAAACAGTTCCTGCATTAAGTTCAGAAATCCCAGATAACAGACCAACATTGAATCAACACTGAATCAATGTTGGTCTGCTATCTGTTTAAATCTTTGCTTCTCCACTCACTTGAAACGTTCTCAAACAAACTTTTGACGTCCTAACATCGAGTCAGGATGACTAAACGTGTCACAAGAAGAAGAAATGAGTTACAAATTTAAAAATATCTCTGTCTGTCTGTCTTTCTGGACTCTTGGTCTTCAGGCTCCATCAGGACCGGATCATCAGGTGTAGGATGTTGTGCAAACACTTGTCGGGCCCCTCTGAGACATCACCCAGAGCCTCCGGGGCCCTCAGGACAGGGAGCAGAGAAAGTGTCGTAAACCTACCCGACCTGCTGGACCTCACCTGCTCCCCTCAGACCTGTTTGCTCTCCGGGCCCCGGGGCCACACTGTACCTCCCCCGGCATGTTTGTCATCCCAACTGGACGGATCACACCCTCACCCAGCCCCCGTTTTTAGGTACAAAAGCAGCCGAGGTCCCAGCAGCTCTTCACTCTACACTCAGAGCCGAGACCAGCTGACACTCAGCCATGTCTTCCTTCTCCAACCGCAGCAGCTACCTGTCCTCCTCCATGATGGCCCCCTCTCGCCGCAGCAGTGGCCTGGGATCCGGGAGCGTCTACGGAGGAGCCGGAGGGTCTGGAGTTCGTGTCTCCAAGTCCTCCTTCAGTGTTGGATCTGGACCTGGTGCTGGTGGGTTCAACCTGTCTGACGCCATCGACGTCTCCACCAGCGAGAAGGCCACCATGAAGAACCTGAACGACCGCCTGGCCTCCTACCTGGAGAAGGTTCGCAACCTGGAGAAGGCCAATGGCGAGCTGGAGCTGAAGATCCGACGCTTCCTGGAGAGCAAAGTTGCACCGGAGGCTCACGACTTCTGCGGCTTCAATGTCCGCATCAAGGACATGCAGGACCAGGTGAGACCAGAACCACCAGAACAGACCAGAACAGACCTGATTATACTGACTGAACCCTGAGTTTAGTCTGTCAGGGAGCACAGCTTTGCAGGCAGAGAGCAGGGTTACAAAGTGTGTGCTTGGTAATCTTTCTAAAGCCGTATGTGAATGACAAACCTGACAGGTAAATGTAAATTTAATGAACGTAACGTGACATTTCTGAAGTTCTCATTGGTTGGTCAGAGGTCAGCTCCTCGCGGTGTGAATGAAATGTGGGCGACCTGAATGAAAAAAGACATAAAGAGTTAATATTTAAATATGTTCTTCAGTAAATATGTGTCCTGAATATAAAGTCTGTTTGAACTGTAGGTACAGAAACCTGTTTGTTACCTGTACAGGTGGGAGGGGGGCGGGGTCAGGTGTCAACAGGTGACAGGTTACAACACTTGAGTGTGATGTCACCTGACCTCTGATAACTTTTAAATGTTTTTTATTTTTAAATGATTTAGGTACTAGCTTTTAGTTTTTAATTTTATTTTAGATTTGATCATTTATCAGTCGTTCAAACATTAAAAAACTTTTTATTAGTTAATTTAAGTTTTATGTAATTTTTAAGATGAAGAACTGTTAAAAAAGATTTTTGAGCTCCTTCGACTTTATTTTCTTCACACTGTTTTTCTCTTCCTTCCTGCTCAGATCAACGTTGCTGCTCGTGGAAACGCCGCCCTCATCCTCGCCATCGACAACGCCAAGCTCGCCACCGACGACTTCAAAGTGAAGTGAGTTTGACGCTTTGTTTCCTCCAACGTGGACGACGAGTCAAGATCGTGACATAAAATAATCAGATCTGTTTTTTATCAGGTACGAGAACGAGCTGGCCATGCGTCAGTCTGTGGAGGCCGACATCGGCGGGTTGAAGAAGGTTCTGGAGGAGCTGACCATGAACAGAGCTGACCTGGACATGCAGGTGGAGAGTCTGAGGGAGGAGCTGATGCAGCTCAAGAGGAACCACGAGGAGGTGAGACTGAAATGGAGACAGCAAAGAAGCAGAGAATTAAAAAGACAGACACAGACATGTAACCGGGTTCTTCCTGCAGGACCTGCTGGCTCTGAGGGCCCAGATGGGAGGTCAGGTGAATGTGGAAGTGGACGCCGCTCCTCAGGAGGACCTGTCCGCTGTCATGGCAGGAATCAGAGAACACTACGAGACCGTCGCCAGCAAGAACCGCAGAGAACTGGAGGCCTGGTTCCAGGCCAAGGTGAGTCCTGTTTCCTGCTCTGAACACGGTGACTGCTGCCCCCTACTGTCCAAAACCAGGTTCTGTTCAGCAGATAACTGAATGTCCTCGTATCTGATCAGTAACATTATTGATACTTCATACTCCACAGTCAGCTGAGCTGAACAAAGAGGTGGCTGTGAGCACGGAGACCCTGCAGACGTCCAAATCCGAGATCACAGAAGTCAGACGAACTCTTCAGACTCTGGAGATCAAACTGCAGGCTCAGATCAGCAAGGTGAGACGAGGAATAGATTCAGATCAATTCAATATATTAAACTTTCTATTAAAGTCAAAGAGTACCTGTTGAACCCGGCTCACCTGACTGTCCTCGTCCTCCTGAACAGAAAGGAGCTGTGGAGGGAACTCTGGCTGAGACCAAGTCCCGTTACGCCAACATGCTGGCAGGTTACCAGATGCAGGTCGGAGGTCTGGAGGATCAGCTGGCCCAGCTGAGAGCCGATCTGGAGAAGCAGAGGATCCAGTACAATGAACTGCTGGACATCAAGACCAGGCTGGAGATGGAGATCGCCGAGTACAGGAGGCTGCTGGACGGAGACACCGAGAGGTGAGCGGAGGAAACACTTCAGAGAATCTTCTAAATCTTTATCCTCATCTGAAACGTCATCTAAAACTTCTACTCTGTGTTTCAGCCACTCCGTCACCACCACCAAGACCACCAGGGTGGTGACTATCGTGCAGGAAGTGGATGCCTCTGGAAACGTGGTGACCACCAGCTCCAGTTAGACCAAAAACAAAAAGAGGGGCTGTGAACTGAGTCTGTCTGCAGATTTTCAATAAAAATGAAGTCTGACGTCATCTCTGTGTTTTTAATTCATCATAAATCAGCTGTTTGTTTATTAATAAGAATCAACTGTAATGTTCAGTACCAGTCCAAAGTTTGGACACACCTTCTCAATGAGTTTGAGTCCATCAGTTGTTGTGCCGTGTTGGCAGACATTAAATATTCATCTACCGTAGTAATCCAGATTATAACAAGAAGAGCTCAGCTCAGTGAAGAGAAGCGACAGTCCGTCATTACTTTAAGACATGAAGGTCAGTCAGTCCAGAACATTTAAACAACTTTGAATGTGTCCTCAAGGTCAGTCCCAAAAACCATCAAACACTCAGTGTCTCTCATGAAGACGTCCCCCCGTTCATCACAGTTAACAGCAGCTCAGAGTTCAAGTAGCAGACACGTCAACATCAAGTGTTCAGACTGTGTGAATCACACCTACATGGTCTGAATGACTGATGGAGACCAACAAACACATGAACAGACATTGGACCAGAGGACATCTGGACTTTGGGCTGATGAGTCCAAATCTGAGAGTTCTGGTTCAGACCGTCGTGTCTTTGTGAGACGGGTGGTATCTGCATGTGTGGTTCCCAAAGGTTTAGACCATTCCATGAACAATTTATGAAGAAGTTATTAATCGATGTAAATCCATTAAGACAAACCAGAGCTAGAAGACGATACAAACATAAATAATCATGAATACGCTGCAGTCATTTAATGCTACACAAAGAAGTCGTCATGTAGGTGAGGTTCTGGTACTGGTCCAGCAGTCCCTCAGCGGCTTGTAGGTTTTGTTGTTTTTGGTGAAGTCACTACAACATGCAGTGTTTGTCCATGTGACGATGTGGTAAAAGTAAATGCTTTCCATACAAACGTCAGTTTGCTTCCTGAGCTAATGCGTTTGGACTGAAAGTTGGGAAACCATTAAAATGTGGATTTATCTTCACTCTGGTTCATCAGCCTGTGAGCTGACGTCCACTTCTAGTCATCTGTGGACGCCCAGAGCTCGATGATACCACAGAAAAGGAGACTGACGGAGGAAAGCTCTGCAAACATGAGCCTCCAGCTGTCAGTTAGACTATGAACCAAGTTGGCATGTAGCATGATCCAACCAGAGAACAAACATCTGATCTGCTGGAGTTCTGTGAGTAAACACAAATGTTTATGCATGACATGAAAAAATCTTCCATGTTAAATTGGACTGAAAACTCTTTGGCGCCACCTTGTGGAGATTTGTAAGACATCATCATGTATTCTAAACACATTATTAAATTATCACCGTCATCTTCACGATGACGTTAATCACTGCTGCGACTCTTTCAGTAATCACACTCAGCAAACATGAATATTTATCATCGTTTCTATTTTCTCTTTTTTACATTTCATTTCTGTTTCATCTTTTTAATCCTGATTTCTTCACCGAGCGACATCGATTAAAGTTTTGTTATTTTCTCTTTAATTTTTGATAAAAATATTTCTAAATGTTTCCTCATCAGTGATCGATGAGAAATGATTGGACGGACGTGTCAGTGTGAAATAAAACCCCAGAAACGATGTCAGACTTCATTTTATTGAAGAACCTCACACAGACTCACAGTTCACAGTTTCTGATTGGTCAGAAGGTGTTTCTGGTTCTGGTCCTGGTTCTGGTTCTGGTTGGGTTCATTCGAACAGTCCGGTGCTGCTGCAGAAACACAGGATGAAAAAGAGCTTTTATTTCTTAAACTTTAATTTCAGCATGAAATATTTGTACAAATATAAACGTCATCCCGCCTCAGGCCTTTCCTTTCCTGCAGCGGTCCTCCTGAGATCTTCGTAGTTGATCTATGAAAGATTCTCTGAAGTGTTTCCTCCGCTCACCTCTCGGTGTCTCCGTCCAGCAGCCTCCTGTACTCAGCAATCTCCATCTCCAGCCTGGTCTTGATGTTGAGCAGTTCATTGTACAGCAACCTCTGGTTCTCCAGGTCGGCTCTCAGCTGGGCCAGCTGATCCTCCAGACCTCCGACCTGCATCTGGTAACCTGCCAGCATGTTGGCGTAAAAGGCCTTGGTCTCAGCCAGAGTTCCCTCCACAGCTGCTTTCTGTTCAGGAGGACGAGGACAGTCAGGTGAGGCTTTAATACAAAGTTTAATATATTGAATTGATCTGAATCTATTCCTCGTCTCACCTTGCTGATCTGAGCCTGCAGTTTGATCTCCAGAGTCTGAAGAGTTCGTCTGATCTCTCCGATCTCGGACTTGGACGTCTGCAGGGTCTCCGTGCTCACAGCCACCTCTTTGTTCAGCTCAGCCGACTGTGGAGCATGAAGTATCAATAATGTTATTGATCAGATATCAGGACATCAGTCACCGTGTTCAGAGCAGGAAACAGGACTTTGTGGACTCACCTTGGCCTGGAACCAGGCCTCCAGGTCTTTGTGGTTCTTGCTGGTGAGGCCTTCGTAATGTTGTCTGACCTCCTCCAAGATCTTGCAGAGGTCCTCCTGAGGAGCGGCGTCCACCTCCACGTTCACCTGACCTCCCATCATGGCCCTCAGAGCCAGCAGCTCCTGCAGGAAGAACCCGGTTACATGTCTGTGTCTGTCTTTTTATTTCTTTGTTTCTTTTCCTGCCTCTGTTTCATCGGTCTCACCTCCTCGTGGTTCTTCTTGATGTGGACCAGCTCATCCTTCAGACTCTGCACCTGCAGCTCCAGGTCGGCCCGGGTCAGAGTCAGCTCCTCCAGAACCTTCTTCAGCGCCGCGATGTCACCGTCTACCGACTGACGCATGGCCAGCTCGTTCTCGTACCTGAAAGATCACAGAAATCAGGAAGAAGAACAAAAAGACATCGCGGCCTCGACTCGTCGTCAAACTCACTTCACTTTGAGGTCGTCAGTGGCGAGCTTGGCGTTGTCGATGGCGAGGATGAGGACGGCGTTCCCACAAGCAGCGGTGTTGATCTGAGCAGGAAGGAAGAGAAAGACTGACTCAAAGACTTCAACAGATGGAACGAGAGACGCTAACTTCCTGTTTAGCCCAGCGCTAACTTGAATGTTGTTGATCAAATTCTTTCTGAATGTAAGTTGGCGGGAAAACGTCGTTTTGGGCTGCTGTGCATTGCTGACGGACGCCATCGCGGTTTGTTTACGTCAAAGCCTGACACACTTCCTGGAGGCTCGGTCCTCTTCCACGGAATCCGCCATGTTTTTCTACAGTAGCCCAGAGAGGACAAACTAAACACTGTCACTAAATCCAACACGGAGTTTGTCTTAAAAATCTAAATGTTCTTCACCAGGTGGATGATTTTTAATTTAGAAATGTGTTTTAAATTGTTAATAACTTATTTATTCATTTTTCTATTTGTGACACAAAGTCAGATCTTTAAAAGACTGAATAATTATAAAAGAGACATAATGCTTAAAAGAAGTGAAGCTGTGGGTCGGTGTTTGGCTCAGCTGGTAGAGCAGCCGCCCCATGTGTGAAGGCTCAGTCCTCGCTGCGGGAGCCCAGGGTTCGAGCCCGGCCTGTGGCTCTTTCCCGCATGTCATTCCCCATCTCTCTCTCCCCACATTTCCTGTCACTCTTCAGCTGTCTCTGTCAAAAATAAAGCTTGAAAAGGCCAAAAAAATAATCTTCAAAAAAAAAAAGAAGTGAAAATGTAAAAAATAAATCTAAAAGAAACATTTAAAAAGTGAAGTTATGAAACTCTGCAGACAGTTCAAACGTTAAACAGGTTTCTGACTGTTGAAATGTTTTTCTGTGTTTAACAGTTCAAATTTACTGAAGACGACAAAGTAAACAGGTCATACGTGAACATATTTACACGTTAACAGTCAGCTGTTTACACGTGCTCACATGTTTACGACTGAAGTTACTCAACATGTTTCAGATTTTCAGTGTTAAAGTATAAAAATAACTCACGAGTCTTATTTTATTCAGACCTGATGACATTTTTTGTTTTCTGTTTTAAGATTGAACAAATAAAGAACACTAAAAAAAAAAACAGCATTATAGTCGAAGACTGTAAACAAAAGTTCACCAAACAAACTGATATTTGTACGACATGAGAGCGTATTTATTAATGTAACATTTACTGCTGCATGTTCATCTATTTTCATTAGATTTCATTTTAAACCTGCACATTATAATTTATTTATGTATCCTCACTGTTTACATTCAGTCTGTTGTACATAGATATGTATATGCTGTCATGCACAGAACACAGCCAGCTGTAGAATCACAGTTATTCCATCACCAGACCTTTACCCAGTCTACAAATGTCTATAGATAGATACACATATCTATATATCTATATATCTATATATAGATATATAGATATATAGATATGTGTATCTATCTATCTATCTATCTATCTATCTATATCTATATATCTATATATATATATATATATATATATATATATATATATATATATATATATATATATATATATATATTAAATATGTATATAGTTATTTTTATGTTTTTATGTTTATGTCTGCGTCTACCTGTCATGTCTCGTCTTTTAAACTCTACTTATGTCTTTACCTGTGTGTACAACTGAGAGCACAGTGAACCGGAGTGTGTGTACACACACACCTGGACAATTAACCTGCAGCACGCTGTAACATTTATTTTCTTGTCACACTAATCTTTTACTTTATTTTATGTTTTTATTTGTTTTATTCTTCACCAAACTCAGACGTCATAACTTCACCTGCCTGACAGACTAAACTCAGGTTCGGTCAGTAGAACCTGGTTCTCCTCAGGTGGTTCTGGTCTCACCTGGTCCTGCATGTCTTTGATGCGGGCGTAGAAGGCGCCATAGTCGTTGGCCTGAGGTGTGGCTCTGCTCTCCAGGTACTGTCGGATCTTCAGCTCCAGCTCGCCGTTGGCCTTCTCCAGGCTGCGGACCTTCTCCAGGTAGGAGGCCAGGCGGTCGTTCAGGTTCTTCATGGTGGACTTCTCGCTGATGGAGATGTCGATGACGTCAAAGAGGTTAGTCATGCTGTCAACTCCAGCGCTGGAGGAGGAGGAGGAGGACTTTGAGATACGAACTCCAGACCCTCCGGCTCCTCCGTACACGCTGCCGGAGCCCATGCCGATGCCACGGCGAGGGGAGGAGGAGTACATGGAGGAGCCCATCATGGTGGAGCTCCTCGTGGAGGAGGACAAGTAGCTGCTGCGGGTGGAGGAGGAGGACATGACTGAGGGTCGGCTGGTCGTCGGCTCTGAGCGGAGAGTGAAGCTCTGCTGGGACGTCGCCTCCTTTTAAACCTCACACATCCACCCTGACGCACCACATCACATGGTGGAGATGCCCCCGAGGCCCCCGGAGCCCGGAGCAGAGGCCTCCTGATGTTTGCACGGCCTCCATCACCTGAAGGTCCGGCCCTGTCATCAGGAGGGTTAACACCTGAAGGATGAAGTGTTCCTCCACACTCACACTGCTCTTCTTCTTTACATGGTCACATCTGCAGCTCCTCTTCGTCCTGTCTCAAACTCTGCTGAAGCTCACGTCACGTCACAGGTCAGGTCAGCTGCCGAAGTCATGAACAAAGTCATAAATAAACAGAGTCATAAAGAACATTTCCACTCACATGATGTTTGACTAGCAAACAAACAAGCTGAGCTAACCAGCGGCGCTCCATGTCACCTGCAAACATCGACATGACAGACCAGCTCAGAGAGTCTGCATGAACGAGCTGAAGTTATCTGACATGTTAGCATGATGTTAGTTTGACTTTGGACTCATTCATGCTACATTGACCTGTAATCAGCTGAGTTCTGCTGCAGAGCTGCTTTAACATTTAAAGGCCACCAGGTGTCGCTGTGTTTCTCTTTTTATTCTGCAGGAAGTGTTCAGGGTTTGTGTTGTGAAGAGCGCCCTCCTGTGGCACCACTGACAAACTGCACCATGTCCTGTATAAACCACTGAGCCTGTGCAGACACTGTCAGCTGCTTTCTACACTCTGCCACTCTGTGTGAGCTGATAACTACAGTTCCCAGCATGCTCGTATGGTCCAGGACTCATCAGGTGGCTCTGGATCCGGTGAGTCTTCTAAAACCTGGACGTAGTCTCCGTGACGTCCCCACAGACTGTCTAAAACTTGTGTTGAAGGATTCAGGTGAGTCAGGTGACCAAATGACACCGTTAACAGGCCACTGAGACTTGCGAGTTTTTGTTACTGTAACCTTTTACAGCTGCAGGTCTGAACAGAACCAAAGCCCGAGCCCGTCCATGAGTCAAGGTGTCACACCTTTTGGCAGCACCAACGTGATCATTAACCAAGAAGACGCTCTGTTTAGAATCAGTGTAGAAATTGTTATTGGCAGCTGGCAGAGTCTCTGTGAGGTTTATTCAGGATTATAAAAACTACGACAGTTTATGAATTATTACAGAAGAACAACAAGAACTATAAACAGACATCAGACATGATGTCATATTTAATACTATAGCAGACATTTACTGTGATACTTCAAATACATTTTGTTGGGGCGGTGTTTGGCTCAGTTGGTAGAGCAGCTGCCCCATGTGTGAAGGCTCAGTCCTTGCTGCAGGAGCCCAGGGTTCGAGTCCGGCCTGTGGCTCTTTCCTGCATGTCATTCCCATCTCTCTCTCTCTCTCCACATTTCCTGTCACTCTTCAGCTGTCTCTGTCAGAATAAAGCTTGAAAAGGCCAAAAAAATAAATAAGTACATTTTGTTGTTCATCACGTACTTTTACTGTAAAAAGATTCAGACTAATAAAAATCTGTATTATTACAGATTTATTTAAAATGCTGTCAGCTGAATGTGACACAAAAGTTTTGTACATTTGTACACGAGTTTGTATCTTTAAACTCTGAAGTGTCGGACGTTAAACTTCTTTAACTTTCATATAAAGTGTAAATATTCAGCGAGCTGCCTGCTGATCAGTCCAGCTCTTCACCTTCATCACCTTCATCAAATCCTCACATCATGTCTGAGTAAACGAGTTCAGCATGCTTTCATTTTTCTCATTCGTTCTTATTTATTGATGTGAAATCAGTTGTGTTGTGACCTCTCTGTGTCAGGTTTGTATCAGATAACTGATTTATTAATGTCAGTGACAGTAATTCTTCCTGTAAACTGGTTTCTGAGCTTCAGGCTGTTGGATCACGTCCACCTTCGTACAGGTGTGACACAAACCTGCATGAAGCACTGAAGGGAGACGAGGAGGCATGAAGCTGTTCACACAGGGAGGAATGCAGATTTGCATATTGGCTGACATATTTTTGATGTGACGTTAAATCAGAAACACATAAATCAAATCCAGCTGTGGTAAACATGTTCAGCTGTACTCGAGCATTTAAGTAATGTAATGAGAACAAAGAGAGAAACTGAATTGAAATATTCTAAATAAACAGCTGCTGTCTGAAGATCAGTGTAAACAGACAGCTAACAGCAGCTACACTTCACTGAACTCTTCACTGTCAACGATTATTAATGTTATTAAATCAAAATGTGACCAAAACAAACAGGTGAACTATATGAAGCACAGGTGGATGTGCAGGGACGGGTGGAGATTCAGGTAAGAGTGAACACAGTGAGAGGTGACAGGTGACTGACAGGTGACTGACAGGTGACAGGTGACAAAATCAGCAACAAGCACCCAAAAAGTTCATGAAATCACAGTTTGTTACCGACAGAGTCTGAGAGGTCGAGTCTGTCTTTATACTGCAGAGTGATGATGACGATGACGACGATGATGACGATGATGACGACGATGGTGACGATGATGATGATGACGATGACGATGTTGAGGTGATCAGACAGGTGAGGCCACGCACAGAGAGAGAGATAAAGAAAGGGAAGACACTGGACGGAGGAGGCAGACGGCTTCATCATAACATAAATATTAAATTATAACATCGACAGCATGAAAACAACAGCAGCCTCTGACATGAACTCAGGGTCAGCTCAGGTGTTTCCAATGATACTGAAGAAGGCTCTGTTCCATTTAGTGCAGCAGAGACTTTCCAACATGCAGCACTCTGACTCTGTTTGAGCTGAATGGAACGGAGCCCTGATAGACCTGAGTTTACTGTTTGATGTCCACATGCTGTCAGAACAGGTGATGTCCAGGTGAGACATTTCAAACTGAATCAACATAAAATAACGTGAACACACACACCACTGTAAACTGTGGGCACAGAGCCCACCTGTGAGTTCACCTGAGAACAGGTGGTATGAATCAGTCGTGTGTTTGTGGACGTGATAAAGTGTTGATGACACCCCGCCCTTCTTAAGAACCTCATGAACGTGAGCCAAACAGACAGGCTGAACCTGCACAGGTGGATCACTGTGAACACACACAGGTGAGTGAGCGAATGACGGCTCGGCCACGCTGCTGCCACCTTTGTGTTGGTGTGCAGTGAAAGTCATGCATCACATGTGGAGCGGAGCGTGGAGGTGTGGTGGAGGTCAGGTTCAGGGTGTAGAAACAGGTCGGCCCACCCTGAAGATTTAAGACTTACTGCGCTCTGCCAACAGTTTCACTCTTTAATTGAACTTCCTCCAGCGTGTCGAGTGTGATTGTCTGCGGCGGCGGTGGCGTTGTTATCAGGGCGTGATCGGCATGTCGGTGATGAAAGACGAGCTGGGTGTGTGGGTTGTGACAAAGGCTGGAATGAGGAGAGCTGCTGAGTGTGGACGACCAGCAGGTTCACAGTGTGAAGTTTGTTTACTTTAATATGAATTATTGATGAAAAAGATTCAATACGACAATGAGAGTTTAAGGTGCAGAGGTCAGAGGTCAGAGGTCAGGACCAACTCAGAGTTTAATTCAACGTGAACAAAAGAAAACTGTTCTTTATTTATTAAAACTGCAGCTTAATAAACCAACGTCTGTCATCACATGAACTTTGTCTCTGTTGTTCACAGATTTCCATCTCGTGCATCCAGATGAACTTCTGTCAGATTTAAAGTTTCATTTCTAAAATGTCTGAAGAAAGTTTGGAGCGTCTCGTTTTTCATCAGATCAAAGCGTGGTGTAATTAAATGAAACGAAGAGTTTTTCGCAGCAACAATCAATCAGCCTGATTCAGACACATCTGAACACACACACACACACACACACACACTCTGTTTTCTGATCAACGACTGAGCCATCATGTTTTACAGGATGCTACTAAGAAGCGGGTGATGGGAGGGGTATTCAGTTGGTTGGCGATGCGTGCACGTGCGCTCAGCTGCCGGACTCTCAGCTGTTCTACTCGATGTTTTTCAAACCCAGCAGAACCGCTGAGGTCTGTTTTTGACGGACAACGGCGTCAACCTGCAGCTCAATCTGACAGGAAGTCAGACATACACATAAAGTATAGAGAATCTGGTGGATTTTCAAAATAAAACATCCTGTGAAACTTCAGATTGTAAACACAATCTGAAAAAACAACAAACATTTACATATTTAGAAGAACACAAACCAGAAAATCTGAGCAAGTTAACAAAGTCTGGATGGAAAAAGTCTCCTGATGAAGTCTGAGGTCGCGTAGAGAACGAACCAGAACAGAGTTACGGACACGACATGAAGGAAAACCAACCTGATTTAATAAATCATTTGCGTGGAGAAGAAGTTTGTGTTCAACATTTAGAGCTGCTGCAGAAAATGAATTCATGCAAGAGTTTATAAAACAAATGTCGGTCTGCACATACGAGGAACTTTTCTTGGTGTTTAAATATGAAACTTTTAGTAAAAGTTTAAATTTTAAACGAGCTCTGCAGAATATTTATCAAAATGATTCATCTCACAGATTCTTGCAGGAACAGACCTGAGATCAGTTCTTCAGGACAGATGTTGAACGAATGTGACCTGAATCTTTCTGTAACTTTCCTCTTCACATCTATGTGACAGCTGCAGACGAGTTTGAGGTCGAGGAACTTTTCTCTGGTCCTGACTCGTCCTCTCTGAGCGTCCTCATTTAAACATTAAATATTAATACAGTATACAGTATGAAGTGTTGTTTGAAGGGCTTATTGTGCATAAAGAGGAAATGACTGTCATTTAAAATCCTGTAAAAACCTGCGACCACACACACACACACACACACACACACACACAGCCTTTAACCTTTTCTTTCATCACAAAGTTTCTTTAGATTCGATTCTTTTAAAAAAGGTCACATCAGGATTAAAAGTTTGGGATAACTGAACCGTCAGACTCGACGCTGGAACGCTGCCAGCTGGATTTTGGGTGGCCTTTGTCTCGTTAAGACGATTCAGCACGCTCAATTTATTTAATTACCTGCAGAGTGGAGCGAGAAGATGGGCGTGCTGAGTATTTGCATCACTTTCAGAGTCTGCATCTCTCGACTCAGTCTGAAAGAAGTCGGGCTGGGTTACCTGAGAGCGACAAGACCTTTAAAAAAGTTTAAAGTGATGAGACTGAATCTTTTTAACGTGTCCGGACTCGATTCTGTTAAGGTCATAAATATTTTCAGTTTCAAGTTTTATGGGTCCAAAACAAACGTGAAGCCTAACCCCGACTGAACCGAGCCAAGATGTGATGATTCACTTTTCATGCTAACAAACAAATAAAATGAAAGTCTGGTTCAGTTGCAAAGAGATGAAGAGAAAACACAAAGTTCTTCTTAATATTGAAGTCTGAAGAATAAAAAAATAAATAAAATTACTGAATTTTATGAAATCAAACCTCCATGTCCTCGTTATGAAGCAGTGATGGGAAGTTCAGTTCTTTTTAGAGAGTCAGATCATTTGACTCAGAAGAAGAGCCGATTCAACACATCTTTTGAACTGAAGCATTCAAAAGTAACTAATATCAATAAATGGCTGTAGTCAATTGTTTTCATTGCATTTACAAACCTTTGTAACTCTGACACACAGTTTGTAGAAACAAAGCAGATAGAAACACTGATAAAAACTGAAGCATGGAAATTTAAATAAAAAAGGAGAGCGAAGACGTTCAGTGACTGCATAACTGTGATCTAATGTAATACTGTCATCGTGCTCAGGACTTGAAATTTGGTTAAAATCTGCGACACATCTGGATGAATCGCAGCTGATGTTTCCTGTTGTGTTCTTCTATCAAAGTGTCTTTTTTAAATAAATCAGAAAATGTTGACACACCTGCAGTCACAGGTGCATTCAGGTGAATCCTGCAGTCTGAATTATTCAAACGACTGCATGTTTATTCCATGATTAGTGTGCACAGGTTTGATCTGCAGCATACAAACACTGAGCGGCTGACGTCCCCTCACATTATATTTGTCCTTTAAAGCATTAACACACTCTGCTTGTGTGGTTGAAACACAAAGTTTGTGAGTTTACAGCCTGTCATTATGTTTAACCCTCAAACTGTGTAATCATCTCCAACGCCCACATCATTCCTCACACTGAGAGTTTTCAGTGACACATGAACTTCTCTACAGTCTGCTGTAAATGAACTCTTTGACTGACTTCAGCCTGTTCCAACAGCTCTGTTTACACAGCTCCTGCTCAGTAATTACAATCCAAAGGTTGCACAAAGCCTGGAGCTGGAGGAGACCTTACACCTCGCCACTGATCGACCGAACTCATCATTGTCACGCCATTAAGCAGGTTTGAAGGTTACATTTTTCCCTGACCCTCCCCTGGCACACCTCATACCTGGCTCTCCTCTCACCTGTCGTCATGGTATTTGCTGAGTGATTGACAGCTTCTTGTCTGCAGGAGGTTTAAAAAGGAGGCGAGAGTCATGTGGCTCCTCACTCTCCTCTCTCTCTCTGTGTCGTCTCCAGCCACAGCAGAAAGACTTCATCCATCATGACCTCCTACATGTCCTCCTCCTCCATCAGGACCTCCATGGGAGGCTCCGGCAGCTCCCTGATCGGCATGGGAGGCAGCAGACGTATATCATCCATGAAGGCTGGCAGCGTGCACGGAGGATCTGTTGGTGGAGGAGTCCGCATCTCCTCTGCCTCCATGGGTGGTAGGAGCTTCGGTAGCGCTGGCATGGGTGGTTATGGTGGAGGCTACTCTTCCTCCGTCAGCTACAGCGTGTCCGGCATGGACGAGAGCCTCATCGGCAACGAGAAGTTCACCATGCAGAACCTGAACGACCGTCTGGCCACCTACCTGGCCAAGGTGCACTCCCTGGAGAAGGCCAACGCCGAGCTGGAGCTGAAGATTAGGCAGTACCTGGAGAGCAAGGTGGGCCCCGCCACCCGAGACTACAGCGCCTTCTACGTCACCATCACAGACCTGACCGGCAAGGTAAGGCTCATCCTCAGATCCTGCTCACAGGTGTGATGTGCAGGTGCACAGGTGTGGCTCAGCCTCAGGTTGGGTTTTTTTGAATGAGCTCATGTTTGCAGAGGAGTACCGTGAACACGTCACCTGTCTGTCTCCTCAGATTCAGGCCGCTCTACGGGCCAACGGCGCCATCCACCTCAACATCGACAACGCCCGCCTGGCAGCAGACGACTTCAGAACCAAGTGAGTCCAAATAAAAACAGACCAGACCTGAACAGACCTGAACAGAGCCGATTGGACCTGATCGGATCTGAACAGACATTCATTCAGACTAATTATCTCAGTCCAGTCGGCTCTGTTCAGGTCCAATCAGGAGTTGTTTATGCAGCCTGCAGACAGGTGAGACGTTCAGGAGCAGCTGGGAATTCAGAGATTTAATAAAACTGCTGCAGATCAAAGAGTACTACTGCAGTTACTCATACAGTTACAATACAAGTATTTACTTATAGTTCAGTACTTCAGTATTTGCTTATATTACTTGTACTGCAGTACTTGTACTACAGCAGTTACTTACAGTACTTGCACTACATCAGTTACTTCTAGTACTTGTACTGCAGTATTTACTCATGGTACATGTACTACAGTACTTGCACCACAGTAGTTGTACTCACAGTACTCGTACCACAGTAGATACTCACAGTACTTATACGCAGTAGTTGTATTCACAGTACTTGTACCACAGTATCTGAGTACCTGGCCTCCCCTCAGGTACGAGAACGAGCTGGCCATGCGTATGTCGGTGGAGGCCGACATCGCCGGGCTCAGGAGAGTTCTGGACGAGCTGAACTTGGCGAAGACGGACCTGAGCATGCAGATCGACGGGCTGAAGGAGGAGCTGATCTTCCTGAAGAAGAACCACGAGGAGGTGATGTCATCGATCGCCTCATTCATTATTGATTATAGATTATACAGCGCCCCCCACAGGCCACGCTGCTCTTTACACCCAAACACAGTCACAGTACAGACAGAGAGTTAATGAATGCTGAGCTCGTTAATGAATGCTGAGCTCGTTAAGGTGAGCACTAACGATGGGCGTGTCTGTGCAGGAGCTGCTTTCGATGCGCGCTCAGATGAGCGGTCAGGTCCACGTGGAGGTGGACGCCGCTCCTCAGGAAGACCTCAGCAAGGTCATGGCCGAGATCAGAGAGCACTACGAGGCCGTCGCCGCCAAGAACCGCAAAGAACTGGAGGTCTGGTTCCAGACCAAGGTAAGGCCAGGACCTCACTTCCTGTTTGATGACCCTGTGTGTTGCGTTCAGGTGCAGACTGGACACGTGTGTGTTTGTGTGTCGTGCAGACAGAAGCTCTGAACAAAGAAGTCGTCGTTCAGACCACGACCCTGCAGACCAGCAGGAGTGAGATCACCGAGGTCAAACGGACGCTGCAGTCACTGCAGATCGAGCTGCAGTCCATGCTGGGCCTGGTGAGTAAACTGAATTACTGCAAGTACTACTGCTACTATTACTACTACATCAGTAAAAGTACAAATTGACTCAGAATCAGAAGAACTGACCTGAATGTTTGTCCTGCAGAAAGCGTCTCTGGAGGGAACTCTGGCCGAGACACAAAGCCGCTACGCCATGCAGCTCTCCGGGTACCAGATGGAGGTCAGTCAGAACCGGAGCAGAACCCGTGATGGTGTTTACAGAAGAGTTCGACGAAGACTTTAATCTTCTTCTTCGTCTGCAGGTGAGCAGCCTGGAGGAGCAGCTGGTGCAGCTGAGGGCCGACCTGGAGAGACAGTCCCAGGAGTACCAGATGCTGCTGGACATCAAGACCAGGCTGGAGATGGAGATCGCCGAGTACAGGAGGCTGCTGGACGGAGAGGGGAGCGGCAGGTGAGGTTCAGGATCAGGTTCAGGATCAGGTTCAGGATCAGGATCAGGATCAGGATCAGGTTCAGGATCAGGATCAGGATCAGGTCCAGGATCAGGTTCAGGATCAGGATCAGGTTCAGGGCTGTAGACCACGACGTCTGCAGGGACGTTTGTGTTCTACAAAACAAGACCAACAAAGAACCAACGAGTAAAAATGACCGTCAGGTTAGAACTTTTGGAAAATTCGATTTTGGACATTTTGTTTACAACACTCTGACCTCTGTCTTCTGATTGGTCGACAGCATGAGCAGCTCGTCCTCCTCGACCACGACGACCAAGCGCGTGGTGACGGTGGTGGAGCAGGTGGTCGACGGGAAGGTGATCTCCTCTTCTTCCTCTGCGTCCTCCTCCCTGTACCGCTGAGCTGCGAGCAGAAGGCCGACAGCCAATCAGCATCGAGCTTCCTTCATCGTCGCGTGACGTCATCACGTGATCAGACGTGAAAGTCAATAAAATGAGAGTCCAAACAAACTCTGAACTGTGTTTGTGTCCTGTTGCTATGGTTACCTGCACTTTAAATAGTACTACTAGTATTCAAGCAGATACTGCAAACAGCATCAGTACTGATTTAATGATGAGAACGTTACATTAACGTTACATTAACGTTACATTAACGTTATCAGATTGAACCAAAGATGAACATAATAATTAATATAATACAACACACAACCATTATCAAACCAATAACTAACATTCAGACAACCTTATCATACTTAACATTTACCTAATGTTTCTGTAGCGTTGACAGAACGTTCCTAAACAAACATACCAGCAGCTAAAGCTAAAAGTCCTGAGACAAAATGATCAACTGTCACTGAGCATTGAGGTCATCGTCCACCTGACAGGTGAGACATATCGACCAATCAGCCAATCAGAGGAGGGCAGGTCATGACTCCACACCTCAGTGCCTCATAAAGGCGTTTTTTTCAAAATAAAACTGCACTTTTATTGTGACAGTCTAGGACTCACCTGTGTCACACTCCTTCTGTTGATCCGTCACACCTGTCAGGTGGATTTCACCTGAGAGACGAGACTGAGGGGAGCAGAAACAAGAAGATGTGTTTTATATGTTTGTGATCTCTGCCTGACCACTAAAGACTGTAAAGACTGTAAAGACTGAAGACTGTAAAGACTGTAAAGACTGAAGACTGTAAAGACTAAAGACTGTAAAGACTGTAAAGACAAAATACTGTAAAGACTGTAAAGACTGAAGACTGTAAAGACTAAAGACTGTAAAGACTGTAAAGACTAAAGACTGTAAAGACTGTAAAGACTAAAGACTGTAAAGACAAAATACTGTAAAGACTGCAAAGACTAAAGACTGTAAAGACAAAATACTGTAAAGACTGCAAAGACTAAAGACTGTAAAGACTGTAAAGACTGAAGACTGTAAAGACTAAAGACTGTAAAGACTGTAAAGACTGAAGACTGTAAAGACTAAAGACTGTAAAGACTGTAAAGACTAAAGACTGTAAAGACAAAATACTGTAAAGACTGCAAAGACTAAAGACTGTAAAGACAAAATACTGTAAAGACTGCAAAGACTAAAGACTGTAAAGACTAAAGACTGCAAAGACTAAATACTGTAAAGACTGTAAAGACTGTAAAGACTAAAGGCTGTAAAGACTAAAGACTGTAAATACTGTAAATACTGTAAAGACTGTAAAGACTAAAGACTGTAAAGACTAAAGACTGTAAAGACTGTAAAGACTAAAGACTGTAAAGACTAAAGACTGTAAAGACTGTAAAGACTAAAGACTGTAAAGACTAAAGACTGCAAATACTAAATACTGTAAAGACTGTAAAGACTAAAGACTGTAAAGACTGTAAAGACAAAATACTGTAAAGACTGCAAAGACTAAAGACTGTAAAGACTAAAGACTGCAAAGACTAAATACTGTAAAGACTGTAAAGACTGTAAAGACTAAAGGCTGTAAATACTAAAGACTGTAAAGACTGTAAAGACTGTGAAGACTGTAAAGACTAAAGGCTGTAAAGACTAAAGACTGTAAAGACTGTAAAGACTAAAGACTGTAAAGACTAAAGACTGCAAAGACTTAAAGACTAAAGACTGTAAAGACTAAAGACTGTAAAGACTGTAAAGACTAAAGACTGCAAAGACTGCAAAGACTAAAGACTGCAAAGACTAAAGACTGTAAAGACTAAAGACTGTAAAGATTAAAGACTGTAAAGACTAAAGACTGCAAAGACTAAAGACTGTAAAGACTGTAAAGACTAAAGACTGTAAAGACTGTAAAGACAAGATACTGTAAAGACTGCAAAGACTAAAGACTGTAAAGACTGTAAAGATTAAAGACTGTAAAGACTAAAGACTGCAAAGACTAAAGACTGTAAAGACTGTAAAGACTAAAGACTGTAAAGACTAAAGACTGCAAAGACTAAATACTGTAAAGACTGTAAAGACTGTAAAGACTAAAGACTGTAAAGACTAAAGACTGCAAAGACTAAATACTGTAAAGACTGTAAAGACTAAAGACTGTAAAGACTAAAGACTGTAAAGACTGTAAAGACTAAAGACTGTAAAGACTGTAAAGATTAAAGACTGTAAAGACTACAGACTAAAGACTGCAAAGACTAAAGACTGTAAAGACTGCAAAGAATAAAGACTGTTAAGACTGTAAAGACTGTAAAGACTGTAAGACAGGCTGATTTATTTGGGGTTTGTTGGTTTCATCAGCTCTGTTACTGAGCAGTGATTGGCTGTTCGGTGACCTCTGACCTTCAGGAGTAAACGATGAATGAAGTCATTTATTCACTTCATCGACCTTCAGCTCCTCCTCCGCCTCGGGCTGCTCCTCATCTTATGTAACTGATCATAGATCAGATTATATTTATGACTGACATTGTTGCCGATGGCAACTCCTCTGCAGAGATCAGACAGAGGACAGATACAGTAAAAAAGAAATGTTCAGATGAATCTATGATGAAAACAATCACAAGCTGCAGCTATATATAATCAACTTCAACCTTATTTATTTATAATAAAGTTAATACTTAATCCTTAATATAATCCACCAAATAAGTCCAATAAAGATGAAGAACCATCCTCTAAATGAAGAGCTTCTCTGACTCTGACGGCTCCTCGAGGAACCATTTAAAAACCTTTTTAGAACCATTTCAGAACCATTTAGCAACCATTTCAGAACATTTTAAGAACTTTTAAAGAACCATTTAAAAACTGTTTCAGAACCTTTAAAAAACATTTAAAAACCTTTAAAGAACCTTTAAAGAACCATTAAAAAACCTTTAAAGAACCTTTAAAGAACCATTAAAAAACCTTTAAAGAACCATTATAAAACCTTTAAATAACCTTTAGAGAACCTTTAAAGAACCATTCTTTCTGCATTAAACTGACCTGCTGCAGATTTGATCAGCTCTTTGGCGCCCCCTGCTGCTCGTCATCAGACGTGAACATTCAGTTTTAATCTTTGTGTTTCTGTTCTGACTCACAGCAGAGTGTGAAGGCTGGTATTGAACCCGGTCCACCGCTGTGTGGCGCCCGTGCGGCGCCCGGCAGAACTCTGCAGAACTCTCCGTGTCCGTGTCAAACTTTAAGCTCCTCGGAGGGTTTCTGGCAGCTGCTGCAGCTCTGCAGGTCGCTTCACGCCAGGATCAGGATGATCTGACTTCCTGTTGTCATTACAGGTGAGATAATCTTTATCCATCCCTCTGGGCTTCATTCATTCATGCAGCTCACCGCACACATCACACCTTCATCACACCTTCATCCTGTCTCACACCTTCACCTCTTAAACTGTTGATCAGCTGATAAACAGTCTGTTTGAGTTCAAATGCAGTTCTCAATAAACTGCTGATTCAATTTTCTGTCTCTCGCTCCTGTTTCTTCTTTTTGCATTTTGAAGCTCTACTTACAATCTGGTTAAGTTCCACCAGCACGAAATGTGAATATTAGTCATTTTTCTCCCGGTCTTAAGATTTTGATCAGGAGTGTATATGGATGGATGGATGGATGGATGGATGAATGGACAGATGGACGGATGGATAGATGGATGGATGGATGCACAGATGAATGGACAGATGGATGGATGGACAGATGGATCGATGATGGATTGATGGACAGATGAATGGATGGATGGATGGATGGACAGATGGATCGATGATGGATTGATGGACAGATGAATGGATGGATGGATGGACAAATGGATAGATGGACAGATGGATGGATGGATGGACAGATGATGGATGGATGGACGGATGGACAGATGGATGGATGGATGGATGATGGATTGATGGACAGATGAATGGATGGATGGATGATGGATTGATGGACAGATGAATGGATGGATGGATGGATGGATGGACAGATGGATAGATGGACAGATGGATGGATGGATGGACAGATGGACGGATGAACAGATGGATGATGGATGGATGGACAGATGGACGGATGAACAGATGGATGGATGGATGGACAGATGGATAGACGGACAGATGGATGGATGGACAGATGGATGGATGGATGGATGGACAGATGGATGGATGATGTATTGATGGACAGATGAATGGATGGATGGATGGACGGATGGATGGATGGACAGATGGATAGATGGACAGATGGATGGATGGATGGACAGATGGATGGATGGATGGATGGATGGACAGATGGATGGATGATGGATTGATGGACAGATGAATGGATGGATGGATGGACGGATGGATGGATGGACAGATGGATAGATGGACAGATGGATGGATGGATGGACAGATGATGGATGGATGGACGGATGAACAGATGGATGGATGGACAGATGGATGGATGGATGGATGGATGATGGATGGATGGACGGATGAACAGATGGATGGATGGACAGATGGATGGATGGATGGATGGATGGATGGATGGATGATGGATAGATGGACAGATGGATGGATGGATGGATGGATGGATGGATGGATGGATGATGGATAGATGGACAGATGGATGGATGGATGGATGGATGGATGGACAGATGGATGGATGGATGGATGGATGGATGGACAGATGGATGGATGGATGGACAGATAGATGGATGGATGGATGGACAGATGGATGAACAGATGGATGGATGGATGGACAGATGGATAGACGGACAGATGGATGATGGACAGATGGATAGACGGACAGATGGATGGATGGACAGATGGATGGATGGATGGATGGATGGACAGATGGATGGACAGATGGATAGATGGACAGATGGATGGATGGATGGATGGATGGATGGACAGATGGATGGATGGATGGACAGATGGATGGATAGACAGATGGATGGATGGATGGATGGACAGATGGATGAACAGATGGATGGATGGATGGACAGATGGATAGACGGACAGATGGATAGACGGACAGATGGATGGATGGACAGATGGATGGATGGATGGATGGACAGATGGACAGATGGATGGATGGATGGACAGATGGATGGATGGATGGACAGATGGATGGACAGATGGATAGATGGACAGATGGATGGATGGATGGATGGATGGATGGATGGACAGATGGATAGATGGACAGATGGATGGATGGATGGACAGATGGATGGATGGATGGATGGATGGATGGATGGATGGACAGATGGATGGATGGATGAACAGATGGATGGATGGACAGATGGATGGATGGATGGATGGATGGACAGATGGATGGATGGACAGATGGATGGATGGATGGATGGATGGATGGATGGATGGACAGATGGATGGATGGATGAACAGATGGATGGATGGATGGATGGACAGATGGATAGATGGACAGATGGATGGATGGACAGATGGATAGATGGACAGATGGATGGATGGACAGATGGATAGATGGACAGATGGATGGATGGATGGATGAGGTTCATTATGATCAGAGCAGATGTGCAGGCGACTGATGATCTGAGGTTTGTTCTCACAGTGTGAGCCAATCAGTGATTAATAATGTCAACACACACACACACACACACACACACCAATAGAAACATAGTAGTAGTGGTAGTACAAGTACACAGGAGCAAGTGTCATGTCTCAGTGTGTGTGTTTCCTCCATACTCAATGAATACATAATTACAGGTCTCTCTCTCTCTCTGTTTCTCTCTCTGTCTGCCTCTCTGTCTGTCTCTCTGAGAGGTGTGTGTGTGCATGCGTGTGTGTGCGTGTGCATGTGTGTGTACATGTGTGCATGAGTGCACATGTGTGTGTGTGAGCTCCTCCTCATAGATCAGATTATATTTATGATGTGACATGTCACTGATGGCAGCTCGTCTGCAGATATATGATATTATATTATATGATATGATATTATATGATATTATATGATATTATATATTATATTATATTACATTATATTATATTATATTATATTATATTATATTATATATTATATGATATTATATTATATTACATGATATTATATTATATTATATTACATGATATTATATTACATGATATTATATGATATTATATTATATTATATGATATTATATTATATTAATATAGAGATATTAGTGACAGGACAGCAGAGGTGTCTGAATCTACTTTCTGTCTGCAGACAATCAGAGCCTGCAGAAGTATTTAGATATAATACCAGATAGAAATACACAAATCGATGTACTCTCTGTGACGGTGGGTCCACTGAGGAGGAGGTCCAGGTCCAGGTCCAGGTCCAGGTCCAGGTCCAGGTTCAGGTTCAGGTCCAGGTCAGAACCTTTGGCATAAAGAGTTTCTCCATCTTCATGATCTATAACATTAGACGCACAGAAACAGGATGACTGAGCATGTGACACATGATGGAATACTTCCATTACTTTTTACTTTACACTTTTAGAGTTGTAGTAGTAACAGTAACAGTAGTAGTATTAGCAGTATTAGCAGTAGCTCTATAATCCATGATGGCTGCACACAGATCTGGGGTGCGTTCCAATATTCAGTTTGTGTCATGAAGGTTCCTCACTAAAGAGTTAACGTGTCCGTCATGATAAGAGCTGTTTGAATCCTCTAACTGTGAAGGAAAGGAGCTGCAATGCTTCCTTTATTATCTCCTTTAGCAAAGGATACACGGAGCATCCTTTAGGAAAGGAAAGGAGGTGCAGCCTGCAGCAGAGAGAGCGTGTGAATATGAACATACGTGTTTGATCATGAAGTGTGTTGTGTTGTTGACTGTGGAGCTGCGTTCACACACAGAGTAAAAACTGTTTGTAACTGTGACATCCAGCGTCCTGCAGATCATCATGAAGTTACCGTTGCTGATTAATCATATATCTTTGCCATAACTTGCTGATATGTTTCTATATGAGTGGACAGGAGGGTGAGCGACCATACCAGCGTAACAAACACGTCATGTGACTTCTGTGACAGGTGGACAATATTCATTTATTATTTGAACTCTGACGTTGATGATGACGTCACACTGACTCTGAGCTTCAACAGTTTCATGTTAAACAACAGCTGACTGGAACTGTTTACTGCTGAGCAGTCACTGGAACAGTTTCTGTCATGGTGGAGTTCATCTGTGAAAGGTGGAGTAGATCTGCTTCACCTGTTGACTTTGACAAGGACTGTGTGTGTGTGTGTGTTCAGATTCCTGATCGGCTCTCTTCAGTTTCTGTTGTCACTCTGACTGAATGTCATTGTTAGATTTGATTGGCAGATGGTTTACAGAGCTTAAGCTTCATTAAGAGGCAAGCTGAGCCGAGCTGAGCCGAGCCGAGGTGTGGTCGTAGTTTGAAGGTTAAAGAGTCATAGTGTGGAATTCTTTGACAAGAGAACGTACGTTTTCTTGACTGCAGAATGTAACACAGTTAGTTGTTTTAACTCAGAGTATCAAGTTTAAATAATAAATGATACTTTGCTTTATGACTTGAAATAAAACTTGAGTTCACTCCCGTTTTGAAGGCAGCAATTCAACTGAAGTTTTTGAGTTAAAGCACCCTGATCATGTTTAGAGTGAAATCTGTATTCTGTCACTTTAACAGACAGAAACTCTTCACTCCGTCCATGCTTTGTTCCGCTCGCAGCAGCTGTGTCCGTCTGTCGATGGATTATCGGGAAGTGTCTTCGGACCTGCTGGTGTCTGATGATAATTTGATGAATTGATGAATATCAGCAGAAATGAAAAAGTCTGTTTTTAGAGTCTAAATCTAGTTTTAATCCCTTTAATTTGAATCTTACATAAATAAACCTGCACTGATCTACTTATAAACTGAGTTTGGCTCTTCCAGTTCTTCTCATATGTAGACTGAGTCTGTAATAAACTTCATGATTAAACTAGAACTCATAAAAACTGTTTGCAGATCTCAGACCAGTTTCAGTCGTGCAGAGTGAACTCTGACCTCCTTCCTGCTGTCTCTAAATCTCAGTGACACATAGTTATTTTTAATCAAATCCAAAATAAACCCACGTCGACAGTTTCCACCTGAGAGCAGTTTGCCCGTAGCTGATATTAATGGTGCATACCTGCAATCATGCATGCACACGCATCCATAAATCACTGCAATGGTTCAGCCTTTAAGTGCTTCGTTGGCTGCAGGGCTGAAGTCCGTACATGTGACAGCAGATCGCTGCCCATCAATCAGATCCACGTCTTTATTTCTCACATGATGCTGCCAGCGCAGTAGATTGACTCACAGAGCTCTATACACACTGCGGCTATTTATTCCATCTGAACACGCACACACATATTTTCATATTCAGTGTGACTTTGTGAAGCGATCATTCATCCAAACTGCTTTTCAAATCCTAATCCTGCAGCATAAAGAGCACGGCCTACCTGATAGATACTTCATTGATCCCTGAAGGGAAATTCAAGTGTTCAACAATTACATGTATTGAAACACAACACAGGCGAGTTTCACACCTTCTCACAAAGCTCTCAATGACAACAGTTACATCTGATATCAACATGTTGTAACTTTCCTCTGTTACCTCCTGTTGATCTACACTGACCTGTGATCAGGTGAATGGTGTCTCTGTCATTCGTACGTCTGTTCTCACACTATGTAACTTTGGGCTCCGGGTCGGGAGAAGTACGTAACGCTTTACGGCACTAAGTCACACACCACCAACTATTTCACTGATTTTGGTGAAACTGGATCATATTTTATGGAGAAAATGTTTTCTGGTTTTCCCTCTGATGTCCTCCGGCTGCTCCGCCTCAACTCTCTGTGATTTACAGAGTTTCCTGATGGACAGTGAAGTAAACTGCTGACAGCTGTAGCTGCTGTTAGCTCATGTTAGCTCAGTTTGTTAGCTGCTGTTAGCTCATGTTAGCTCAGTTTGTTAGCCGGGCTGCCCGGACTGTGAGTTCAGAGCACCGGGGAGTGTTAGTGTTTGTACCACAGGAGGTTTGGACCACCGGGAAGAAGAAGAAGAAGAAGAAGAAGAAGAAGAAGAAGAAGAAGAAGAAGAGGAGGAGGAGGGGCAGTGTAGCCACCAGTGTCGTGCCAGAACCGGAGCTGGGTGATGTAACCGGGCTCAGCAGCCTATATGGTCACAGCTAAATCTTGTTTGTCTCTGCTAACCCCCTCTAAGCCTGATCACTGCATGAGATCAGGGCAGAGCCTTGAGAACGGGCCCTGAATCTACTTTGACTGTTTTTGACTGTGAAGCATGTGGCACTTTAGTTATTATTGATGATATTATTAATATTTAGAAACATTCATGGAGACTTTGTCTTCAGTCTGTAGTCCTGACAGTCTGTCCTGCAGTGTCATCAGGGTTCAAAGAGTTAAATCACAGCTCCATCTTCATTCACTCCCTCATGTTGTTTGATTGGGACATGAAATGAGGACAGGTGTTGACAGGTGGTGTTGATGGATGCACAGAGGTAGTCGAGCAGCTCTGTCATTCATTCTATTCATTTCCTCAAACTTGGACTTAACTACAGTACTTATTACTGACTGATTAAAGAACTCCCTTCTCGAGCTAACGTTAACTTAGAAACGGGGTCCGCTAACGTGAACGAATGGCCGACCACCCACCAGACACTAAACGTGATTTGTCTGTCCTGTCTCTTTGCAGGTTGCTATGCCGACTGGCGTGGCGGCTGTAGTTTGCTTGTTTGCAAACGCGTTAGCTTGTTTGCCTCAAGACTTTAGCAGCTAACGTGATCCGTGATGCTAACTTATGCATGAAGGCAAACGTGTCGATTTTAGCCAAGAAAAAAAGATTTAATGTACGAAGCAAAGCAACGATTACTAACGATTTGTTTCTGCGGAGCTAACTAGCAATGAGTAACTGAAGTTACGAACTGTAACTGAAGCTGTGGTTGGCCGGCTGTGCGTACATATAAAACCTTTAGTTTGTAATAATAACCTAAGTTTAATCTTTCATGAACATTATTGAAATGTTTTGGAGGAACAACCAGCCACTACAGCTGACCTGACGTCAAACAGAGAGTTAAGGACCACCAAAGTCCTAGGGCTGGGTTACTTCCCTCCACTGTTTAGTTGTAATAGAGTACTTTTACTTAAATAAAGATCTGAATCTGAATAATCCCACTGCTGTCTGTTCCTGTATGTATAGTTGCATGCATGCAGGAGACATTAATAAGAAAATAAGTGTATGATTATATGCCTGGGTGGCACAAGCTTGTAAAAGAAGTCTGAGGGTTCAAACGGTTAACACTATAAACACACAAACACATACCACAGCCGAACTGCAGGTCACCATGATGACACAACAATGAGTCTCAGCTGGGGGCGTTTTCCCACAGCGTACACCTGAAGGACGCTGACAGGTGAGCGAGCTCGGTGCCAGGAGGCGTATCAGTTACAGTGAGCTTTTTGTACAGAGAGAGAAAAAGTACAACGCCAGCAGCAACGAGATATATACGGTTCACGTGTCACATCACGCAACCTCAGGGCAGAGAGGGCGGGGTACTTATGTAAAAGTACCACCTGTGGCCTACTTCATACCGCTTCATACCTTCAACTGAACTTTTATTTGACAGCTTTACTTCAGATTATCTTCATAAAATATAATGTCATGAAAGTGATAAACACATTAATGCTACTAGTCTGTGGACCTGACTTGGTACTGCTTCATTGCAACTTGCAGGTCTTTACTTGGCACTAGTTTTTGGACTTGTTGGTCTTGACTTTGCACTAGTTTTTGGACTTGTTGGTCTTTGCACTATTTTTGACACTTGTTGGCCTTGACTTTGCACTAGTTTTTGGACTTGTTGGTCTTGACTTTGCACTAGTTTTTGGACTTGTTGGTCTTTACTTGGCACTAGTTTTGAGACTTGCTGGTCTTGACTTGGCACTAGTTTTAGGACTTGCAGGTCTTGACTTGGCACTAGTTTTGGGACTTGTTGGTGTTGACTTGGCACTAGTTTTTGGACTTGTTGGTCTTGACTTTGCAGTAGTTTTGGGACTTGTTGGTCTTGACTTTGCACTAGTTTTGGGACTTGGTGGTCTTGACTTGGCACTAGTTTTGGGACATGTTGGTCTTGTCTTGGCACTAGTTTTAGGACTTGCTGGTCTTGACTTTGCACTAGTTCTGAGACTTGTTGGTCTTGACTTGGTACTAGTCTTGCAACTTGCAGGTCTTGACTTGGCACTAGTCTTGCAACTTGTTGGTCTTGACTTGGCACTAGTCTTGGGACTTGTTGGTCTTGACTTTGCACTAGTTTTGGGACTTGCAGGTCTTGACTTGGCACTAGTTTTGGGACTTGTTGGTCTTGACTTGGCACTAGTTTTGGGACTTGCAGGTCTTGACTTGGCACTAGTTTTGCTACTTGTTGGTCTTGACTTGGCACTAGTTTTAGGACTTGCAGGTCTTGACTTGGCACTAGTTCTGAGACTTGTTGGTCTTTACTTGGCACTAGTTTTAGGACTTGCTGGTCTTGACTTTGCACTAGTTTTTGGACTTGTTGGTCTTTGCACTAGTTTTGAGACTTGTTGGTCTTGACTTTGCACTAGTTCTGAGACTTGTTGGTCTTGACTTGGCACTAGTTTTGAGACTTGTTGGTCTTGACTTGGCACTAGTTTTAGGACTTGCAGGTCTTGACTTGGCACTAGTTCTGAGACTTGTTGGTCTTTACTTGGCACTAGTTTTAGGACTTGCTGGTCTTGACTTTGCACTAGTTTTTAGACTTGTTGGTCTTGACTTGGCACTAGTTTTTGGACTTGTTGGTCTTGACTTGGCACTAGTTTTGAGACTTGTTGGTCTTGACTTTGCACTAGTTTTTGGACTTGTTGGTCTTGACTTTGCACTAGTTTTAGGACTTGTTGGTCTTGACTTGGCACTAGTTTTTGGACTTGTTGGTCTTGACTTTGCAGTAGTTTTGGGACTTGCTGGTCTTGACTTTGCACTAGTTTTTGGACTTGTTGGTCTTGACTTGGCACTAGTTTTGAGACTTGTTGGTCTTGACTTTGCACTAGTTTTTGGACTTGTTGATCTTGACTTTGCACTAGTTTTAGGACTTGTTGGTCTTGACTTGGCACTAGTTTTTGGACTTGTTGGTCTTGACTTGGCACTAGTTTTGGGACTTGCTGGTCTTGACTTGGCACTAGTTTTTGGACTTGTTGGTCTTGACTTGGCACTAGTTTTGAGACTTGTTGGTCTTGACTTTGCACTAGTTTTTGGACTTGTTGGTCTTGACTTTGCACTAGTTTTAGGACTTGTTGGTCTTGACTTGGCACTAGTTTTTGGACTTGTTGGTCTTGACTTTGCAGTAGTTTTGGGACTTGCTGGTCTTGACTTTGCACTAGTTCTGAGACTTGTTGGTCTTGACTTGGTACTAGTCTTGCAACTTGCAGGTCTTGACTTGGCACTAGTCTTGCAACTTGTTGGTCTTGACTTGGCACTAGTCTTGGGACTTGTTGGTCTTGACTTTGCACTAGTTCTGGGACTTGCAGGTCTTGACTTGGCACTAGTTTTTGGACTTGTTGGTCTTGACTTTGCACTAGTTTTAGGACTTGTTGGTCTTGACTTGGCACTAGTTTTTGGACTTGTTGGTCTTGACTTTGCAGTAGTTTTGGGACTTGCTGGTCTTGACTTTGCACTAGTTCTGAGACTTGTTGGTCTTGACTTGGCACTAGTCTTGCAACTTGCAGGTCTTGACTTGGCACTAGTTTTAGGACTTGCTGGTCTTGACTTTGCACTTGTTCTGAGACTTGTTGGTCTTGACTTGGCACTAGTTTTGAGACTTGTTGGTCTTGACTTGGCACTAGTTTTAGGACTTGCTGGTCTTGACTTGGTACTAGTCTTGCATCTTGCTGGTCTTGACTTGGCACTAGTCTTGCAACTTGTTGGTCTTGACTTGGCACTAGTCTTGCTACTTGTTGGTCTTGACTTTGCACTAGTCTTGCTACTTGTTGGTCTTGACCTAGCACTAGTTTGGGACTTGCAGGTCTTGACTTTGCACTAGTTTTGGGACTTGCTGGTCTTGATTTGGCACTAGTTTTGGGACTTCCTTGTCTTTACTTGGCACTAGTTTTGGGACTTGTTGGTCTTGACTTGGCACTAGTTTTGAGACTTGCAGGTCTTGACTTGGCACTAGTTTTGGGACTTGTTGGTCTTGACTTGGCACTAGTTTTAGGACTTGCTGGTCTTGACTTGGCATTCATTTTCAGTCTTTACTTGGTACTAGTTTTGAAACTTGCTTTTTTTGCACTAGTTTTGAGACTTGTTGGTCTTGACTTGGCACTAGTCTTGCAACTTGCAGGTCTTGACTTGGTACTAGTTTTGGGACTTGGTGGTCTTGACTTGACACTAGTTTTGGGACATATTGGTCTTTACTTGGCACTAGTTTTGGGACTTGCTGGTCTTGACTTGGCACTAGTCTTGCTACTTGTTGGTCTTGACTTGGCACTAGTCTTGCAACTTGTTGGTCTTGACTTGGCACTAGTCTTGCAACTTTTTGGTCTTGACTTGGCACTAGTCTTGCAACTTGTTGGTCTTGACTTTGCACTAGTTTGGGACTTGCAGGTCTTGACTTGGCACTAGTTTTGGGACTTGCTGGTCTTGATTTGGCACTAGTTTTGGGACTTCCTGGTCTTTACTTGGCACTAGTTTTGGGACTTGTTGGTCTTGACTTGGCACTAGTTTTAGGACTTGCTGGTCTTGACTTGGCATTCATTTTCAGTCTTTACTTGGTACTAGTTTTGAAACTTGCTGACTTTGCACTAGTTTTGAGACTTGTTGGTCGTGAGTTGGCACTAGTCTTGCAACTTGCAGGTCTTGACTTGCTGAGACTTGTTGGCTTTTGTAAAATCTTCATCTGAACATGCTCCACAGTAATGTGTAATAATAAATAATAATATATCTGATTTAAAATATTACAGTAGAAAAAATGTGAAATTAAACAAAATAAATTATGCAAAAACATAAATCTGACCTGAATCAGACGTTCAGGGCCCAGCCCGGTCCAGCCCGGTCCTCTTTAGATCAGTGTGGTCTGGTTTGAGGGTTCTTGGATTCAGGCGGTTTTGATTGACTGAAGCTTGAAGAAAAATCCTGCAGTTAAATTTACGACGTGACTTGATATATAGATCATGACAGAACCAGTTTTATGACTTGACTGTTCAAACATAAATCTGCTGCATGTATGCGTGCAGTAAAAAGGAGTTTATCATTATTATATGAATATTTCTCTGAGTTCTGTAGAAGAATAAAATGTCGTAAAAAATATCATGAACATACTTTAAAGTACTTTAAAACCACCTGAGGACTGTCCTGAGTTACTCAGTTACATTCCTGATCTGGGGGTGTGGTGTTGACCGCGCCCCTCACCTGCAGCTCAGCCCACCTGTGCACCTTTAAAAGATGCAAACTGATCCGACTCAGCTCACTTCTCTCCTCTCCTTCTCCCTCCACCGGAGCAGACAGACCAACCTCCTCATCTCTCCCCATCATGACGGCGATGTTCTCTCGGAGCTCTATGATTGGCGGCGGTGCCAGCATGGGCCGAGCACACGGGGGCATGAGCTCCTACAGCGTGTCTGGAGGAGCAGGAGGCGGTGGTAGCATCAGGGTCTCCCAGGCCAGCAGGAGCTTCTCTGCTGGTGGCGGTGGCGGTTTTGGTTCAGGTGCAGGCTTCGGTGCAGGTGCAGGCTTCGGTGCAGGTGCAGGTGCAGGCTTCGGTGCAGGCTTTGGCGGTGGAGCAGCGATGGACGACAACCTCATCGGCAACGAGAAGTTCGCCATGCAGAACCTGAACGACCGCCTGGCCACCTACCTGGCCAAGGTGGCGGCGCTGGAGAAGGCCAACACCGAACTGGAGCTGAAGATTAGGCAGTTTGTGGAGAGCAAAGTCGGCCCCAGCACCAAAGACTACAGCACCTTCTACATCACCATCACAGAGCTGCAGGGCAAGGTGAGGAACAGGGGCAGCATGGGAAATGATGTTCAGTGTGCTCGGTGTCAGAGACTCTCAGTCCTGCTGGAAGTCATCTTTAATGTTTTTTGAACAATCGGCACTCTTTGGCCTCCATATTTAACAACTATAAAGGCAGTTCTGTAATTTGAGGCACTGACGGCTGAATCCGGGTTGACCACACCTGATCCAGGTGAGTCCGACCTCACCTTCAACATGACGTCACCTCGTCTGTTTTAAAAAATGTCAATTGATTAATTAATTATTAAAGTTTTACGTCGTAACAGCAGTTTGATAAAAGAAAAAACAGATTTATTAATTAATACTTAAAATAACTAACAGCTGCTGTGATTGGTCGGAGTCAAGGGCTCAAAGGTGAAATGATCTTGGCGACAAACAAAACTTCAAAACAGAAAACTAAAATGAAGTGACGCGAATCGAGCACACCTGATCCAGGTGTGAGTGATCCAGGTGAGGCTGCGCCTCCATAACTCTGTTTTCTTTTGCAGATGTTATTTTTAGGTCATAAACTCTGCGCTGTGATTGGTTGGAGTCCAGAGGCTGTAAAATCTGACAGCTTAAAAAAAGTTTGAGTCAGTTTGCTGCAAAAATCCAAAAATAAACATTTTATAAAATAATTATTGTTTAAATTTCTGATTTTTACTCTTTTAATTTGATTGAACTCAAAACCTGCAGAGTTCATCGTGTCTTCATCGTGTCCATGTCTTCATCATGTCTTCATCGTGTCTTCATGTCTTCATCATGTCCATGTCTTCATCATGTCTTCATCGTGTCTTCATCGTGTCTTCATCGTGTCTTCATCATGTCTTCGTGTCTTCATCATGTCTTCATCGTGTCCATGTCTTCATCGTGTCTTCATCGTGTCTTCATCATGTTCATGTCTTCATCATGTCTTCGTGTCTTCATCATGTCTTCATGTCTTCATCGTGTCTTCATCGTGTCTTCATCGTGTCCATGTCTTCATCGTGTCCATGTCTTCATCATGTCTTCATCATGTCTTCATCATGTCTTCATCATGTCTTCATCGTGTCTTCATCATGTTCATGTCTTCATCATGTCTTCGTGTCTTCATCATGTCTTCGTGTCTTCATCATGTCTTCATGTCTTCATCGTGTCTTCATCGTGTCTTCATCGTGTCCATGTCTTCATCGTGTCCATGTCTTCATCATGTCTTCATCATGTCTTCATCATGTCTTCGTGTCTTCATCATGTCTTCATCGTGTCCATGTCTTCATCATGTCTTCATCATGTCTTCGTGTCTTCATCATGTCTTCATCATGTCTTCATGGTTTGTGTTTTCAGATCCTGGACGCCATTCTTGCCAAGGGAACAGTGCTGCTGAGCATCGACAACGCCAAGCTGGCTCAGGACGACTTCAGAATGAAGTCAGTAAATCTTTAATTAATAATCCATCATTGATTATCAGGAAATCAATGAGAAGTATGAGTTCAGACAGACAGACAGACGTTATAATCAGCAGCGTTGCTCCCTCTGCTGGACAAATCACAGAAGAACCAACAAACATTTGAAATCATCAAATTAATCAAAAAATGTTTTAAAAATAAAATTAAATCATTTCAAACTTTTTTTTTAACTCTTAAAATTTAAACTTAAAGTTTGTTCAAATTTAAAGTTAAAAAAAGTTAAAATTGATTTTTATTTATTATTTTAAATCTTTAAAACTCATTTTTATTCTGAGAGCAGAAGCTTCATCTCAGATGCTCATGTGACTTTTTGACCCTCACCTGATGCCGTACTCACCTCTGTGCAGATTCGAGAACGAGCTGTCGATGCGTCAGTCGGTGGAGGCCGACATCGCCGGGCTCAAGATGCTCATGGGAGAACTGGGCGTGGCCAAGACTGACCTGAGCATGCAGATCGACAGCCTGACGGAGGAGCTGGTGTCCATGAAGAGGAACCACGAGGAGGTACGAGAAGGATATGATTCTCTGGTTCTGACAGGTTCTGTTCACACCTGACTGATCTCAGCTTCCTCCTTCTTCCTGCAGGACCTGCTGGCCATGCGCGCTCAGATGAGCGGTCAGGTGACCGTGGAGGTGGACGCCGCTCCTCAGGAGGACCTCACAAAGATCATCGAGGAGGTCAGAGAACACTACGAGGCTGTGGCCACCAAGAGCCGCAAAGACCTGGAGAGCTGGTACCAGACACAGGTGAGGACAACGCCGATCAGCTGACCTCAGAATGACTCTGAACGTTTGGTTTGAGGACTTTGGTGACGCCTGTCTGTCTGTCCTCCTCAGTCCGAGTCCATCACAAAGGAGGTGGCAGCCACAGAAATGACGCTGAAGACGACGACCACAGAAGTGAAGGAGGTGAAGAGCCAGCTTCAGGCTCTGGAGATCGAGCTCCAATCACAGCTCAGCATGGTGAGTGCACGCCGCTAACTAATGCTAATGCTAATGCTAGCTGTCCTCTGTCCTCTAACTCGTCTGTCCTCCTGCAGAAAGCGTCTCTTGAAGGCAGCCTGGCTGAGATCCAGAGCCGCTACGCCATGCAGATGAACGGATTCCAGATGCAGGTGAGCAGCCTGGAGCACGTTAGTTCAGTGTGTTAGCTGCCTTTAGCATTAGCTCTGACACAGGATGTTACTGTCTGCAGGTGAGCAGCCTGGAGGAGCAGCTGGTGCAGCTGAGGGCTGACCTGGAGAGACAGTCCCAGGAGTACCAGATGCTGCTGGACATCAAGACCAGGCTGGAGATGGAGATCGCCGAGTACAGGAGGCTGATGGACGGAGAGGGACTCGGACTCGGAGTCGGATTCGGGTAAACATGGAGAACCAATCACAGTTTAAACTCTTCCTCGTCATTGTCAGAGTTTATTTTTTAACTTCCTGTCACGTCTCTTCCTCAGATCTTCCTCTTCCTCCTCCACCACGACCACCACCACCAAGGTCATCACAAAGGTCATCGAGGAGACCATCTGAGGCCGCTCCCGTCTGTCTGAGCCCTCGTGGAGGTGTCATGATGAAGACTTCGTCCTCTTCACTTCACTTCACTGTCCTGTAACTGAATCATGATGAGTCGAGGAAACATTCAGCTTCTTCATCATCTGGTCGACTCTAACAAACCTTCACCAATAAAACTGAAACAAACTAAACTGAACGTGTCCCAAAGTTTATCAACGAGGTGTTAATGAATCGGACTCATCTGAGGTTAGCCCACTGACCGTGTTTGTACTCTGCTACTAAGTAATCTCATTACTTCATGATTATTACAGATACATATAGTCTGCTTCAGAGTAATCATTACATAAGAAGTTAGTGATTAACGAATGATCAGCTGCTGATGTTAATCAATCAATCAAACTTTAATCAAACTTTTTAAATGAAGATTTATGAAGTGATAATGACTCATTCATGATCTGATAATGTGATAAACATGAACCAATCATCAGGTTGTTCTTTAATAAGTATGAACACGCGATAATCAATATTAGTAGTAATATACTCGTTTTAGAGACTTTCAGCTCGTTGTTTCTGGAGAACATCGCGGAGCGTTCAGCAGCTACAGACACATTTATATTAATGTTTAATATTAATATTTCTTCAAAAAGGTTCAGTCTGGGTCAACTGGACTCATTTGTAGATCTGTGACGATGTTTTACACCTCATCCATCTGTCGTCAGAGCTGTTAAGAGTCGTCAGAGACTCGTTAAGAGTCGTCAGAGACTCGTTAAGAGTTGTCAGAGACTCGTTAAGAGTCATCAGAGACTCGTTAAGAGTCGCCAGAGTTGTTAGTAGAGTCGTTAGTCTCAGTTGTCTCAGGTGATATTAACGACAATGAGCACTAACGAATCAAGTGATCGATCCTGCCTGGTTAAATACTCTCCACCAGTCAGTCAGAACTGAAGCTTCTTGGATAGGAGGTGAAACGTCTTCACAGACAGTCCGGCTGACCCAGACTGAAGCTTTTTGAAGAAAGATGACCTGGATGACTGAGAACCTTCACAGACTGTATTAATGTTCAGATTTAATATCAGGAGGTGAATTAAAGAGAATATAAACATGTAGATGAATCAGGTGATACAAACAGAAGTCATGAAGGGTCGAGTCTCTGCTGGATGGAAGCTAACTTCATATGTGTGAGGCGTGCTGCGTTCAAGTTCAGCTTTTAAAATCAGAAATAATTTAAGGTCAAAATAATATTGAATAATTAATAATTTAACGTTTTTATAAAATCTGATCAGTCAAAGTGAAACTAACTTCATCCAGCAGATGTCGCTGTGTCGACCTCATCAATGGTTCTGTTAAGGTTCCATTTAGGTTGTCTGGAGGTTCTGATGTGACAAACCAAAACAGAAGCACAAAGAGTCCAAAGCGGTCGTCATGTCATTAGTTTCTTTAATAATTCTTCCGGTACAAGATGCTGCATCACTTTTTGTCTTTTCGCAGTTTTTTTTTTTAATTTTATTAATTTTTTTTTTTTTTAGGAATGACATTATCAATAAAGATTTGTACACAGTGAGCGATCTGGACCCGGACGGTCCGGAGGGTCTGGGTGGGGGTGCTGGGTTCCTTTGTGCTGATGTGTTTGGTCCTGTCGGATCCCCACGGGTCTGAGAAAACTGAGTTTAACGGAATGATTCGAAGGAATGTCGTCAGCAGATTATCATCACCGAGTCCTGATCGATCAATACTGGTCAATAAAAAAGATCTAAATTAACAATACAGTAACAGAGAGGACACCTGCGAGTACCCACACGGGGACAATACTTGTACACTGGCAGAGAGTACTCAAACAAGTACTCGAGTATGTTTGGCAAAAGTATTTAAGCACGACTGAGGACGAGAAGCAGAACCCCGAAAACTGAAGACTGAAGGCGAGAGAGAGTTTAACCATCAGAGGAAGTTAAAAAAGTTTCCTGAAATCAGATGTACAAAAAAAAAAGTATTTTTTAAATTTGTTACGTTAAATTTAACGTAAAACGAATAAAAATCTGATTAAAAAGTTAAAAACTGAAGAATTTTTCTTCATTTCATGGAAAAACTAAATCTGACCTGAGGCGGGCCGAACGAAGCCCGAACTGAAACCTGACACCTGTGACCACGCCCACCTGTCAATCAAAGCGTCCACGCTCTTAATCCTGCATAACTTTAAGCCTTAATATAATCTGAACAGGTGAGTTGTATAAAAATTCACCCTCAGTACAGTTGTCATGAACGGGGAAATTAGCTATAGAGACCAAAACTGTTTTTTGTACCAGGCTGTAAACATGTTTATTTCTGCTGTGAAGTTGGACATTTTAACATGGGGACTTATGGAGACTGACTCACTTCTGGAGCCAGCCTCCAGTGGACGACAAGAGGAACTGCAGTTTGTGTTTCACTTCACAGACACGGAGGTTGATGCTTGATTTCTTCTTGTTAGCAAGCTAATGCTAAGCTAAAGTGTTTGCATGGACTTTTTAAACTCTGGATTAATAATTAGCGCCTCCGTGTGGACTGAAGGAGGAATTACACGGATCATGTAGCAGGATTAAATTCATGTACTAATACACTCTGAAGTGTACTCATCACGTGTACTTGTACTCGTATTTATCTCATGTACTCATACTCGTCTCGTGTACTCATCATCACATATACTTGTACTCGTGTACTTGTACTCGCTCCGCCTGATGAAACCTCTCTGATGGGTCGTGTTCAGTAGACGGGGTTCTGGTTCTGGAGCTGCTGGTTCTGGTTCAGTAAAAGTAAAAAAAAAAAAAAACTAAGTACTGACACGTGGTTACTGAAGTATTTGTGCTTGTGTCTCAGTAAGTACTCCAAAAATAAGTACTGGGTCCTGGTTGTGGTTCTGGTCCTGGACCAGGTCAAAGATTATCTACAAGCCCCCTCAGTATCACAGACACACAGTACAACATGAACACACACGGACGCTTGCATAAGTCGACCCCGCCCACAGATACGATGCAAAAGTATGAAAACGTAAAAAAGTCGTACAGGAAAAGAAATATATCGCATTTATAAAAAAGAGGAATAATACTTTGTTTTTCCGAGAGGTTAAAGGTCGTCGAGTTCTAGCTGCTGTCCGAGCCCACGGTGCTGCTGCTGCTGCTGGTGCTCGCCGTGTCGGCCCGCTCGCGTTTGTGGATCTGCTCGTGCGCTTTGAGGTGACCCGATTGGCTGAAAGTCTTCCCACAGTGGGGGCAAGCGTACGGCCGCTCACCCGTGTGGATCTGCTGGTGAGCCTTCAGGTGTCCGAGGCGTCCGAAGCTCTTCCCGCACTGCGTGCAGCCAAACGGCCGCTCGCCCGAGTGGATCTTCTCGTGGGTCTTTAAGACGCCCGAGTTGCTGAAAGTCTTCCCGCACTGCGAGCAGGTGAAGGGCTTCTCGCCCGTGTGGATCTGGATGTGGTTGCGGTAGCTCGTCTCTTTGCTGAAGCTCTTGCCGCAGTGCTGGCAGCAGAACGGCCGCTCGCCCGTGTGGCTCAGCTGATGCGCCTTCAGCTCCTTTGATTGGCCGAAGCTCTTCCCACAGGTGACGCAGATGAACGGCCGCTCGCCGGTGTGCAGTCGCTGGTGCGAGCGCAGGTCGTCGGCCTTGGTGAAGCCTTTGGGGCAGTGCGCGCACACGTACGGCTTCTGGCCCGTGTGGATCAGCTGGTGTCGTTTGAGGTTTCCCGCCTGGCCGAAGCTCTTGCCGCACTGCGAGCAGGTGTACGGCCGCTCGCCGGTGTGGATGCGTTGGTGAGTTTTCAGGTTTCCCAGCGTGCTGAAGTTCTTCCCGCACTGCGTGCACGAGAAAGGCTTCTCGCCCTGCATGTTACGAGGTTTCCTCACCGTGGGGTTCTGGGTTTTGGTTGTGACCGTCGAACCGGCGGTCGCTGCCGCCGCCACCTCAGCCGCCGTCTTCCCCTCGTGAGCCGGCTGCAGCTCGTACAGCGCCCCCCCTCCGAACTCGGGGTCCAGTTTGCCGATGCCATCCATCAGCAGCGCGTCGGGGCGGAGCTTGTTGAGCTCGGTGCGGAGCTCGGCCATGTGGATGGACTCCAGCCCGTTGTGCTGCAGGTGGTGAGACATGGCGCTCGACTCGGTGGTGTAATAACACTGAAGGTCCACGTGGTGGTCCGACTTGATGTACTCCAGAGTGTCCGTCACCTGACACACACACACACACACACACACACACACACACACACACACACACACACATCATCAAATCCTCCTGAAACGTCTCATATACTTTCAAATACTCAGAGGTAAATATACTTTGTACTCGATTACTTTTGTCTGACAGCTTAAGTTGTTCGTTTTTCGTCCTGTCCAATGAGAAAACAGTGCGGTTGTCATGGTAACAGTGATCAAAGTTCTGATCGCAGATGAGTTCAGATTCTTTCATGAACAGAACGAGTCAGCAGGAAAAGAAACTTTTTATTTATTCTCTGAAAATCTGCTTCAATGACAAAAAACTGATTCATCTCAAAACAAGTTTTCTAAACGTTTTCCAAACGTTGTGTTTCTGTCCTGCTCAGTTCATCCAACGTTCATCCAACGTTCATCCGGTCTGAACGGAGCTTCAGCATGACGAGTCGACAATCTGACACAAAACTTTTAATAAACTCAGAACAAACATCTGTACAGATCCCATCAGGACCAGGACCTGGACCTGGACCAGGACCAGGACCAGGACCTGGTCCAGGTTTATCTGCAGGTGAGTTTGTCAGTTTGTTGAAACATTAAAAACAGGAAGTGACCTTCTGACCCCGGACGGTCCAATCAGAGCTGAAGCTTTGTTCAGACCGGACGAACCTTCAGGACTAAAGCTCACTACAGGAAGTGGACTCCGTTGAACCAGGACACGGAGCAGGACAAAGACTAAGACAGAGACAACCTTTGGAGAACCTTTAAAGAACCTACAGAGAACGTTTAGAGAACCTTTGGAGTTTTGTTAATCACTGAAGCAGCTGTTTGTTGTTGAATCTTTCTGAACGTCAAACTGTGTGTGTGTGTGTCTAACTGACGTCTTCACCTGGTCCAGGTGTGTGTGTTCAGGTGTGGTCAGTATGTGTGTTTACCTGGGAGATGTAGTCGAACACGGAGCTGGGCTCGTAGTGGGACTTGTAGTCGAGCTCTGAGACGTCGCCGTGGTGGAAGTGGCCCAGGTGGTGGTTGCCGTGGTGACCGTGATGCTCAGACTTGATGTAGTCGAGGCCGCTGATCTCCATCTTGATCTGGTCCTGGCCCAGCTCGGCAGTGGACAGCGGCTGGATCTCGGACAGGTCCACGGTCCGGATGGGCTCCAGGTCTCCGTCCTCCGGCTCGCTCTTCACGCACGGCAGCATCACGAGCGGCTCGGCGATCTCCGCCGCCAGCGAGCTGAGCGTGGGCGTGGGACAGTCGGACGACAGCAAGGCCAGCGTCGGCGTCGGGGCTGAGGAGGTGGGCCCCGGGCCGCATTCCACCTGCAGGGAGGCGTCCAGAGGCGGCGGAGGCGAGCCGCACTCGGGCGGCAGGCCGAGGCTCAAACACTCAGTCTCTAAGTCTGTCATGGTGAGGGGCGGAGCTAAACCTCCTCACCTTTCTCTGGTTCAACACCTGTCCTGAAGGATGGATGAGGTCACAAAGCTCCTCCTCCTCCTCCTCCTCCTCTGAAGTCTGCTGGTCCTGAGAGGGGAGGAGCCGGGAGGTCCCTGAGCGTCTCCTCTCCGTGCTGATGTCACCACCCACAGCTGACTGGGACCAGCCTATCAGGAGAGAGAGGACAGGAAGTGAAGTGAAGCTAATGTTAGCTCAGTTTGTTAGCCGGGTGTTAGTGGGGGATGCTGACAGGGAGCGGAGCCGGCGTCGTGCCAGAACCGGAGCTGGACCGGACTGGTGTATTGTGGATCATGTTAGTTGCTAAGCTACAATATGCATGAAGCATGAAGCTAACATTAATGAGCGACGCTGCGTGTATCCGGCGTTTCCACACAATACACTTATTTTCTCACGTTAGCGATGTAACCGGGCTCAGCAGCTTCTATGGACATAATGGCAGAGGAGAAGAGAGTGAAGAGGACGCTGACGGAGGAAGCTAAGAAGAGAAAAGGAGAGAGTGAGCGAGCAAGAAGCCGCCGGACAAGAGTAAATCTGGGACTGACTTTTAGTGGTTGGTGAGAGCTTGGTGAAATAAAAGGCTGAAAGACAGACGCCGAGCTGGGCTGACTGCTGTTGGACTAGTCAGTAATATTAGCTGATGGAGACACGTCGACGTCTGCAGATGAAACCGGCCTGTTCACATTTAAACATTGTGAATAAACACATCAGAGTTCTGACGGAGCATCGCTGACGTCTGCATCATCCATCATGTGACCTCTTCTCCTCATCGCGGGCTGGAGCCAATCACAGAGAGGCGGGGTCCGCCATGGACGAGTCTGCAGCTCATCACATGGAGACAAACAACCATTCATGCTCACATACGCACCTATGGACAGCTTACAGTCACCTGTTAACCTGCTCAGGTTCATGTGTTTGGACTGTGGGAGGAAGCCGGAGAACCCGAGAAAACCCACGCAGTCACGGGAAGAACATGCAGACTGCACACACAGGAGCAGGGATTCGAACCTGTGAGGCGACCGTGCTAACCTCTGCACCACTGTGCCGCCCTGCATCATTTATTTCAGTGCCTTCAAAATAAAAGACACAAACATTGTTTCCTCTGTTTTAATGTCCAGAACCGTGACCCGACCCATGAACTCTGTGTACTGTCACATCTGTGTACGATCCACAGTCAGTCACGGTTTGAATCAGCCAATCAGGCTGCTCGGTCAGGAGGCGCAGGTGAGGCCTCAGAAACACACAGACAGGTAACAGGTGAGACAGAGCTCATCAGTCTGATGTAAAGGACACACTCACGTTGACTGACACACACACTCAGGTTGTTTACATCTTTTATTGTGACAGTCTCACCTGTAAACTGACTTCCTGCGCGCTGATTGGCTGCTGTGTCTCTTCATTAATTAAAAATAAGGTCACCCAGCAGCTAATTACAGCTTTAAAACATGCCAGATGTTTCCTCCTGCAGAGGAGAGGGGAGGTGAAGCTCTTTGTTTGTGCAGCAGGTTCGGTTCGGACAGACTCTGGACGGGACGACACACACACACACACACACACACACTCAGTGAAAAGTTTGCAGGCTGGCAGCCGTTAGCCTCAAACTACCTACAACTTTTCACTTTTTTACCCCCAAAACATGAAGCCGAGGCCGGGGAGCAGCTGCACGCTGCAGCGTGCGGGGTGAGTGCGGGGTTACCTGTCCCCCCTCCACCACCGCACGCTCAGGTAGCCTTTTCAACTCGCCACGCAGCCTCCGCACGAACCGACCGACCGACTCTGAGAATCTGGCGGTGATTTTTTTTTCTGTCCGCTTCATGTGAACACCTCCACCTCCCTGTTCGGACAGCACCGACTTTAAGCTCCGGAGGTTGTTCGTGTCGCGGTGAAAAGTGCAGCTGGCAGCGGCGGGAGACGCGCTCGGAGCGGCTCTGCTGCCGTACAAAGACGGGGCAAGATGCCATGTCTAGCTAGCTAGCGCGGCTAGCCAGTGGCCATCTTGTTTATCACACTAACGTCGTTTGCAGCTAAGCTAAGCTAACTAGCGGTGCTAGCTGGTGTTAGCATGGGGGAGAAAGTGAGAGTGAAGCGGGGAGGAGAGGCAGGCAGAGGGGGGAGCGGAGGTCCGGCTAGCCTCCTCCTGACTCGGGCACTTTTTCTGCATTTCTCACGCCGGCTGGGCGCAGCGGGGAGCGGCTGACAGCCTCCCGCACAAAAGAAGCCAACTGTGTCAAATCCACGAGCCGACAGTCGGTCATTATCTGTCAGAGAGCCGCGAGAAGCAGGAAACCGAGCGGAGCCGAGCCGAGCGGAGCGGAGCGGCGAGAAAACGGGGCACAGCGGACGCCGAGCAGGCGGGCAATAACGGCGGGGAGAGCGCTACGTTACCTGCGGGTGGTCCGGTTCATGGCTCGGCTGTCCTCCTCGGTTCGGCTCCGCTGCCCGTCACTTGTAGCTAACTCCGCCGGACCCGCCACGTCCACCTCGGCAGAACAACCCGCCGCCTCTCCTCCTCTCCTCCCCTCTATCACTGACTAATTCCGCTCCCTCCTTCCTTCCTTCCTTCCCTCCTTCTTACCTTCCTTTCCTCCCTCCTTCCTCCCCCCTTCGGTACTCCTTCCGTCCTTCCTGCCTGCCCACTGGCCGCTCGTGCGCATACCCGTTCAGGCGGCGGGTATGAAGGTAACTACGGCAACGGTAGTAGGTGGGTATAGTTTGCCGTGTCGCGCGCAGCACTACGAGCGGGTACGCGCGCGATACATTGTTACAGGATGATGATCGTCATCATCGTCAGCTCGCGCTCTGTTTGATCTTTGATCTCCATTTTACTGATTGTTCTTTATAATAAATAGAAATAATTAAATTGTATCTGGATGAATTGATAATTAAAATAGTTTCAGTCGTTCACACCTCACACTTTAATACATTTATTTATATATATATATATATATATATATATATATATATATATATATATATATATTTATATATAGAATCTGAAGTTTATATAAAGACTTAAGTTAATATTTCAGAACAGTTTGTTTATCAGTGATAATGAACAGTTCATTATCGTAGCAGGACAGTCCTGTTGTTTACTGAATATAACAGCTCAAACATTTGATTTTAGTAATATTGTTTTTCAAATTGTACATTTTTAAAATCTATTTTCTTCTATTCTCACAAGGTCTTTGTAATTGTAAGATCTTACAGTAATTAAAAGATGTGTTAGAAGTGTTAATTATTTCACGTAAATGCGGCTGTTAACATTTAATTACTGCTGCAACAGTTATAGATCGTGTTTGTGACGATGTGTAATGTCTTCAGAGGCAGCAGAGTATTTAAATAATCGAACATTCAAGAAGTTTCTGTGGATCCTTTCCAACGTTTTCCAAACGTTTCTTAAACATAAAAACAACATGTCAGACTGTTTGAGGAAATGAGACTCTCTGGGCCGGCTGGTAGTTCTGAACATTTATTGGTTCTGTTTGAATTTTAACACTAAAAAGTACCCGGTCTCAAAGACTAAAACAGGTCATAAAAAAACAAACACCATCACCATCATCGCCTTCTTCATCATCATCATCATCATGGCAGACAGCTGTAACTTGGCGTCAGTGACATTCAGACGGTGCTGCTGTGATCAACACGGGGCACAAAGTCAAAGTTCGGTTCACTGATTTTTTTACACAGTTGGCAATAATTCACTCAAAACGGACACGTTGGTCACAAAATGGTAAAAGGTCAAAGGTCGTATCCATTTCTGATTTCACATTAACCCATAAAAAAAATTCACTTTTCATCTGAACGTCCCAACTCTCCTTCACGCGACTCCAGCACTTTAAATTTTTTACTATTAATTTTTAATTTGGTTTAATTAAATTGCTGAATTACAAAAAAGGGCACAGTTTTATCAAAAGTATTGCATCGAATCCAAAAAACGCTGAGATAAACTTTGACAAAGTCGTTTATAGAGATTATACAGGGAGTAGAAATAAAAAATAATAAAACCCTCCACGATTTGAACATCAGTCACGTTTCCCTGTTGTTACAAACATACATTCTACTTTTAACCATTAAAAATAAAACAAATGGAAACAATAAAAACGTCCCTTTCAAACCATCATTCCCACATTTGCATCAAACAATAAGAGGACCTCAGGTCGTTCCCTGAGGAACTCCTCCACTTCTATAAACTGACCGTGAAGGCTCCTTTTGAGGAAACCTTCAGGAATCTTCCCAGTGAAACTTTCTTTGTTTCACTCCTTCGCAGCCGAAGAGGCTGAACTGAAATAACATCATCTTCTCTCCACACAGGAACAACGCAACCACTTTTCAGAAAACTGCCCAACAAATCAAATAAAAACATCACGAGAGTCGAGATGTGCTCTGTGATATGAACACGTGAACATGTATGAATGCGTCTCAGCGCTTAATTTATCATGAAGTATGACGTGTTACAACTACAGACTGATAGTCAGACAGAGCCACCTCCTTTAAAAACAACGTTTGGAGAGAAATGCATCCGGTAGAAAATAATAATGATTCATAAACAAGCACAAAACATTCGCTAAAGATCACTGACGTTTTCTGATAATTATAAGTTACAAATCTGAATTACGAGATCTCACAAATTCTGAGATAACTTAAAGATCTGTGTAACGTAATTTTGACTTTGTATTTCACAAATGAACCTGAAACATTTTAAAAATTATTATAATTGTCAGTCAAATGCTGTGTCTCAGTTCTCGTACTTCCATACTTACACCTTTTTAAAGTCCTTTGGGTCCCTGTATTTCATTTTAGTAACATTTTATTGTTTCGTGTTGAAGTAAATTTCCCTTTTTGTATTTTCATGCGGACACATTTCTCTCTCGTATGGCTTCGTACACAAAGAGGAGGAGCGCTGATTGGTTAACAGGTCACATGATGCTGCTGCTGTCAGGAGAAAACTATAATGTTGTAATAATAATAATAATAATAATAATAATAATAATAATAATGATCCGTACACAGTGCAGTGAAGCAGCTGCTGTCCCGTCTCGATAATGGAGACTAATTTTTTGTGCGTTTTACGCTTTGACACGTCTGGCAGCAGCAAAAATTTTTTCATGAAATGATTTTGTATGTTTATGTTTCTATTCTTTCCATTTTACGTCGTCATCGTCTTTAAAACTTTAATTCTATTATTTTGTGTTTGTTTCATCGTTTGGCTTATTCTCCCTTTCCCTTTCAAGTGCTTCATAATAATTTAATTTAAAAGTGCAACACAGTTTATCATTTATTATTTTGGAAAATTGTCAATCAACCTAAAAACGGTTTAAATATTTAATTTGTTGTAACAAAGTTTCAAATCAGTTAAACGCCAAAAATTGTTGTTGATGTTTCACAGAAATATCAGCAGCTGTTTACAGTTCAGTACGGAAGCCCGCTTAGACCAAAAAACTGAGACCGTGACAATAAAAATGACAAGACGGTAAAACTAATGTTAACTTATTATCTCAAAATAAAGCCAACATTTTGACTCTGTATCTCATAATTTTTACTTTTTGCCGTTCCCAGTTTTTCCGTCAGCGTTCTTGTTTTGGCCTCTCTGGGCTTCCATACGTCGATGCATCCTGTTGGGCTCTGATCGACCTGTTTAACCCGGTTCTGTAAAATATCGTCCTCTTACGGACTCTCCGTCTTCAAACCTGAGAAGCTTGTTCGTTTTGCAGTTTTGTGGTTTTTGACCCGACAGACAAAAAAAAAACAAACAAAGAAGCTGAGACGCATCCAGAAATGAAACAGAACAAATCAAAACATCACTGTAGTCAAATATATATACATATATATATGTAGTCATACATATATATATATATATCAAAGTCTGCTGAGGTAATGAGGCATGTGTGGAAAAGTCAAACACTTGTAATGAGGTATGTGAACACGTCGTGAGGAGGCTGAAAAGTGCAACAGATGAACGAAGACGCTCTGCGTTTGCAGAAAAGTGGTTGAGTAATTCAGATGTTAGCAAAGCAGACAACAAGCTTTAGTCATTTAAGCAGCGTTCAGAAGCAAAAGGCAGGAAATGAATTCATTAATCATCGTTTAATCAGATTTTAAAGTTTGATCTGACTCCAGGAGACCGGCTTCATCATCTACGAAATCAAACGCACCTGATATTTTTAATGTTCGTCTGACGTTTGTTTGTTTGTTTGTTACGTCGTCTTGTTTTTTTGTGTTTTTTGTATTTTTGTAGTTTTTTTTGTTTGTTTTTTTGGCTGATGAACGTTTCACCAGCCGCCGTCATCGTCCCGCTCTCTCTCTCTCTTCTACGATTCTTCGACAACAAATCAAACTCCGGCCGCCGAGCAGAGTTTCAACTTCATATTGCTTGAAAACATTAAAACAAGTTAAAAAACAGAATCACCGTCTGAGCTAGAAAAAGTTTCGCACATTTACAAAGCGTAAAAAAAAAACGACGGAGACGGCTGATTGTTCACGCTGAAGCGTCGCGGAGCAGAAACAACACGAAAGATATTTATCCATCATCTGATCCTTCTGTTCTTCAACATCCATCCCTCCATCTCATCCTGATGTACGAATACTATGAACGATGGAGCCAGAGTACTACAGAGTACCACAAAGTCATACAGAGTACTACAGAGTCGTACAGAGACTGAAACAAGCGGATGAAACAGTAGGAATGATTCATATAAAAACGAAGCTAACGTGAGTCTGGTTGAGTGTTTTGATGAACTGTTTGTGAATAACTTGAATTTCAGTTTGATCGTTAACGTACGTACGAGGCGATGCACGTTCAGTTTTATCTTTGATGTCTGTTAGACGTATTTTTTTAGATTACAGTTTAATAATGGTATAAAAAACGTTGGGCTTAAAAACTCGTTTCTGGTTCAAACTTTGACTGACTGGATGTGAGAAGATCATGACTTAGTATTTGTATGTTAATAATAAAACAATTTTAAAGAAACTAATTAAATAATTTGAGGTTTTCATTTAATAAAAACATAAAATGTACTGAGAACATAAACTAGAGTTTACAGCTAAAAGATTTTCAAATCAATTTATTTATTTTGGCATGAACGGGCTTCTGTAGGACACACCTACAGATCACCTTTGGGACAAAGATTTAAGTTGAATATTGAGTCAGATGCCGACGTGGACTGAAGGACGTAAATGGGACTTGGTGTGATCTGACTAGAGTTGTTCCGATTCCGATACCAGTATCGGAAATTGCTGCGATACTGCCAAAAATGCTGGCATCGGTATCGGTGACTACTGGAGTCCAGGCACCGATCCGATACCACGTAATTTATTAAATTAGTAATCTATTTACTGGTTAGCTCCGTTAAGCTCTGACACAGTTCTTCTTCCGCTCTTAAAACAGTGGCGCTGTGCTGCAACCTGCAGCCTGCTGTTTTAGAGGGGCAAGGAAGAGTTGATCACGTGACACAGACACAACAGACACACACGTGTGTCAGAGCCGGTTGACGTGAGGCTTGGAGCTAAGCTAACTAGCAGCTAACTAGCACTAGCATATCACGTCGGCGGTGTGGCAGTATTTCACGCTGGATGATGCTCCCACCAGTAAGACTGCGACATGCAACATATGCAAAGAAATGCCTTTTTTATTTAAAAATATTGTGGCTGCACTTTAATTTTTTTTAAAATAATTATTCCTAGATTTATTTAGTCAAATCGCATTTGCACTACTGATTTTTATACTGTTCTATTTAAAAATAAATTTAAAGATAAATGGCTTGAATTTGCTGTATTTATTCATGTTTTACAAAGGGTTTAACCTGAGCCAGGCCTTACCACAATGATAATCATATCACAGTCATGCAGGCGTAGTATGATATTTTTTTTATAACATACTGGTATCGGATCGGTACTTGGTATCAGCCGATACCCACAGCACAAGTATTGGAATCGGTATCGGGAGGGAAAAAATGGTATCGGAACATCTCTAGATCTAACGTGAGGCGTTCAGGAACCTGTATTTTCCCTCATTTGTTAGCTGCACTTCAGCGGAGCTTCTGATTGGTCCTGCAGCTCGGACAAAACAAAACAAATTATATCGCGTCCTCTTTTATATCTCGAATATTTAAAAAAATAAGTCCAAACTTTTAAAGGTCTCTGATGAACGTCGCTGCATCAAATAAATCTTTTTAACATTCATGATTTTAAACATCAGCTGATCAAATACTTTGAATATTTAAACCTGATTGATGGAAGCTCATTTCTGCCACATGCAAAGATCTGAACGATTAAAACCAAACTCAAACTCTTTGTATCATTTATGAGGTTCATATCTCAGAATTATGAGATGCTAAATGGAAACCGTTCTCTTCGCTGATTCAACGTTGAATAATTGAATCACACTGATTGTTATATTTTTATATTTTTTCCAAACATTTCATCTGTTTTTTTTTTGCTTCCGTTCAGGTCAGATTAATTTGAGGTTTTTAGCTTTTTGCATTTTGTAACTTTATAAATTGTTTTTTGGACATAATTAACTAAAGTTTGGACTCAATATTCAACAATATTTGTCTCTAATTTACATCTGATACATCTATGAAAGATAATTAAAATTTCTGTCTTTGTATCTTGTAATTTTCATTTTTTAATTCATATAATTACAGAACAATAATCCTGTAACTTCTTTCAGAGCTTCGTTCAAAACTTTGTAAATGATTCATCAGTTTATGTTTTTCTTTCTTGGCAGTAATGAGCTTCCGTACAGATCAGATGAACTGAAGCAAAGAAAAGAAAAATGAGTCGAAGCTGCAGAAACATTTGAGCAGAAAACAAACACGTCTGTTTGGTCAGGAGGTATCTGTGTGTCGACATGAGGTTACTGAACCGAACTGGACCAAGGAACGAGGAGGGATGAAGGAAAGAAGGAAGGAAAGGAAGCAGAGGAGTAAAGTCACAGATTTAAAAACCTTCCTCTCTCTCTGTTCTCTCGTTTCTTCATCATCAGTTCTGTCTGAAAAGTAAAAACTGTACAACGTAAAAAAGGATAAAAACTGCTGAGATTCACATTCAACGAGTCCAAACAATCGGCGCCGCTCATCAAGTTTGTTTCCTGTTCGAGTCGCGAATCCTCAAAGATCGTCCAAAAAAACACGACAACAAAGACACAGCTGACGAGAATCCAAAAAGTTTTTTTGTTTTTTTTTTAAAAACAAAAAAGAGAAACGATGAAGAGCACTTTAAAAACAAACAGGTAGAAAAATCAAAGGTCACCTCCATGGGTGACCGTCCACGCTGCACAGATCCACGAAGAAGAACAACGAAAACCAGGAGACAGGAAGTCATGGCGACCCGGCCGACCAGGCGACACGGGCCGCGAGGTGAGGAGGTGAGCTTATTGCAAAAAAAAAAAAAAAAAACAACAAAAAAAAACTTCACCTGCCGACAGAAACTCACCTGCAGTAGCTGGTTTCCTGTCGACGAGGAGGAGTCTACATATTTTACAGGAGAAGAAGAGGAGGAGGAGGAAGTTCTTTCCCTTCGTCACGTCTGATCTGAGGCCTCCTCCTCGTTAAGTCCTCCGCTCCTTTGAATCCCTCATCAGATCCATCAAAACATTTTAATTATTAAACTTTAATTAACTCTAAAGGCGTAAAGTTAAATTTCGGGGAAACGTTTGAACACTCCGGTCCTCACATTTGAACATAAATCCTGATTTGTTCACAAATCTCTGATTTGTTTGTGTTCGTGTCGGACCCCGCCACGAAGACCCCGACGGAGACGACCTTTAAGTTTCGGTTCCTTGAACATCAGCCAAAGATTCAATTAGAAATTCTTCATGGATCCGACCTGGAACCAGATCCAAGACAGAACCAGAACCAAACTCCAGCCGGTCCCTCGGATGATGACGGACCCTCCAGAGACGCTCTGATTGGACGCATGCTGATGACGAGGGGGTCGATCGATTTATCGATATTTAAATATTTTGATGTTTGAAGTCGTTAATTATGAAACTCGTTAGTCGCAGCCTCGACAGGAAGGGAGATGAGCCAGATTGAGTCAACTTCCTGTTCCATTTCAAAGTAAAAGCATGTTTGTTTAAGAGTCTGCAGCCAGTCTCGCCTGCGTACTGTTCGTTTGGTTTCTACAGGTCGGACTCAGATCCGAATGTGTCCCTTTAAAGGGGTTCTAGTCTCTGGTTCTGATCTGGTCTCTGGATCTGGTTCTGCTTCTGGTCTGGTCTGGTCTCTGTTGATCCCTTTTCTGTTTCCAGTTCCGCCCAGGTGACCCGCCCGCTCCATCCTGGCGGGTTCAGGTCCGGTTCAGTGCTGGGTCCGGATGTGGCTCTGGAGGCGGGTCGCTGAGGAGAACCTCTTCCCGCACTCTGAACAGCGCAGAGCCGAGGCGGTGCCAGCGGACGGAGGCGGCGGGGACGACGTATCGGCGGCGGCGTTTTCGGCGACGTGAGTCTGACGGTGAGCCTTCAGGAGCGACATCCGACTGAACCTCCGCCCGCACTCCTCGCACTCGGACCACACCCGCCGCCGCTTCTTCTGCAGACAGACAGGAAGTCACAATCAGCTGATCGATGTTTCAGTATTTTAAAAATTAAAAATATCGTGTCATCGTTTCTCCTCCCTCACCTTCCTCCCTTTGTCCTCCCCCTCCTCCTCCTCTTCCTCCTCCTCTTCCTCCTCCTCCCTGGTTGTCCGGGGCGACGGACAGGTCCGGCCGGGCGGCTCGACGCCATCTCTGCGGTCGCTGGCGCCATCAGTCGCCAGAGTGACCAGCGAGTCGTTGGCGGCGCCGGCAGTGTCTTCGTCATCATCGTCCAGCAGCTGAGACGGAAGAGTCAAGAGACGATGAAGCATCGAGGCGGACGAGCGGCGACCTGGAAGAGGAAGTACTCGAGTAAAAGTACTGATACACACTGAGAAAGTACTCGAGTATAAGTACTGATACACACTGAGAAAGTACTCGAGTAAAAGTACTGATACACACTGAGAAAGTACTCGAGTATAAGTACTGATACTCAAGCACTCGAGAAGTGCTGCATTAAAAACCTGATGAAGTAAAAGTATTATCGGATAAAAGTACTCCGCAGTCCGGTCCGGTCTCTCAGCCTCAGAACCGACAGAACATTTTCAAAATAAAAGTTCTGGTTTCATTTTGTTTTGTGATTTTTGGATGTTGAAATAAAATCTGAGCTCTGATGAAACAAAGAGTCCAACAGAGGGCAGGAGAGAGTCAACACACACACACACACTCACACGAGGAATTTGACTCCGGTTCACTGTACTCTCAGTTGTACACACAGGTAGAGACACAAGTACAGTTTAAAAGAGACATGACAGATAGACGAAAACATATTACGAATATTTTGATTTTAGTTTTACATGAAGTTGAATTTTTCGCCTTTGTCAGCGTCTGAAGGTTGGATGTTGTTGTGGGTCACCTGTGGGGCTGAGGGGGGGTCCAGGTGGAGGTCCAGGTGAGGTGGTGCTCCTCTGACTGTCTGCAGCCTCTTCATCAGGTGAAAACACCTCCATGTCCTCCAGAGGAGTCCAGCGGGGGTCCTGCTGGGGGGACGAGGGGGACGGCTCCAGGGTCAGAGGTGGAGGCTGGACAGGTTGCACCTGCTGGGCTCCGCCCTCACCTAGACCCCGCCCATCTCCTCCCCCTCCTCCCCCCTCGAGCTCCTTGATCTGCCAGACGTCACTGCACCACTTCTGACCAAACACCTTGTCCAGGATCGGGACCCAGTCCTGAGAGACCGAGAGGACGGGGGGACGCTCCGGGTCTGAGGAGGGAGGACGTGGGAGAGGAGAAGAGGGAGGAGGTAAAGAAGGAAAAGAAGGGAAGGAAATGAGGAAGGAGACAAGAAAGATGAGGAGAGGAAAAGTCGAGGAGAATTAAGGAGGCGAAGGAGAAGAAAAAAAACAGGATTAATAATTTTAGATTTTTGGACATTTGAGAAAAACATGAATTTAAAAACAAACGAGTTTAACGAGCTCTGATGTCACAGAGTTCAAAGACAGAGGGTGAGGAAGGAAGGAGGAAGAGGAAGTAAAATCACAATGCAGACTGAAAACTGCAACAAAGACCTGACGACAGACCGACCAGAGCAGAGAGACAGCTGCTGCTAGTCAGAGCTAACCGTGGAGCTAACAGAGCTAACCGTGGAGCTAACAGAGCTAACCGTGGAGTTAGCTGTGGAGCTAACAGAGCTAACCGTGGAGCTAACAGAGCTAACCATGGAGCTAACAGAGCTAACCATGGAGCTACCAGAGCTAACCGTGGCGCTAACAGAGCTAACCGTGGAGTTAGCTGTGGAGCTAACAGAGCTAACCATGGAGCTAACAGAGCTAACTGTGGCGCTAACAGAGCTAACCGTGGAGCTAGCTGTGGCGCTAACAGAGCTAACCGTGGAGCTAGCTGTGGAGCTAACAGAGCTAACCGTGGAGCTAGCTGTGGAGCTAACAGAGCTAACCGTGGAGCTAACAGCATCATCGTCTCTCTGCTCACCTTCTCTCTCCGCCGTCTCCTTGGACACGGTGACCTCGGCGACCTCCTCGCGGGCGTCCTCGGAGCCGCTCGGTGACACCGAGTCGTTCTCTGAGCCTCTCCTCCTCCCCCCGGCCCCGGCCCCGGCCCCGCCTCCTCCTCCTCTCCCCTTGTCTCCTCCTCCACCTCCTCCTCTGTCGGAGCTCTTGTCCAGCTTCTCCTCCAGGACATGCTGCTCTCTCTCCATCTTCGTGATCTCCAGCAGGAGGTCGTCAAACGAAGCCTCCACGATCTTTGTCAGCTCGCGCACGGCAAAGTCCAGAACCTGCTCCATGACGGACTTCAGCTGGTCTGCAGAGGGACACAGAGACCATCATCATCACTATCATCATCATCATCACTATCATCATCACTATCATCATCATCATCATCACTATCTTCATCACCATCATCATCATCACTATCACTATCATCATCATCATCACTATCATCATCACTATCACTATCATCATCATCATCATCACTATCACTATCATCATCATCATCACTATCATCACCATCATCATCATCACTATCACTATCATCATCATCATCATCATCATCACTATCATCATCATCATCACTATCATCACTATCACTATCACCATCATCATCATCATCATCACTAATATCATCATCATCACTATCACTATCATCATCATCACTATCATCATCACCATCATCATCATCACTATCACTATCATCATCATCACCATCATCATCACTATCATCACTATCACTATCATCATCATCACTAATATCATCATCATCACTATCACTATCATCATCATCACCATCATCATCACTATCATCATCATCACTAATATCATCATCATCACTATCATCATCACTATCACTATCACTATCTTCATCACCATCATCATCATCATCATCACTATCATCATCATCATCATCATCATCATCATCATCACTATCATCACTATCATCATCATCACTATCATCATCATCACTATCATCACCATCACTATCGTCATCATCATCACTATCATCATCATCACTATCATCACCATCACTATCATCATCATCATCACTATCATCACCACTATCATCATCACTATCATCATCACTATCATCATCACTATCACCATCATCATCATCATCATCACTATCATCATCACTATCACTATCATCATCATCACATCATCATCATCATCACTATCATCACTATCACTATCATCATCATCACTAATATCATCATCACTATCATCATCATCATCATCATCATCACTATCACTATCACTATCATCATCATCATCATCACTATCATCATCACTATCATCATCATCATCACCATCATCATCATCACTATCACTATCATCACTATCATCATCATCACCATCATCATCATCACTATCACTATCATCATCACTATCATCATCATCACCATCATCATCATCACTATCATCATCATCATCACTAATATCATCATCACTATCACTATCTTCATCACCATCATCATCATCATCATCATCACTATCTTCATCACCATCATCATCATCATCACTATCATCATCATCATCATCACTATCATCATCATCACTATCATCACCATCACTATCATCATCATCATCATCACTATCATCACCATCACTATCATCATCATCATCACTATCATCATCATCACTATCATCATCATCATCACTATCATCACCATCACTATCATCATCATCATCACTATCATCATCATCACTATCATCACCATCACTATCATCATCATCATCATCACTATCATCATCATCATCACTATCATCACCATCACTATCATCACCATCACTATCATCATCATCATCATCACTATCATCATCATCACTATCATCACCATCATCATCATCATCACTATCACTATCTTCATCATCATCATCACTATCATCATCATCACTATCATCACCATCACTATCATCACCATCATCATCATCATCATCACTATCACTATCTTCATCATCATCATCACCATCATCATCACCATCACCATCACTATCATCACTTTCATCATCATCATCACCATCATCATCATCACTATCACTATCATCATCACTATCTTCATCATCATTATCACTATCATCATTATCACTATCACTATCTTCATCATCATCACTATCATCATCATCATCACTATCATCATTATCATCATCACTATCATCATCACTATCATCATCACTATCATCATCATCATCACTATCATCATCATCATCATCATCACTATCATCATTATCATCATCACTATCATCATCACTATCTTCATCACCATCATCATCATCATCATCACTATCATCATCATCATCATCATCATCATCACTATCATCACTATCATCATCATCACTATCATCATCATCACTATCATCACCATCACTATCGTCGTCATCATCACTATCATCATCATCACTATCATCACCATCACTATCATCATCATCATCACTATCATCACCACTATCATCATCACTATCATCATCACTATCACCATCATCATCATCATCATCACTATCATCATCACTATCACTATCATCATCATCACATCATCATCATCATCACTATCATCACTATCACTATCATCATCATCACTAATATCATCATCACTATCATCATCATCATCATCATCATCACTATCACTATCACTATCATCATCATCATCATCACTATCATCATCACTATCATCATCATCATCACCATCATCATCATCACTATCACTATCATCACTATCATCATCATCACCATCATCATCATCACTATCACTATCATCATCACTATCATCATCATCACCATCATCATCATCACTATCATCATCATCATCACTAATATCATCATCACTATCACTATCTTCATCACCATCATCATCATCATCATCATCACTATCTTCATCACCATCATCATCATCATCATCACTATCATCATCATCATCATCACTATCATCATCATCACTATCATCACCATCACTATCATCATCATCATCATCACTATCATCACCATCACTATCATCATCATCATCACTATCATCATCATCACTATCATCACCATCACTATCATCATCATCACTATCATCACCATCACTATCATCATCATCATCATCACTATCATCATCATCATCACTATCATCACCATCACTATCATCACCATCACTATCATCATCATCATCATCACTATCATCATCATCACTATCATCACCATCATCATCATCATCACTATCACTATCTTCATCATCATCATCACTATCATCATCATCACTATCATCACCATCACTATCATCACCATCATCATCATCATCATCACTATCACTATCTTCATCATCATCATCACCATCATCATCACCATCACCATCACTATCATCACTTTCATCATCATCATCACCATCATCATCATCACTATCACTATCATCATCACTATCTTCATCATCATTATCACTATCATCATTATCACTATCACTATCTTCATCATCATCACTATCATCATCATCATCACTATCATCATTATCATCATCACTATCATCATCACTATCATCATCACTATCATCATCATCATCACTATCATCATCATCATCATCATCACTATCATCATTATCATCATCACTATCATCATCACTATCATCATCATCATCACTATCATCATCATCACTATCATCATCATCATCACTATCATCATCATCATCATCTAAAGTCACTCACTGAAACAATCAAACACATCCAGGTGTTAGAAAATAACTTTCACCATCATCACTCTCTCCTCATTCACCATCTCTGTCTCTCCCTTAGCATGGGTTACGTTAGCATGGGTTACGTTAGCATGGGTTACGTTAGCATGGGTTACGTTTACAGACCTGTTCGGTCCCATTCAATAATAATTTCAATAAAGATCAACCTACATAAGAGCTGCGGTTCTAACTGTTGATTCACAAAAGTTCATTCTTCCTGTTATAATAAAGTTTTGTTGATAAAACAAAAAAAAAAAAAAAAAGAGAGTGCGGTGCAGAACCAGGACGATGTACCGGACACGGCAGAGTCAGAGAAGGCTGCAGTGATTGTCATCACGGCTCTCCTCGTGTCTCAAAGCATCATCATTAAACACACACTTCACTCAGTAGACTCAAACATACAGATGTGATTTTCAAGATTCAAGATTAACTTTATTGTCTCCCAGGAGAGAAATTTGTTCAGGGCCATTTGCCCATGCTGCAGCCACAACACAGAACAAACCATACAACACAACACAACAAGCAATACAACACGGTAACCCCCAGAAAATATCATCATATGCTGCAAGGTGCCGACAAGTGCAAGAGACATGATTAATAAATTATACAAAAAATACAATAAAATAAACAAAAAAATACTAACCTGTACCCTACAACCAAATGCAAGTCATCTGGGCTCTGGTCCTATCTGACCCCATTAACCAGCTTAATTGACACAGACACAAACGAGTTTTTAAATCTGTTCAGTCTGCTTGTTGCAAAGTGGCCTGTTCATAAATACTCTGAATGGAGAAGTGCTCTTTTAATACTGATGATTTTTCCAGCCGCATGAATTAGACGTAACAGTTTGTTTTTTAGCTGCACAGAGAGGTTGCCAAACCAAGCTGTGATACTGTACCTAATAAGACTTTCTAAGACTGCTTTGTAAATCACCATAAATCTTTGATCAACACCATGAATCCTCAGACGACGTAGAAAATGCAACCGTTGCTGTAGTCTGCAACAGAGGCTATCAACGTGTGTGCTCCAGGTAAGTGCGTTGTCAACAAAGACACCCAGGTATTTGTATGACTGCACCTGGGCAATGGCTTGGTTGTGAATGATCACGGGCCGATGGTCACCCACTCCTCGAGGATCGAACACCATTTCCTCAGTCTTATTCACATTCAAGATGAGGTAGTTATCTTCACACCACGTAACAAACCTCTGAATTTCCAAAAAGTAGTCAGGTATGTCATAATTCTTTTTCAACAGTGATAGAATTGCAGCGTCGTCTGAAAACTTTATGATGCGATTGTTTGTATATGAACTTCTACATGCATCTGTATACAGTGTGAACAGAACCGGTGAGCTCACGCAGCCCTGTGGTGCACCTGTGTTCAGAGTTTTAGTTTCAGATAGAGTTCCATTAACGCTGACCCGCTGTCTACGATTTGTTCAAAACGAAAAGTACCATTTAATGAAAGGATGAACATGAAAATCAATTAATCTACTAATTAAAAGATGTGGCTGCAACGTATTAAAAGCTGAACTAAAATCAACAAATAAAAGACATGCAAATGAGCTAGAATCCTCCAAGTGTTTGTTGATAACATGGCTCACAGCTAACATGGCATCCTCAGTACGTCTGTTGCACTTATAAGCAAACTGAAAGGGATCTAAAAAACCACCAACCTCTGTCTTCAAGCTGATCATAATTTTCTCAAAGCACTTCATTACCAGTGAAGTTAGTGCAACAGGACGGTAGTCATTATTCTCCTTACAGCTTGCTTTTTTAGGCACAGGAATGATAAGAACTTTTCCAAATAGAGGGGACAACATGACTGTCCAGTGATTTCTGGAAGATGGGACACCAGGCTTCTGCCAATTCTTTGCTACAGGACTTCAGTAGGCGCCCAGAGATGCCATCTGGACCAGAGGCCTTTCTGGGACAGATGTCTGAAAAAAGTCTCTCCACAGCATGCTGGTTAATAGTGAATACTCCAGGGCCCGATTCAGGTACACCATCCATAGCTGTTTTCTTCTCCTGTGAGAAGTCTCTGGAGTCAAATCGGCAAAAAAAGTTATTAAGCTCATTTGCCTTTTCCTCCTCATTTAGCACACTGATACACCTCTTAGCTGGAGTCATGTTTGTCATAGTTTTCATGCTAGGACCACTTCTATTCAGTTTATATATGCTTCCTTTAGGGAACATTATTAGGAATCACTCCATTCATTTTCATTGTTATGCTGATGACACCCAATTATATTTATCGATCAAGCCTGATGAAACCAATCAGTTAACTAAACTCCAAGCATGCCTTAAGGATATAAAAAGTTGGATGACCTACAATTTTCTGATGTTAAATTCAGACAAAACTGAAGTTCTTGTAATTGGACCCAAGAACCTCAGAAACTCTCTTTCTAGAGACTTAGTTACTTTAGACGAGATCACCCTGGCCTCCAGCTCCACTGTAAAGAATCTTGGAGTTGTTTTTGATCAGGATTGGTCCTTTAATGTCCACATAAAACAAATTTCGAGGACTGCTTTCTTCCACTTACGTAACATCGCCAGAATCAGACACATCGTATCTCAAGCGGATGCAGAAAAACTAGTCCATGCATTCGTTACTTCTAGGCTGGACTATTGTAACTCTTTGTTATCAGGCTGCTCCAGTAAGTCTCTGAGGACTTTGCAGCTAATTCAGAATGCTGCTGCACGTGTTCTGACAGGAACCAAGATCAGAGATCACATCTCTCCCATTTTGGCTTCTTTGCATTGGCTACCTGTTAAATCTAGAATAGAATTTAAAATTCTTCTCCTTACATACAAAGCTCTTCATGGTCAGGCACCATCATATCTAAAAGAGTTCATAGTACCTTACTACCCCTCTAGAACGCTGCGCTCTCAGAATGCTGGGTTCCTTGTGGTTCCTATAGTTTCCAAAAGTAGACTGGGAGCCAGAGCTTTCAGCTACCAAGCTCCTCTTCTGTGGAACAAACTACCATTTTGGGTTCTGGAGGCAGACACGGTCAACACTTTTAAGAGTAGACTTAAGACTTTCCTTTTTGATAGAGCTTATAGTTAGGGCTGGCTCAGGTCATCCCTTAGTTATGCTGCTATAGGACTAGACTGCCGGGGGACTCCCTCTCCCTCCTTTCTCTCTCTGTCTCTCTCTCAGGGTTATGCCTAGTCCGGCACGGTACTGGTTGAAGATGTAGTCACATCTCCCTTTACTGAAAACTCTACTCAAATCTCTCTCTCTCTCTCCATCACCATCACCATCTGTAAACATACATGTCTCATTAATGCATGTTAATGCATGTTACTAACTAAACTTCTTCCCCGGAGTTTCTGTGCTCTCTCGTCCAGCAGGTTCTCATGGATCGTGGCTGCTGCTGTGGTCCTGCACGACATCCACTACTTATATTATTACTGTCATTATTGTTACCATATCTCTGTGTACCCTGTATACTGTAATCATTTTATCATTCATTGTAATTGTACAATATGTCTCTGTTGATTTGTTCTGTACATGTGACATCTATTGCACGTCTGTCCGTCCTGGGAGAGGGATCCCTCCTCTGTGGCTCTTCCTGAGGTTTGTTCCACCTTTTTTCCTGTTAAAAGAGTTTTTGTAGGCAAGTTTTTCCTCACTCGAACCGAGGGTCTAAGGACAGAGGGTCTAAGGACAGAGGGTCTGAGGACAGAGGGTGTCACAGATTGTACAGATTGTAAAGCCCTCTGAGGCAAACGTGTTTTGTGAATTTGGGCTATACAAATAAAATTTGATTTGATTTGATTTGAATCGGGCTTTACATACGCCCAGGCTGTGAGCTCAGAGCACCGGGGAAGTGTCCACCACACAGAGCCGGTGTCGTGCCAGAACCGGAGCTGGGCGAGCGGGCAACGTAACCGTGCTCAGCAGCCTCTATGGACATAATGACAGAGGAGAAGAGAGCGAAGAGGACGTTGATGCTGAGCTGGGCTGACTGTTGTTGGACTAGTCAGTAATATTAGCTGGCTGACTTACTTCACGCGTGTTGCAGCAGAGAGTTCAGTCCGGTGCTGGACTACAGATCACTTTAAATCCACCATGGTCCTCATGTCAGGGTCTCTCCCTGGCACTGCTTCAGCCTGACACGTGTTAAGCCGTGAACCAGAGCTTCAGAAACACTACACATATATGTGAGTAATGACACGCCTGTTGTCGTGGTAACCACAGGTCTGTGAGTCATGTAAATGATCCAGGGAGATGCCACAGAGTCTAATTACAGGATCCAGTTCAGACAGCAGACACTGTCTGTTCAGCCACAGCCGTGATACTCAATCTCAGGTCCGCGGGACAAATCTGGGCCGCAAGATGGCGCAAGAGTGCCCCACTGACAATGAAAATACATTTATTCTGAATTATTGAGTTTTTTTGTACCAGTTAGTAAATGTCCAGTGATGTTCAGCACTGTTCAGTAATGTTCAGTAATGTTTAATAATGTTCAGTAATGTTCAGTAATGTTTAATAATGTTCAGTAATGTTTAATAACGTTCAGTAATGTTTAATAACGTTCAGTAATGTTTAATAATGTTCAGTAATGTTCAGTAATGTTTAATAATGTTCAGTAATGTTTAATAATGTTCAGTACTGTTGAATAATGTTCAGTAATGTCCAATACTGTTGAATAATGTCCAATACTGTTGAATAATGTTCAGTAATGTTTAATAATGTTCAGTAATGTTTAATAATGTTCAGTACTGTTGAATAATGTTCAGTACTGTTGAATAATGTTCAGTAATGTCCAATACTGTTGAATAATGTCCAATACTGTTGAATAATGTTCAGTGATGTTTAATAATGTTCAGTAATGTTTAATAATGTTCAGTACTGTTGAATAATGTTCAGTAATGTCCAATACTATTGAATAATGTTCAGTAATGTTTAATAATGTTGGCTCTTACTTGTGAAGTTATCAGAAATCTCTCTCTGACTATCTACCAACTACTGAGGCACATAAAACGACACTCGTTGAGCTGAAGGTGGCGCTGTAATAATCAGGTTAAATAGTTTAAGTTGTTACATAAGTTGTGTAACGAACCCTAAAAGTCAAATAGCCTCAAACAGAAGAGATTTTTTATGTTGACTTTACAACTTGTTTCTTCTTTCTTGTCGTGTTTCATTCATCCCTTACTGCATGTTCTTCACAATAAAAGCACTCAGGCCTTTATTGTGAAATGTCCCCAGTCCTCACTGTGGTGGGATCAGAGCTGTCAGCAGGATTTACCTGTCTGATTCGACCACAGCTGGTTCTGGTTTAGACAGCCGAGCGGCGAGGCGACGTGTTAATATGACACTTCCTGTTTCTCCCCGCAGACACAAATCAGAATCAACTGAACGTCAGCGAACCTTCGACATGTTTAATTCATGAAAGTCTTCATCAGTCCAAACTTCAGTCATGACTCCATATAAACTTCTTTAAAGTCGATATTATCTGAAGGATTTATTTCAGTTTTCTTTAAGTCGTTCTTTGAGTTTTCTGTCCCTGAACAGCAACATTTAAAGACTTGTGTCAAACAGTTTGATGATTTGTTCTGATGTCTTTTAACAAACCATGACATCGTTCATGACTGCAGGGTTTGTGATTGGACGAATATATTCAGGGCAGACAGTCTGACGAGTTAAGATACAAGTTGAACCTGAAAGACACAAAGTGTTGATGTTCAGTGATTTATGTATTTTATATTCTGTCTGTTGGTTTTCAGTTTGTTTCTAATGATGCATCACAAAGTTTCTTTATTCCACATTTATATTTATTATATTGTTTTGTACGTCTTGTATTTTCAGCTGCATGTTTTAAATGTAGTTTCATGTCTTCTTTTTATTCTGCACGATTGGAAATTATGATTTTATTATGAGTGGAGTTTAAGTAGATATTTGAGTATTTGTTGCACCACTAAAACTGATCTTTTTCTTGATGAGTATTGAAATAATTCATTTTCCTTGTTTCTTTGTATTTCCTGCAGCATAAATTAAAACATGTTCACATGTTCGTGTGTTGACACGTTAATGTGTTCAATGATCCTGAAATGTGCATGCAGCTTCGTCAGAGAGCACTCTGACTTTGTCGTCTTCACGTCGCGAACAAACCTCGTCGCTGTGTCTGTATCTGATCTCTGATCTGAGGCCATTAATCACAGAAGAGCTGATCTGAGAGCAGTTCAGAGGACGGCCTCGTTATGAGCTTAATGATCGTTAACATGGAGATAAAACTGAGTGTGAGTCATCGGGTCAAACTTTATTACTTTGTTACTCTGATCGTCTCATCCCGTTATTAAGAGCTTCATCATCATCAATCATCAATTATTTCACTTCAAATCTTTATTTAAAGAATAAAAGCAGCTGCTCTCAGATCAGCTGTAGTGAGAATATCTTCTGTTGGCAGCACTTTGTGTCGGTCGGTCTCTGAGACTTTAATCACGAGCACACATCGCTGCAGATCGTCCTGACTGACGCGTCGCTTCACGTTCCAGCGCTGACGGCGAACCGACAACACGGGACAAAAGATTATTAAAGCGTCCGTCATCCTGCTGAGATCTGTCCACTGACAGAGTCAACACGAGCCGTTCACACAGAGATCTTCCCACGTTTACACTGAGAGGATTACACAACCTGAATATGATCCAACACTGAGCAAACTTAACCCTCCAGACCAGTCACAGAGACTACGTCCAGGTTTTTGACAGTCTGCAGGGACGTCACAGAGACTACGTCCAGGTTTTAGACAGTCTGCGGGGACATCACGGAGACTACCTCCAGGTTTTAGACAGTCTGCGGTAGGGCTGGGCGATATGGACCAAAAGTCATATCTCGATATTTTTTAGCTGAATGGCGATACTCGATATATATCGATATTTTTTCCGTGGTCGGATAATTTCATATGTCTATTATTAATGGTCAGCCGGTAAATCGCACTTCCACCACTCATACTACAAATCCCACAATGCACTGCAACAGCATTTCCTGTCCTGACAGTAGAGGTGGCCTGAGAGTGGAGCCTACGGTGATAGCGACCTCACAGTGGAGGTCTGCAGCCAGGACCTCTTGGGCTGCTTCGGTTGTTTATTGACACACTAATCAGTGGTCCAGTGTTGACAACTTAGCGACCTTGTCGCTATATTTAGCGACTTTTCAGACCCTCTAGCGATTTGTTTTTTCCCAAAAAGTGACTAGCGACAAATCTAGCGACTTTTTCTGGAGTTATTGGAGACTCTGACGTGACGACGTCAACGAGCAGCGGGAGACCTGGACAGAGGGAGAGGAGAAATAAAAGCGAACTGGCGGCTCAAGGGAAGAAATGTATAGTCATTTTAACGCAAAATAAACTATATCGATATTAACGATATGGTCTCGTGCTATATCGCCTTTGAAAATATATCGATATAGAATAAAATATCGATATATCGCCCAGCCCTAGTCTGCGGGGACGTCACGGAGACTACGTCCAGGTTTTAGACAGTCTGCAGGGACATCACGGAGACTACGTCCAGGTTTTAGACAGTCTGCAGGGACGTCACGGAGACTACGTCCAGGTTTTAGACAGTCTGCGGGGACGTCACGGAGACTATGGCCAGTCCTGTCGAACATTTATTTCAACATGTTTAATATTCAAACTCTAATAACCTCATAATAATATTTACGGTCTCTGAACGGAAACATCTCGTCTGTCTGCGGTCGATTCAGCACTCGGCCTCATAAAACCTCATAAAAAGCTGATTAGATAACGAGAGTCTCGTTCAAACATCAGGTGACCTGAACTCTTCTTCTTCTTCTGTAGTTTTTCTGTCAGACGTGTCACAGCGAGAAGAACCACGTGGAAGAAGTTCAGGGGCGGTAAACACAGATCTGATCGCTGTAGTTACTGTATAATGCTGCCATCAAAGGACGGAGCCACATGTTTTGTTCTACATTAAAGTTCAGCTGAAACATCGGTCCATTGATCAGTCAGTCCATTAATCAGTCAGTCCGTCGTTGGACTCCAGCAGGTTCAGGTTGTTTTGGAGGGTTCAGGTCTTTGTTGAGTCTCCTCGTGGCTGCAGATCTCGACGGGAGTTCATTTAATAACTTAAACTGACAAAACCAGTTCAGCTTTTCTTCCTGACCTCGTCCTCCTCTTTGTCTTCCTCGTCCTCCTCTTCAGTCTTTGTTTGTCAGACGTCGCAGTGAAAGCGTTGCCTACTTTTCGACATGTTCAGCCTCACAGAGCAGACTGACCTTTGACCTGAGCGTGTCGGAGCCGTGGCCTCATTATCTCAGTGATTGTGTTCACGCGTCATCGTACAGACGAACCAGCAGGATTCATTCATCAGAGTTCTCTTCAGTCCTTCACGAGCTCAGCTGTGATACAGACGACTGAAAACAGACGACAACAGACTAACAAAACTAATAAACACCATCAACACTAACGAACTAACTAACTACAGGTCGACTCATTCATCAGATTGATCAGCTCGTTATCTGAACACCTCGGCTCTGATAGCAGCTGTTTAGACGCCCACCAATGAACTCAGAATATCTGTGCCAAAAAGAGGACGATACTTCTTCAATACCACGTGTTCAAAACGATCGACGTAAATTAAACATTCAAGAGGAACTGAAGTGCCAAAGTTTTTAAAAGATGCCATCCGTGACCGACACAAAAATCTAGTTTATTACACAAGAACGGACCGGAACAGTGAACACACCGGGTCAGTACCACGCCGGGTTTGACTGTATAAACCTCGTAACAGATTTGTGAGTTTTGTTTTCTGGCAACTTTATTTAAAAAAAAAAAATGCACTTCCTGTTTGACACAGAGAAACAGGAAGAGGCGGGGCCAACAGGTGTGTTTGGAAAACGAAAATCAAGATGAGCAGATTCTAGAAGTTTTACTGCTTCTGAAAAATTAGTATCGAGTATAATATTTTAATACTCGTCTTGTATCGAAGTTTAAAGTTAACGTTACCTCCGGATCAGAGCTACAACGGTAGGAGGTCTTCACGGTTAATAACCGTCTCAGAAACATCAGTTTAACGGGATTATACGGTATATAGTTGAACAACACCATCAGATTCATGATAATAAACCTCAGCAGTCTGCTCACTCAGCCATCATCTCTTTCCTGCTCCAAACTCTGGTTCTGGTATCAGCCTTTAAAAGTCCTCCGTCGGGCGACCTCTGAGCAGACAGCGGGGTCATAAATCGTCTCTGCTCCTCCCTGGATGTCTCTGTGTGAAGCCCGAGAACAAATCACCTCCCTGGGAAACAGGAGGAGACGTGACGGGCAGAGCCTGGAGGTCCGAGACGCTCCTGACTGAACAACAGCTGTGAACAGAACCAGGAGCCTCCTCGGGTGAGAACAGATGTGGATCACTGCTGCAGGAGCCCGGACCGACCACACACAGCCAGGCCAGGACCGGCCACATGGTCTGATTGCTAAATAAACGCTGTGATGTTTTCAGGTCCATCAGACCTCAGATCTGTTTGCTGGAAAACCAGGTTGGACACGGTGAGAAGCTGGTTTGAATCCAGTTTAATGGACGGGGACTTCTGAGAGGAACAAACTGACACATGGAGTTCCTCAGGGCTCCGTTCTCGGGCCTCTTCACTTCAACCTCTGAACCCAGCGGTGTCCAATCTAACAGGGAATATACGTTATAACGTTATTCCCTGTTGGTCTCAGAGTCCCGTCCGGCTGCTTAAATACCTGAAAATAGCTCAGACATGAGACTCTTTGTGGCTGTTGTTCCAGACACTGGAAGACAGAGGACAGACAGATGCATTGATTTGTCTTTACAGGTCTCAGATCCTCACAAAGACCAGCAGAGAACACGTCAGTCTTCCTGAGAGACTCTAAAACTCTCCTGATGGTTCATGAATCACTGACTGGTCCGGACCTGTCAGCTGGTCTCAGATCAGGTCTGTCCACAGAGTCCAAACTGAACCTGGAGGCAGTTTTTATGCTTCACAGCAGAAATCTAAAATCTGGGATTATTTTTCAGGTCTCACACGTAGAGTTCAGATTATTTGTTTCTGCCTCTTCGCTCTCATGCCGATGTCGTGGGATGAACTCATCTCGTCTCTTCGTGACCTCTTTTGTGCTCTGATGTTTTTTTTCTTTGCAGGATGAAATCCTGCTCATGTCAGCGCGTGATTGGTCGACACTGCTGTGATGTCACCATCTGTCCTGAGATCCTCTCTGGCCGTGACGGTGGCGTGTCACAGAGCGAGGGCGGGCGGGCGAGGAAGCTTTGCATGTCAGCTGTGCGTTTGCGTTCGAGTGCGCAAATGTGTGCATGCATGTGTGAGAGTGCGGCAGCGGGCGGCGCCCTCATTTTCTCACATGTCTCTGCATGTGGAGCTGTTTACACACACACACACACACACACACACACACACACAAACATCTGAATGCAGCCAACATCGTTGATGACGGAGCAACTCCGTCCTGTTCTGATGGATTAGTGTCGCCACATCAGGTTTTAACTATGAAACCTTCACACACACACACCACGTTACCGTCCTTCACATGCATTTATCTGCTGATTCAAGCACACATACACCTCTGCACACCCAGAGATGGAGCGGGTTTCCACCTGGTTTCCTGTGTTGATCTAAAAATGGTTTGCTGAAGAGTGGACAGGGAGGCCTGACCACGTCGCGTCAACTTTTATACGTAGAAATCGATCAATTTACTCTCATATAAGTTGCCAAAGACTCGACCTGTTTGTTAGATCGATGCTTGTTGCTCTAAACTTCATCACCATCAGTAAACAGGGACTGACCCGGCTCGCTCGGCCCAGACAGAGGCTGTTTTCTGGGGAAGTGTTTGCCGAAGAGTCGTCAGAGAGGACTGACCGACTGTTTTTGTGTTGACTCAAACCTGAATTAAAAAGTTACAAATGTCTCATGTTTGGTCTCAAATTAAAGAGTAAATTTTATTTAAAAAGTGAAAATATCTGCCACCTTCATCTGTAATAAATATAATCCTTGAGTCAAACTGAGGGTCATGAAACCAAAGAAACCGTCTGATTGGTCGGTCCACACAAAGACGTCACTTCACTTTCTGAGACCACACACGTCTTTACGCCGTCCGGCGGCCATGTTGGAGCTCCTGAATGAACAGGAAGCCGCGTTGACACAGACGGACTATTCAACGCTCGGCACGGCGACAACAACAAGACTCATTATTCAACGTTTATTCAACGTTTATTCAACGTTTCACTGACGTCTTTCAGACTTATTTTAACTGTGAAAACCTGCTTTAATCACTCAGTCATCGTGTGGCAGAAATGTGAACATATAATTTAATATAAACATTTAACATGATTACAGATAAATACTGTGGATGACGTGAAGGCGACTTCTTGTGTTTAATGATTCAGACTAATTAAAGAAATAATAAAGTGAACGATGATTTTTGTTTTCTGAGGCCGACGTGATATTAAAGAGTTTAAAACTCCAACATGATCAATAAATACTGATTTTATTCATAAAAAGAAAAAAACATTTTTGAATCCAAATAAACATTTTACAGTAAAAATCAATATTTCTGTTTGTACACGGCGATGTTTGAACACGGTGTTCCCACGATGCTTTGTGTGTCGTTGTGTGTACATGTGACAATAAATAATCAATATATTGTTTGATAGATGTATAGTATAATATCAGATGTATGACAGTCTTCATGTACTTTCAGATTCTTGGACTGAGTATGAAGTTTTTGGTCATAATTAGTGACTAATTAGTTGCCGTATTTCAGTATTGACTATAAGAAATATTGATATTTTACTGATATTAAACATGTGATCATATCGTGCAGCCCCTCTTCAATCATTTCTGTTACTTGCTCTACATGTGTGGTTCCCACTCTGTGTATTTATAGTACAGTCAGACTCTCTCTTCACCTCCGTTTAGTTTAATTCATTTAACTTTCATTTGTATTTATGATTTTACTTTCAAAGATCAATTATTGATTATTTATGTTTGTCGACTGTGAAAACTTATTTTTATTTTTTCTGTCGTATTTCTGCATGAACAAACATTAAAATGATGTTTAGTGTTTTTTTTTATGTGTACTTCTTTATAATCATTAAATTAAAGCTTCCAGTGTTTATTGTTAAAAACTTTATAGAAATATATTGTTGACTGAAAACATGAACTGTAATCTGACTCCCTCTTTTAAAAGTTCAGGTTTTTATGTGACATTATGGATCATTTGGTCCATTTCATCATTTCATCACATATTTCTTCATTTAAATCCAATTTTTTTTTTTGACAGTTTGAGATTTGTTGGTTTATTTTTGTATTTTTATTTTTATCTGATGTTTTAAAAATAATTTTAATATCACGTCGAAAAGCATCGATGACCTAAAAAACCAAAAGACTCTTAAATAAAAAAACTTTAACGGCGTTATTTGATCAGATTTCAATCAAAAGTTTTTGTTGAACTTCGGGCCGGTGTTGATTCAAACGACTGAATACTTCATCTAAACAAAACCGTTCATATTTCTCTGAATGAGACAAATCAAACATCTTTGGTGGATCATGCCGAGGATCGAAACCTCGGTACTTTGTTTGGTAACCGTGCGTTTACCGTCTGCTCAGATTGTTCCAGATTAGAGCTTCAGTTCTGATCCGGGCTCAGTTAGAGCTGCAGCTATCGATTCTTTTTGAAGTCGAGTATTCTACTAAATATTTCAGCGATTAATTGGATTATAATAATTATAATATTTGGAAAAATTATAATAATTGGATTTTTTTTTTATTTTTAAACAACAATACTATTGTATAATGTGTGACAGAAACAGCAGGCCTGTTAAACCGAACAATTGATCCCAGACTTTGGACGTCTTTTGCCTTGTGCGGACGGTCTCTTCGCTCTCTTCCATAGCGCCAACTTTTTGCCTCCGAGTCGCGTGCGTCACTGTTTACAGTCCGTGTAGAACACGATCCCCCGGGCGGAACGCAAGTGACTACTTACACGAAATTAATGATTAAGCAGGGAAGCAGAGACTATCCAGGTGGATTCATGGACTAAACTCTGATAATCTACCTGTGTGTGTGTTCTCACTTTGTTTATTTCATGTACCAGCTTCTAGAGAGAGACATAGAGTAACAATAACAGAGAGCGAGCGCCGGCCTCGATAAAGCTGTTATTAATCAGAGAAATAAAAAGTTATTTCCTGATTGTTTCACAGCGGTTACATTCAGCAGGTATAGACAGGCCCACAGTAACACACCTCAGCTCCCCACCACCAGACAACCCTGCTACGAGTTGCCGAAATCCTTGATCCCGTCTGAATCCACGCTGAACAAATACTCGAGGCAAAAAAAATGATTCGAGGATTTTTTGTACTCGAATTACTCGAGTACTCGCTGCAGCTCTAGACTCAGACCTTTCATTCGGCTTGTCGTGTCCGTCCGCGTCCTGAAACTCTCGTATCAAAAAGTTTACAGCGTTCTGTGCGTTCGCTCATTGTGCGCCGCCTTCAGCTGACAACAAAAACAAAATGGACTCCCTCCAAACCGACGCCGACAGCCTCACCTCAACCTGACGTGGAACAACAGTCACCGCCCCCGTGAAGGCACCCTGAACGCACCGTCTGGCCTCTGGAAGCTGAACTGACGATGCGTTCGAGTGCTCCTCTTGGCTGATGAACCTGAGCTGACACTTTTCAGGACGTGTGAGCGCTCACCGCCCGTGCTGCCTCTTTTGTTCTGCCTTTTTTTGGCGCCTCAGCTCTTTTCCGCTCCAGTCAAACGCTGATTAAACCTCGCCGGGGTCCGCCACCACGTCCATCCACAGCCCTGTCCACCACAAGGCTGCAGGCTCTTTGCTTCTTTGTCCTGAGCCCCCCCACCAACACCAACACCAACACCACCCCTTCATTCCTGTAAAGGACATGTGAAGGAAGGCTGTAAATCTTACTTTACGAGCTCCAGGCTGGAAAACAGGCCTTGTTTTTATTTTTAACCGTTTCTTTATGAACCTGTTCTGTCAGTGTGTGTGTGAGCTGACATGACACACACACACACACACATTCACACACTGGTATTTAAAGAATTACACCTCTGTCACTGCTGCTCTCCATTATCAGCATCATGTTCTGCTCCAATTAAAAGTTCTGCTGACCCGCTCCAGCCTCTCCTCCTCCTGCCTGCATGGAGCTCATGAGGCCGGGTTTCCTCTGCTGTCTGCCCACACTGAGGCTTCTTTGTCCGGCTCGGTGTGTCAGACAGGCCCGTGAATCTTTGCTTTTATCACCTGCAGCTCTCAGAAACGGCCTGCACCGTTACGCAACCGAGCGTTAGCGTGCAGTTAGACAGACGGGGGAGTGCCCTGGACAACTGCTTGTTTGCGTGCCTGTGCGTGAATATGAGTGTGTGTGTGTGTGTGTTGTATAACGGTGCCTACCCACGACTCGTCCTCGCTGCTCCAGGCGGCGTGTGTCGGTGGGCACGCCGGGCTCGGTGCCCTGCCCTCCGGGGGCGTGTAGCTGCTGCTGCTGCTGCCTCTGTTCGGGCTTTGTTCTGCCGCTGTCCGCCCTCTCGTCCCCCGCCGCCTTGCCTGCCTTGTTCTTAGCAGACACCGGAGAGCCTCCGCCGTCCGCGGGGTTGGTGCTGGCTCTGCTCCGGTTCTCCCGCGACTGTAGCTGGAGCCTGAGCCGGCGGTTTTCTTGCTCCTTCACGGCCGTCTCCAGCAGCAGCGTGTTCAGGCTGGAGCCCACCGTCTTGCTTATTTCCTGGACGGCGAGCTGAACGACTTGTTCCAGCACGGACTCCAGCTGGCCCTGGAAAAACGAAATGTACACGGCCCCGTTCATGTTGCTGCCCCCTCCGGTAAGAGGGCTGTCTCATTCTTCTGTACCCGCGGCCCCAGCCCACCCCCCTGCCCGGTCTCCCCGACGGAAAACTGGGTAAAAATCGGCCGCTGGTCGCTCTGCTGCTCCGGCGGTGCTCGGCTCGGATCCTCCGGCTGCTGCTGCTCTGTCCGCCTCGGCTCACCGCGCGTGTTCAGCCCCTGCGGAGTGCTGCCGGAAACCCCCGAGTAGAGGCGCAAGACGATTTTCCCGCCCACATGTTGTCTTGGCCCCCGCGCACGCGCACGCGGTGCACGATCGCGCCTTTGCAGTCAGGCGCGCCATTTTGGCTTCAAGAAAATAACATCAGTCATTTTTCAAACGACACGAGCGAGCTGAAAGCCCGCGAAACACGGCGCGAGGAGGCGGCACGAGCTCCTCACACCGGCACACGCACTTTATATCAGCTGGAGATCATCTCAGATTTAAAGTTTCAACTTTAACGACATTAAACCGTTTGTTTGGCTCTGTGTTTCCCAACATAGGGCCCGGGTCCCTCCAGAGGGTCACCAGATGACATCTGAGGGGTCGTGAGACGAAGTTCAGTTTATGGAATTTTCTCTAATATTTGATATTTTTGTGAATATTAGATTATTACAGAGCTCCTAAACATCTGAACCCATTTATAAAATGATTATATATTATTTCATTTAACTCCATTTAACTGCAGATACAGTACAGTGTTATTGTCTGCAGGCTCTGGTAAAGTACAGCTAATTAAACTTAATGACAGTCGCTGTGACGGCCGGTGTTACTGTAACCCTCTGCTGTCTGTCTCTGTCACAGGTTTGCATTGTAAAAGAGATGTTGTCTCACACACTCACACACACATTAAATGACTCTTATGTAACATGAACAATAAGCAGCTCCTGTTACAAACTGAAGTTAAAATAACATGAACTCTACAGTCTGATCTGTGTTATCATTGATCCGTGTCGTCACGTGACACACAGATGTACTCCAAAACTGCAACATGTATGATTACAGTGTGTGATCACACATGTACGTGAGTGTGCGATCACAGCATAGAACACTTTAGTTTGTGTCCACTCGTACTTTAAAAAAGTTAAAAGGCATTCAAGAACTACAACTCCCATCAGGCACTGCAGATAATGTTGATTCATTGAAGCCAGAGAAGCAGGCTGAGTTAGCGTTGCGTGTTTTATGTGAAGCATGTGAAGTCAAATCATCATTTGTTAAAATCATTTTATCACAATGCTCATTTACATGTGCATAGCATCGAGCTAAAGGGCTAAGCGCTAAGTTTTGGTGCAGGTACTGATTGCTAACATAAGCTAGCTAAGTGCTAGCTAGCTATGATAACATATGTATATACACCTGTAGCTATTATTCACCAGATCTCTTTGGGTGAGGCGTGAAGAGATCTTTGATAAGACCCATCATGACCAAGACAAGACTGTACCAAGACCAAGAAGGGTCCAGAGGCTAATTGTTAACATTAGCTAGCTAAGCACTAGCTAGCTATATTAACATACATATAGTGTTGTAGTCAAGGCCACGATCATGACCAAGACCAGGACTTTGAGGGGTCCAGAGGCTAATTGCTAACTTTAGCTGGCTAAGTGCCAGCTATGTTAACATAAACACGTGTAGCTAATAGTCACGACGTCATGAGGCATCATTAAGGGAGGCAAGCTAAGTGAAGCTAACAAAGCTAGCCAGCTGATGCCTCAAGCATTAACTTGATGACTTATTAGTCCGTGGTTAAAGTCTGACGAGCTCTCAGACTGTGTTCAGTTACTTTTGGCTTCTGTCCAGCAGATGAACTCTTTGTACGGTAGCCACATTATTTAATATCTGTGTTTGAACAGCTTCTCCTCTGCTGTGTGTGAAGAAGACGTGAACGTGAACAAGTCTGAACAAGTCCTGAAACAAAAGATCCAGAGAGAGCCCTGTTGGTCTGAACCCGACACACGGTATATTAAAGTGACAACACAGTATACAGAGTACACACAGTATACAGAGTACTTTAATACTGGATGTTTTGTTTGGAGGCCTGAGGCCAGACGAACACACTGCAGCTTTTATGATCTGTAGTCATAATAAAGTGTAATGTATGATAACCAGGTCTGCCTGCAGCGTGTGGTTCAGTGTGAAGTCCTGACTCATCAGCCTTTAATTCAGCATTACATCACTGACAACATCACGGCGTGTCAGCGGCCCGGAGGAGGGGCGGCAGCTCTGCTGCTTTGTGTCCGCAGAGCAGCGGCCTTTCCCCGGCTCTGATTGAACGCGTGCCGCAGCAGAGGGACACTCCCCCTAAAAAACCCTGCGCCTTTCCTCCGGGCGGTACGGTAACGGCGCAGCGCACGAGCCGTCCGCGTCACAGGAGAGGGGGCGGGGTCAGCGTCACGGTCGCGCCGCTCCGGCTTTTTGGTCGCGCGGAGCTCGAACGAGGCCACACGCCCCCTCCGCCGCGGCCTCCGCGCCCCTCTGTGGCCGCCTGTGTGCAGCCGTGGGGCGGCCTTGAGCTGCAGCAGCGGCCCGCTGACTGGCTGGATGTCTGCTGTGTGTGTTTCCGTGTGCAGGCGTGTGGTGTGAATGTAACATGTGAATGCAGCTGTTATGTCATCGCAGAGTGTTTACAGTACATGTTGATGCAGACACACTCAGAACAGGGGGAAGTGGTTTCCATCATTTCCTTCTGATTTCTTTTGCTTTGCACGAATCAGTGAGTTTAAAATGCTTCATCATCGTTCATCTGCACGCACACTTTCATAATAACACTGATAATGTCTTTCATAATGTTTTAATCTTAATGCACTGTCCCTTTAAATATAACATGAATGGACTGTTTAATGAGGCAGGCAGAAATCTGACATTTAAATATATTTATTTATGAGTTCATCAGATTTTTGACTTGAAGTGAATTCAACCTTTAAAAGAGGTTTTAATATTAAACTGGAGACAGTTTGTTGCTCAGGTTGTTACATAAGTCTCTACGTGTTTCTGTCATTTTATAACCACACGTATGGAAGACCAGATCTGCCCACATATGAACACAAAAATACACATTTTAATAGTATTCAGTTACGTCATGAAAGTCAAACTTAGTCAGTTGATTTGGACTTTTTTGGTCAAAATTACGAGATATTAAGTAAACAAACATTTTTAAGTAAAAGATTTTTTTACTCAAATTTCCAAATTTGTTTGATTTCTTGTAGCTCGGTTTGTTAGTCGTGCTGTCTGGACTGTGAGCTGGGGAGCAGAGCCGGTGTCGTGCCAGAACCAGAGCAGAGCGAGCGGGCGATGTAACCGGGCTCAGCAGTCAGCAGCTTCTATGGACATAATGGCAGAGGAGAAGAGAGTGAAGAGGACGCTGACGGAGGAAGCTAAGAAGAGAAAAGGAGAGAGTGAGCGAGCAAGAAGCCGCCGGACAAGAGTAAATCTGGGACTGACTTTTAGTGGTTGGTGAGAGCTTGGTGAAATAAAAGGCTGAAAGACAGACGCCGAGCTGGGCTGACTGCTGTTGGACTAGTCAGTAATATTAGCTGGCTGCTATGTCTGCTGTTGGTGACCTTGTTGATGTTTGGCTGTTAGCAAAGTTGTCGACTCGCTAGTTTTTGATCAGACGTAATGTAATCAGAAGAAATACTCGAGTACAGCTGAACATAGTTACCACAGTGGGATTACACTCTGGTTTATAGAGATGTTTCTTTAAATGATGTTAAATTCTAAATGATTTGAATTCTTTACGGGCAGTAAACTTCTTCCGTACGTTTCAGGATCATTTTGTTGCAGCTGCTGTCGTTAAAACGTCTTTCTCTACTCTGCTGACAGTTTTATTGTGTTTAAACCTTTTTACATTCAGTTTGTTTCTTTGTTCTTTTCTTTCTTTTCCTTCTTTTCTTTCCTCTCCACTCGTCAATATTTCATCCTTACAGGCTCAGATCTGTACACGAGGAGGAGCTGCTGACCTTGAGCTGTAATTTTCAGACTGGGGTTTTTTGGCTGACGTGGATGAAGCGAGTCGGCCTTCTTCCTGCAGCAGAGAGGCCCTGCTGGTTGCTTTTATGAGGCATGTGTGCCCGTATAGGCCCGTATATATACAGCCCACTGCTGCGGCTAATCCTATAGGCTGCGCCTACAGAGATTTGATTGTCTGAGCGTTGGACAGCAGCCCGTCCTTAGGAGAACTTTTTTTTTAAGAAGGCGGGCGGATCAGAAAGAGGAAAAACACATGACGCCTGGAGGGAAGTTACAAACGTGGACCAAGGAAAACTTGTAATGAAGTCTTTTTGTGTTTGTACTTTTATTAAAGTCAAACATCTGAAAACTTTAAAGTCTCCATGAAGTGTCCTCTGTCCTCCAGTGTCTGTCCAACACTGACACAAAGTCATTCAGTATTTTAGAGTTTGTTCAGGCTCATGGATGAACTGTCTGTTCTTCCTGCAGGTCTCACCTGTCGTCCTGTACCTGTGCAGGTTTGTTCAGCTGATGTTTGACAGCAGTGACATCACTATATCATATATATATATATATAAATGTATATGCAGAATATTTCAGTGTGTGAGATATTTATAAACTCTTCGTCCTCATCAACCTGCCCAAATGATTTAAGGTCAAACTGAACAGCATAAAGTCAGGCCGCCTCTCTGATTGTGCTGTGTTCTGAGGCGAACGTGCCTCCAGGAGGTGTTTTAAAATAATCGCTGAGTGCAGCTCTCAGGTGTGAGGCGTTGGTGAGAAGCTCGGAGCTAAAAACAGCCTCGAGTGGGAAAAGTTTGAAGACGTGTTATTGATTTTGTCTCCGTGCCCAGTTTCTCCTCGTCGACTCCTCCAGCTTCAGACTCAGCGTTCACGCTGAAAGTCTCTGCAGACGCCTGAAAGAAAATCAGATTTAATTATGGTGGAAGTATTTACTTCATAACAACAAACAGACTGAATCTACAGAGCACCGCATGGTTCATCTTCTTCTTCTGTGGTGCCACAGACATAAACTACTTTAAGAGTCGGGGCTGAGTTCAAACGACAGAGTTCAAAGATCTCGAGGTCATGAGTGACGGGAAAATGGAGCCTGAGATCGACGCTCCAACCCTCTGCAGCTATCAGCCAATCACAAGAAACACCTTTATTTCAAAATAAGAGCGTGGTGCCAGTTAAGATAATTGAATGAATGAATTCTTTAGGACTCAAACGTTTGTCTTTTATTTTGGAAACAGTTTCTAATTTTGAAAATCCTCCATCCTGTGACTCGTCGACTTCCTGTGTACATTGTGTGTCAGACCGCCTGCAGGAAGTCTCCCATAGATTCTGTAGGACGTCGACACGCCGCTGAGCGCCAAAGAAGAAGAAGTGTGACGGTTAATCCCTCCGCAGCTGTCTGCAGGCTGAGCGAGCGCGTCTGTACCTGACTGTTACATAAGGTGAGACACACCTGTCACAGCTGGAAGTCTGCACTCGGAGAAACAAAGGTACCAACTGGAGCCAAAAAAGGTTCTTCAGAGTTTCAAACTGTTTTTAGATCCACAAAGAAGACTTCTTTAAGGAACCGTTACATCAAAAAGGTTCTTTAAAGAACCATTTTAGATCCACAAACATTTCACATTTATCCAAAAAACATTCATGGTCCAGTGTGACAGACATGCCAGGGTAGATTGATCATGTCCAGTTCTGGTACTATTGGAGAGGAGGTCCTCCTCTCTAAAGAACCATCAAAAAAGGTTCTTAAAGGTACCACGAATGGTACCATAAAGTTCTAATAAGTTCCTTAAAGAACTGTTTTAAACGGTTCTTGTTCTGGTTTTAAATCTGATGGTTCTGTTGAAGAACATGAACAGAACTGTTGTTTGTTTCTTGTCTTCATTCAGAACACACAAGCTCGTCATGAATTCACGGTTCTTCATATTTATCTGATTTATTTTTATTGATTTGTTTCCACGATCAGCCGACGAGCCCAAAACTATTGACAGGTGTGATTTTAGATTTCAGCCATCAGCTGATGAACGGAGGATTATTTTCATCAGAGGACTCGATGATCACTGAAGTCAGTTTGAGGCAGAATGTTTAATATTCTGGTTCTGGACGGTTTGTTAAACAGAACCACCTCCTAAATAAAGACACTCTCCTTGAAGAACCTTTGCAGAACCATTTAAGAACCTTTATTTTCCTGCACGGACAGAGAAGAGGAAATTATTTTGTTTTCAGGGATTTATGAATTATTAATAAAGAATGTCCAATGTTTTTTATTTCCTTCGTCTCTGTGCAGTCCAGACGTTTGGACTGAAACCAGTTCAATGAGTTCAGAACAAAAAGGTTTGAATCCCTCTGCAGAGGAAGTGATGAAGAGGAGGATCTACTGGACTTTAAGAAAAGGAAGAAGAGATTTACGTAAATGAATAAGAGATGAATGTGACAGAAAATAAATGTCATCTGGTTCAGACGACAACAGAACGAGTAATCTGATTGGATGACAGGCTACATATAAACTTTACAGCTGTTCTAATATTAATGGAACATATATTATATTACACATTAACCCTACACTGATATTTCCACTGACTGAATCACAGCCGTGCTGATATTGAGAGTAACGGCACTTCCTCTCTATGATGCTGCTTTTTAATCCACCGCTCTGCAGAGTGATTTATACGTGAAGTCTCTTCTCCACCTTTCGCTCTGTCGGTGGAGGTTAATCAGCATCAACTGATCCATCGATCAGTCTGAGTGAGGCGGACAAAGATCAGATCAACATGCAGCAGCGACACCGAGGCTTTAAGATTTACTTTGTCGTGTCGCTTCCTTTGAGTCGGGGTCTGAACACACGTGGGCTGGTCCGGTCCAGGATCCGGTCTGGGATCGTTTATTTCTGGTGTCCCCTGGGATTTGTAGCTTTCTGCTTGGGTTGGTTTTCTAGCGTTGGGTGGAGGTTCAGTGGTCTGTTGGTGCTTTAGCTGGCTGTACAGTGAGGCTTGTGTTTGTTCTGTAACTTCAGCATGTTTGCTGTCTGAAGTTTCGTGTGCTTGTAGCGTTGGTTCAGCGTTATCTCAGTGTTGCTGAAGGGTTTAATCCTTCAGAGGAACTTTAAGAAGAATCAGCTGTTGAATCACTCCTCATGATCTGTGATCAGCGTGTTGATTTGTTGATTTGTTGATTTGTTGATTTGTCGTCCAGTTTCAGGTTTTTTGATGTTTCAGATCTTTTGACTCGTTTTCTTTAAATTTTTCAGTGCAGAAGAAAAAAAAACTGAATTTATGACTGAAGCTGATTTACAAAGAAAAACATGAACCACACACACGAATACTCCTCAGACATCGCATGTACTCCACTACATGTGTAGTATTCAAGTGAGTATTAGTACTCAAAGTACAGTATTTATTTTCAGTGATGTCTTTTTGGATTCATTTTGCTGCTTTGAACTTCTTTAAATACTGTTGGCTAGTTTAATCTGCAGAAATGCATCATGGTCTATGAGATCAGCACGTTTGTCTGTTTCAACACGTCTGGAAATATTTTTATTAAAACATGTAATCTGAAAAGTAACTAGTAACAAAGGGGTCAGACAAAAGATAACTGTGACCGTCTGAGATGTTACATAAAATAAAAAATACTCCAGTAAACAACAAAGTATTCAAGTAAATATATGTAGTTACATCCCACCGTGTGTGTGTGTGTGTGTGTGTGTGTGTGTGTGTGTGTGTGTGCCCTTGAACTTGTCTGAAGGTGAAACTTCACCAGCTGCAGTCTGACAGTTGACCTGCAGGGGGAGACAACAGAGAGAGAAACAGACGCAGAGAAGAAGAAGAGAGATGAAAGCATGAAATGATGATTGAAAGAAGACAGAGACAGGTGCATATGTGTGTGTGTGTGTGTGTGTGTGTGTGTGTGTGTGAGAGAGAGAGAGAGAGCAGAGGTTACCGTGGTTACAGAGTCGTGACAACAGTGTGACCTTCACTGCAACTTTTTCTGCTGAGTCTGAAGTTTGTCGCTGAAACACACGACAGCTTCCTGCACACACACACACACACACACGCGCGCGCGCGCGCACACACACACACGCACATGCACACACACACACACACACACACACGCATGCACACACACACACACACACACTGTTTATTCAATTGTTTTTAATTGGTTGTTGATGTAATATATATAAAATCCACAAACTGCAGTTCCTCTTGTCGTCCACTTGAGGCTGGCTCCAGAAGTGAGTCAGTCTCCATAAGTCCCCATGTTAAAATGTCCAACTTCACAGCAGAAATAAACATGTTTACAGCCTGGTACAAAAAACAGTTTTGGTCTCTATAGCTAATTTCCCCGTTCATGACAACTGTACTGAGGGTGAATTTTTATACAACTCACCTGTTCAGATTATATTAAGGCTTAAAGTTATGCAGGATTAAGAGCGTGGACGCTTTGATTGACAGGTGGGCGTGGTCACAGGTTGTCCAGGTTTTACACAGTCTTATGCAGAAATGAGTCTCAGCTGATTTGTTGGTTTCCTGGTTCAGAGCAGGTAATCTTTGGGGGCGTGGCTGTCTCGACAGGTCAGGTCCAGCAGGTTAACGTGTTTAGATTGAACATGGTAAGAGGAGATTCAGGTTAAGAGTCTCTGCAGACTGAGCAACACGACCAATCACATCATGGAGGTCAAACTGTTGGTTTGTGGTGTCGTGCTCGTGACTTTAATGGTTACAGGTGAGTACTGATATTAAATATTAATATATATATATATTAATACTGCTATTAAGTATTTTACATATACAAACTGATTTTATATATAAATATATATTTCTGTATCAGGATGTATGTTTCTTTTAAACAGACTGTTTTCTATTTTAAAGAATAAATGTGAAAACTTTAGCTGACAGGAAGTGTCAGGTCAGTTAACATTTATAAAAATATGTGAATCCAGAACAGCAGCTTTGAGTCCTGGTGTCGACTCTGACACTCAAAGTGACTCACAGAACTGAACTATTAACAAATCAATCAGTTCTTTTTGAAAGTGAATGAATTAAATAACTGAAATAAGATCGTCAGTAAGTGATTTAAATACAAACTGAGGTATTTAAAAAACAACAACACATGATCAGCTGATTACATATGATGCACTGTCAGATTTTTAATATTTCAAATAAACAAAAAACATAAATGTTAATAAAATTTAAATATTTTTACTTGAGTAACATTTCAAACTTGTAGTATTTTTATCTTGCAGTAAACTAAAAGATCTGAGTACTTCCTCCGTGTCTGTACAGTTGATATGAAAGTACTGCCAGAAGTTGTTAGCTTAGCATAAAGACAGGAAACAGAGTCGTGCTGCAGCGTCTGTAAGTGTCACTGATGAAGATGTTTTATCTCGTCTGTTTAATCACCACGTTCATTAAACAAACCACAGAACTTGAGAGTCACTTAAAGAAAACAGCATCACAAACATGTAGTCCAAACAACAGGTCACATGACACCTCACTGATCTCATGGCACATCTCTTCATCTTAACATTCATTCCTGGAAACTTTCAGCTTCGTGCCACAGGTACCACGTCACCATCATCACTACATCATGACGACTGGAGCAACCAGTCAGTTCAGAATTTTAAGGATGTTTATTGTTAAATAATTTCCTTGAACGAAATGTCCAACTAACGAACAAACAAGTTCTGTTCTAACAGCCTGATTGTTTGTCTGTCCAACAGGAAGCAACGCGCAGTCAGATGGTGAGTCATCCTCATACTTTCATTTATTCAAATCTTCATGACAGACTGTCTAAAACCTGAACATAGTCTCCGTGACTGTCTACAACCTGGACGTAGTCTCTGTGATGTCCCCGCAGACTGTCTAAAACCTGGACGTAGTCTCCGTGACTGTCTAAAACCTGGACGTAGTCTCCGTGACGTCTCCACAGACTATGTCCAGCAGTCACATGGTGTCACTGTTTCCCTCCAGTCTGTGGCACTGCGCCGCTCAACACGAGGAACACAAAGATCGTGGGAGGTGAGGACGCTCCTGCAGGCGCGTGGCCTTGGCAGGTCAGTCTGCACACGACTGCACATTTCTGTGGAGGCTCCCTGATCAACAACCAGTGGGTCCTGTCTGCTGCTCACTGTCTGCTCAGGTGAGCTCTCATCCAGAGTCACATGACTTCACCTGTTGAAACAGATCTTATCAGAATAAACTGTTTGCTTCATACAGAGAGGGTCGGCCGCTCAGCACATCCAGTCTCACCGTTTATCTCGGACGTGAGACCCAAGAGCTCCCGAACAATAACGAAGTGTCCCGCAGAGTGTCCCAGTTCATCATCCATCCGGACTATAACAACATAACGAGCGACAACGACGTCTCCTTGTTGAAGCTGTCCTCACCTGTAAACTTCACCAACTTCATCAGGCCGGTGTGTCTGGCGTCGGACGGCAGCGTCTTCAACGCTGGGACGACCTGCTTTGTCACCGGATGGGGAGCAATCCGATTTGGCGGTGAGAATTTATTCAGTTGTTTTTAACATGTATCTGTTGATTCAGTTACACAACTACACCAAAAAAACACACAGACACACAACGACTGGATGGCTTGGAGCAGCGGCCGCTGCTCCAGGGGAGACGGTCATGGGCCTTTTCCAAATCCACAAAGCACATGTAGACTGGATGGTCAATACTCCTAGCAGCTGCATCAACAATGGAGGTTTTGAACATGGCCCACTCGAACTCCATGTCCCCAACCTCCATCAGGATGCACGTAAAGGTCCTCTGGAGGTGAGTTGAAGACGTCATGGACAGGAGCCTCCACTACACGTTCAGGTTTACCAGGTCTGTTTGGCATTCTCCTCCACCACCTGATCAAACTCACAGCCAGGTGGTGATCGGTTCACAGCTCTGCTCCTCTCTTCACCCGAGTGTCCAACACATACAGCTGCAGATCTGATGACACGACCACAAAGTCGACCATCGACCTGCACCCCAAGGTGTCCTGGCACACTTTGAAACAGCCATAAGCACATATACATGGTGCTCGTTACGGCCAATCCATGACGGGCACACAAGTCCAATAACAAAGCACCGTTCAGGTTCAGATCTGGCAGAACATTCCTTACATGAGTAGTCTATTAGTATCCCCACACCTGCCTGCCACCTCTCACACCAAGTCCAGCCCCTCTCCAGGATTTTGGTTCTGGAATCAGTGCCATGTGTGGAGGTGAGCCCAACTATAGCTGGTGACGTCTGCCTCCTGTACTAGTTTTGGTTCCGCCACCATCAGCCAAGTTCCACGCCCTGCAATGCCCAGAAAAAGCATGGTCAGGTCTGTGCCTTTGCCTGCCGCGCGGATGGCAAAGCACCCAACCTTTATGCCTCCCCCGTGGCTGGTTGGCCCACAGGGCTGCAGCTCCACGTAATTTTTTAGGGCTGTGCCTGGCTGGCCCCGTTAACTGTGGCCTGACCACCGGATGCTAGCCGGCAGGCAGAAGGTGGTCCAAGTTTCCCTAATCCGGGCGAGGTCCTACAGCTCCTCGTGGTCCATCTCATAGGGGTCTTTGTGAATCACATTTTCTCTGGGACCAATTTATCCAGGGAGACCCCTCCACCATCACCAAGGTGGCACGATTCTTGGGGGTCAGGACAACCTGAAAAAATGTTAAACGTTAATATGAATGTCTTTTCTGTTTCAGTTTCCCTTCCTTCCCCTCAGAGGCTGCAGGAGGTGAGTGTTCCCATCGTGAACAACACTCAGTGTAACAGGTCGTATAATGGAGGAATCACAAGCAACATGATCTGTGCCGGTCTGGAAGAAGGAGGAAAGGATTCCTGCCAGGTGAGAACCTCTGCACAACACTTCATCAACCAATAACCAACATACTGAAAACTACAGGAATCAAAGGAGCCAACGTATTTCAAATTGTACTTGTGCTGGTGATATAACCGACATGTCTGACCTGTGCAGGGGGATTCAGGCGGCCCATTGGTGGTTAAAGTCGGCTCTAGGTGGGTCCAGGCCGGAGTGGTGAGTTTTGGTACAGGCTGTGCTCTACCTAATTTCCCAGGAGTCTACGCCCGAGTGTCGGAGTTCGAGTCCTGGATCAACCGCCAGATCGCCAACGCCACCAACCAGCCCGGCTTCATCAGTCCTAATGAAGGCGGCGGTTCAACGTCTGGAAGCGCTCGGCTGGTTTCTCTCTCAGTTCTTCTGCTGCTGTCCGTCTTCTCTCTGTCTGAGATTAATGATCATTAATGCAGCAGAAGAGAGTCCATGTCGCAGCATCGCCGTCTCATTTACATTTATTTGTCTTTAAAACATGTTCTGTCCATGTGATCAAATATTCTGTGCACTTTTTAATGAGGCTGCAACTAATGATTATTTTCATGATCGATTAATCAAATGATTTCACTCAGTAATTATTGTTAAATCTTAATTGCTTGTTTAAAAGTCAAAGATATTCAGTTTATTATATCAGACTAATGACGTTTATTTTCTGTGATTCTGCAGGAAGAAATAAAGTTCAGTTGATTGTTTAATGATTGAACTTTTCTGTATAATCAAAGAAACAAACACAGTTAGACCTCTGAAACACGACAACACACGAATATTCACACACATGAAACACATAAAACACAGAAAACACACATGACACACGTAGAACACATGTAAAACACACACTTTCTTCAAGTACAGGAGCAAATCTGGGACTGACTAACTCTTTATAACTCTATAACTCAGCACCTCATACAACCACACTTCAAATAATACAAACTCTCTTTAAAGCTGCATTCTTTCTAATGTCCAGCAGGGGGCAGCTCCACTGGCTGCAACAATAAGGTCTGATTATATAGAGTCTTATGGAGAAATGAGTTGATTTATTGGCTCAGTTTCTGCTCTCAGTCTTCTTCCACACAGCATGATGTTCATTCAGTAAATTATATTTCATTCAGTAAATTATATTTCATTCAGTAAATTATATTTCATTCAGTAAATTATATTTCATTCAGAGGAGCATAGAAAGCAGGGGATGATTTAGGGCGGGGCTACAGATAAAGTCAGGACGGCGGCGTAACGATGTTTATCCTTCAGAGCTCGTTAACATATGTTTTTCTGATGGGTGACATCACAGCAGGTTAACGTGTTTAGATTGAACATGGTAAGAGGAGATTCAGGTTTAGAGTCTCTGCAGACTGAGCAACACGTCCAATCACATCGTGGAGGTCATACTGTTGGTTTGTGGTGTCGTGCTCGTGACTTTAATGGTTACAGGTGAGTACTGATATTAAATATTAATATATATATATATTAATACTGCTATTAAATATTTCACATATATAAATATGTATTCCTGTATCAGGATGTATGTTTCTTTTAAACAGACTGTTTTCTATTTTAAAGAATAAATGTGAAAACTTTAGCTGACAGGAAGTGATACTTGGATACTTCACGTCAGCTAACATTTACAAAAATATGTGAATCCAGAACAGCAGCTTTGACTCGAACACTGAAAATGAAAGTTTGTGATTAAAATGAAGTGACTTAGCTTAGCTTAGCATAAAGACTGGAGACTGATCCGTGTAGCAGTCTTACAGCTGCTGGTAGTCTGAGCTAACAGAGCTAACAGAGCTAACAGAAATACATCTGGTGTGTGTCTGTATGTCACCTTTAATCTGAAGGACACGTCATCATTTACCTCAAATCACCTCGTCAGCTCATCGTGAACACCGGAGCAACCAGTCAGTTTGGACTGTTCACAAACTCGTCCAAAGACGGAGAGACTTTAAATAAACTTTGTCTGTCCAACAGGAAGCAACGCGCAGTCAGACGGCGAGTCTTCCTCATACTTTCATTTATTCAAATCTTCATGACAGACTGTCTAAAACCTGGACGTAGTCTCCGTGACCGCAGACTGTCTAAAACCTGGACGTAGTCTCCGTGACGTCCCCGCAGACTGTCTAAAACCTGGACGTAGTCTCCGTGACATCCCCGCAGACTGTCTAAAACCTGGACATAGTCTTCGTGACTGTCTAAAACCTGGACGTAGTCTCCGTGACGTCCCCGCAGACTGTCTAAAACCTGGACGTAGTCTCCGTGACTGTCTAAAACCTGGACGTAGTCTCCGTGACGTCTCCACAGACTATGTCCAGCAGTCACATGGTGTCACTGTTTCCCTCCAGTCTGTGGCACTGCGCCGCTCAACACGAGGAACACAAAGATCGTGGGAGGTGAGGACGCTCCTGCAGGCGCGTGGCCTTGGCAGGTCAGTCTGCACACGACTGCACATTTCTGTGGAGGCTCCCTGATCAACGACCAGTGGGTCCTGTCTGCTGCTCACTGTCTGCTCAGGTGAGCTCTCATCCAGAGTCACATGACTTCACCTGTTGAAACAGATCTTATCAGAATAAACTGTTTGCTTCATACAGAGAGGGTCGGCCGCTCAGCACATCCAGTCTCACCGTTTATCTCGGACGTGAGACCCAAGAGCTCCCGAACAATAACGAAGTGTCCCGCAGAGTGTCCCAGTTCATCATCCATCCGGACTATAACAACACAACGAGCGACAACGACGTCTCCTTGTTGAAGCTGTCCTCACCTGTAAACTTCACCAACTTCATCAGGCCGGTGTGTCTGGTAAGTCGGCTCTAGGTGGGTCCAGGCTGGAGTGGTGAGTTTTGGAATTGGCTGCGCTCTACCCAATCCTCCGGGAGTCTACACCCGAGTATCCGAGTTCGAGTCGTGGATCACCAACAGCCAGAACGGCACCGGGCTGCAGCCGAGCTTCAGCGGGTCAACGTCTGGAGGCGCCCGGCTGGTTTCCTTCTTGGTTCCTCTGCTGCTGAGCTGTCTGTCGTGATGAAGGAGTTTAAAGAAAATTAAAATGATGAAAGTGACTTCTTACATTTTGTCTTTAAAGTGACAGAAACAGAAATAAATGTAAATATATTGATTATTTGTTTTTCTGTGATTCTGCAGGAAGAAATAAAATTCAGTTCATCCTTTAAAGGTCCAGTGTGTAAGATTTGGGGCCTCTGTTTTCAGAATGAGGCAAACATGGAATATAATATTCATAACTATGTTTTGATGCATGTATAATCACCTGAAAATAAGAATCTTTTTATGTTTGTTACTTAAAAATATCCTTTTATATCTACAGTGGGAGAGGGTCCCCTTTCATGGAGGCCGCCATGTTGAAACACCTTATTTCTACAGTAGTCCAGAACAGACAAACTAAATACTGACTCTAAACAGGGTCCTTAAAGTGTTGTTTCTCCTTTACATTAGGAAGGTGAGGGTGATGTGAGGAGATTACAATGCAGTGATTGGACCACTAAATGCAACTAAATTCTGCACACTGGACCTTTAAAACCTCCATTGAACTTTTCTGTAATTAAAGAAGCAAACAGACGAATCTTCACTCACATAAAACACTTTGACTCTTCATAACTTTAATAACTCTCTCTCTCTCTCTCTCTGTCTGTGTTTGTTATGAGGAAGTTAACGAGGTGAGATAACGAGCAGTTTGTCGAGGTGTGATCTCACTAAGTGTTTTTTAAAAAAGCGTCCGCGGTCTTTTCTCAGCTCAGTGAGTCTTCATCATCGTCATCGTCAACATCAACTCTCTGAAGGTAGAACGACTTTAAACACTTCTTCACCTGTTAAAGACAAAATATGACTAACTGTAGATATTAATGTTAACTGTAGGTTCTGTGAGTTCAGTGACTGTGATGAAGCAGAAACTCATTTTTATTTCTACATAATTATCTTATCAAAGACAAAAACTGTCTTCGTGATGCAGATGATCAGATGTTTGTTACTCGAGATAACAGCGTTAAAAAATAAACTGCTAACACCGTTCTTGACTTCCGTATGTGAAAACACTTCAATAATTAAAAAGTTGAAGTGCAGCAGTTTAATCCAAACATTTGTTTCTTTGGTTTTCTCAGATTAATGTTGATATTATTATAAAATAATGTTTGTTTTTTTAAACTCTTCATCATAAAATGATTAAAAACTGTTTGAGGATAAACGCTGAGGCAGGAGCTCGATTGATAAACTACATGTGATCAAACTAGTATTTTAATTTGGCAGTTTAACAATATACATATTTGTATTTTTATATTTTTGCATAGTTTAATCACTTATGATATTTTTGTGTTGTTAAATTAAACTACCAAACTTATTTAAATATTTGATTCTAGTTTTTAATGTTTTGAGTCTAAATTTGTAAAATTAAACTTGAATAAATTCAGTGTAAATTAAACAAAAGTATTTTTTTGTTTCATTAAATCAGTCCGACACAGACTGACAGATCGACTCTTTAAAATTTAAAGTGTGTATTTTATTGATTGGTTTACGTAGATAAACTCAGCTCTGTGGGATTTTTGCTGCATGTGACCGTTAAAATATTTTATACGACGTCAGTTTGATCTTTTTTTTTTTTTACAAAGTACTCTGAATTATTTTATTTTTTAGTGATGCCATAAAAAAACATTTCCAGGTCCACAAAGTACTTTTTATTAAGAGTTTCTTCAAAGAACCGTTTGTGCAAACAGTTCTTTATCGAACCCCCAAAGGTGCCTTAAAGAACCATCAACAATGTTCTTTAATCCTCATTTTCAACACTGACTGCTTCAGTAAACTGTTTGGAATGGTTCTTCGGGAAACGTGCAGGTAAACGGTCTTTGAGCGCTTTAAGAGTCGTCGTCCGTTTCTTGACTTCATTCAGTTACAGACAGGAAGAGGAAGTCGACCTGCGGACAGAGAACACATGAACTCGTCATAAATTCATCGTTCTTGGTCAGTCAGTCAACGAGCCCTCAAACTATTGAGAGGTGTGATTTTAGATTTCACACAGAGCTGCAACCATCAGCTGATGAACGAGGGATTATTTCCAGAGGAGGACTTGATGATCACTGAAGTCTGCAGAAAATAATCTGTTAATAATAATCCTGTTACCCACCTCCAAATAAGTCCAGTAAAGATGAAGAACCTTTAGTCTTTCCTTCTTTCTTCATGTATCAGTTTTAACAGTCCATCTCTTCTTCACTTCTTTTCTTTCAGTTCTACAATGTTCTCCTCCTCCCTTCTCCTCCTCTTCCTCTTCCTCCCTCGGTCTCTGGGTTGTCAGACGACCTCCTTCACCGAGTGTCAGCAGGCTCAGTTCGTACCGGGTCACAACCTGGCCGGTGAAGGTTTCGACGTGGTCAAGTTGACGACCACTGGGGCCTACGTGGTCGACATCAAGGACTACATGGTCGGAGGGCCTCAGGGGAACTGCACCGTGTGCTACAACCGCCTGCTGAACCAGGTCAGACCGCTCAGAGATCATTTGCTCATTGTATATTCAGTCGGGAGTCTTCATTTATTGTGTAATGATGCATTTTATAGAAAGATTAACTTTTGAAATTCTTAATCTGCAGAATAACTAAAAAGTGCAATCGGCTTAGTGGAGTTGAGGTGGCATCAAATTTAAATACTCACTTTAAGTACAAGTACCGTAGAACTGTACACAAGTACTTGAGTCATTTTACTATCTGTACATATACTGTATATATTTAGACAAGAATGCTCAGAATTACCTGAAGTGTTCTTGCGGTCAAACAAAAAACCTGAAAATTTGCTCTGACGTTTTGGGAGACGCTTAAAACAGAAGCTCAAATAACTTTTGGAAGATCGAGTGCGAATCTAATATTAATTTGTCTGATGGAAAAGTGCTAACTACAGATGTCACCACATTTATATAAGATGGTATCATCAGCATAAAAACGAACATGCAATGCTCAGCAGGGACATAAATGATAGTGTAAATCACATGGGGCCTAATACTGATCCCAGAGGGACACCTTAATCCACCTGGGGACTTGATGTTGACTTTGGACATGAGACCTCTGCTTGACAAATTTAAAATCCCCACAATACAAACTCAAGACAAAGTCAAGACAGACTGGAAGGTGCACTGATGATGAACTGTTTTCTGTCCTTCCTCCTCAAACAGACCCAGAAACTCCCGGTTGCAGTCAAGGACTGGAGGATCAAGGTTAGTGAAGAAGATACCACAATGTAGAGATACATAAATGTGAGGGGCTGTGAGACAAATCTGTTTTTACTTTTATGTTTACGTCTTTGGTCCATGAAGTGTAACCTAGCCATGTTAAGGTGTACAGCATTACCCAGCATCCTCTCTGGCTTTAGGTGCACTGCCGGCGTAGTCTGAGCAGTAAAATCTTCGAGTCCAGCCAATCAGTCATGAAAGACACAAGTTCATCTATCTCAGCCAGCTGGAAGGTGAGAGGTTTTTGTAATTATTTGATTCTGATGATGTGGCTACGTACCAAGTCGCTCACTGTACCTGTTGTTGGTGTGGCTCAGGTGGGCCTCAGTCTTCCCGGAGTTGGCGGGTTTGCAGTTGGAGGATCACACTCCAAAACATCACGGTTTGCAGAGAGCCACAGCAGAAAAGACAAGTTCTCTTTCACCACCCACAACTTTCAATGCAAATACTACACGTGAGTACTGAGTCGGGATGAGCGAGCTCCATTGGACTAACTAGAAGTTGTTCATTTAAGCCTGATAGCCTTTGTATATTAATTAGAAAGCTATTTACAGAACAACTTCTTTTTGATAAAAGTTGTGATATTTATTGTTTATTAGAAAACGGATATCGACACCGTTTACTTTGATGATACTCGTACATTATCCATAGATACAAACTTCAGCCGAGTACTCACTGAACCCCAGAGGTTTGGTTGTTTTGCTATTATTCTTACTTTCTGTATCGGTGCAAACATTTTCCCAACCTTCAAGCTCTGTTTTGTGCCTAACAGTTACATGAGGCATCAGGTCAAGAACATTGTTGGTGAACTGATGATTGCTCCAACAGAACATCATTCCGAAGCCCCAACAGTCCAAAAAAAATGTCCCATTGGACCAAAAAGCCTGACAGTCCGTTATCCCGAAAAAAGCTACTACTCCAAAGGCTGACTTTCATAGTCGCAGTTTCGTTGGTTTAGGCACCAAAACTACTCGGTTATGGTCAGGAAAAGATCATGGATTGGGTTGAAACACAGTAAGTTAAGTGATATATTTTCAGAACAATGGGCCTTCGGAGCATTAGCCATTTGTATCATATACTGGGCTGTCAGAAAATGGGCTTTTGGTCCAATGTGATTGGATTGTTTCTGAAGCAGTTGGGACAATGGTCTGACACCTGATTTTGTTGTGCATAATTTAAAAAAGAAAATCAAAGTTTCTCCTTCTTTACCTGCAGCTTTCGTATTCACACCAGCCCTCCTCTGAGTAAGGAGTTTGAGGATTCCCTGAAGAATCTTCCTTCCACCTACGACCACAAGAACACTTCAGCTTTCCTACAGTTCATCTCTGTCTATGGGACCCACTACATCCGCAGGGTTCAACTCGGGGGTCGAGCTCACTCCATCACCGCCATCCGGACCTGCGAGGCTTCGATGAGCAAGCTGTCTGTCAACGCTGTGAGCAACTGCCTGTCCGTCGAGGCCAGCGGCGTCATCAAAGGTATCAAAATCAGTGCGGCCTCCAAGTTCTGCAAGGGCAAGTCCAAGAGCTTAAAAAATGGAGCAACCTTCAGCCAGGCCTTCTCTGACCGGGACATCGAGGTTCTTGGAGGGGACGGGGATGTAGGGGACATCATGTTCTCCCCCAACAGTGCCGCAGGGTACAAGAAGTGGCTCAGGTCCCTGAGGAGGGTCCCAGGTGTGGTGTCCTACCAGCTCAAATCTCTGCACTTTCTGGTGAGGAACAAACAAAGGTGTTGTGTTTAGGCATTGATTGATTATTGTACTCTGCCATGCAAAAATTAGGCCACGTCTCCATGGATCAACTGGTGACTTTAACTTTAGCCTCAATATGTTAGAGCTAATGTTAGCTTAACTAGTTTCAGAGGAAGCCATTTCTTCTTAAACTCTTTGTGTCTGGTCTGTAGGTGAGAGAAAACCCCGTCCTAAAGGCCAATCTACGTAGCGCCATCAGCGAATACATCCGCAAAAGTGCCAAGCCGCTCCGCTGCCCGTCCGGCTGCAAGATCGGTAAACAGAGCCGGACCTGTGCATGTCAGTGCCAAGGACACCGCATGGTCAACGCCAACTGCTGCCCTGGCGAGACCGGCGTGGCCCGGATGAACGTGACGGTAGTCCGTGCTGAGGGGCTGTGGGGGGACTATTTTTCCAAGACGGACGGATACGTTAAGGTTTTTTATGGTAATGACAGAGCCACGACACCGGTGATCTGGAACAACAACTTCCCTTCCTGGAACTACCTCATTCGCTTTGAAACGGTCAACTTAAGGCACAAAAAGTGAGTGAATATAAGATAGGAATGTGATTGGTGAACACGGTCGGATTGAACAGAACCTCTGAACCAGCAGTGTCCAGTCTAACAGTGAATACAGTAACAGAACCTCTGAACCAGCAGTGTCCAGTCTAACAGTGAATACAGTAACAGAACCTCTGAACCAGCAGTGTCCAGTCTAACAGTGAACACAGCAGCCTACCGAGGTGGTTTTCTTGCCGGGTTTGGCTCCTGGCATCCCGGGCTGAGTCAGTTCAGTTAGCTACACGGCTGACCGAGCTAACCACAGTTAGCTTCACTACTTATTCCCTGTTGGTCTCAGAGGCTGTGCTCCAACCCGGTCCAACTATGTGTTATGTTATATCATGCATGCTCTTTTCAGAATGACATACCTCTGTATGTGTTTTCCCTCCACAGACAGATCCGTTTCGAGGTTTGGGACCGGGACAACCGCTGGAACGACGACCTGCTGGGGAAGGTGTACCTCATCCCCACGATGGGCAGAAACATCCACAAGAAGTTCCCGCTGAAACACGGCTCGCTGTTCGTCAGTATGTCAGCGGTGTGCGCTCCCAGCCTGCAGGGGTTGCTGTGTGACCAGTACGCTGCCTCGCCAACCTACGAGAGCGTGATGGGATACATGAAGGAGGACCAGGAGGACCACTGGGGGTCAGGGAGGTCAGAGCTTTGAGCTGACGGGGCGCACGGCAGCTTTGAATTTCTTTAATTATTCGACCGCTTACTTAGATCAGACGTGTTTGCTGTTCTTGATGTTTAAAGAGTAACAAAGTTAGTTTCTCTCTCAGTTCTTTATAAGTTTGACTTCCTGTCAACTCTACAGTAAACTTACCTTCACCTCCTCCCTCAGTGATTTTAGTTTGTGTCAGCTCGCTGCTCATTAAAATGAACGAAACGAGTCTATTTCCAGAATACAGCACTTCAAACAACAGGGAGCTTTAGATTACTTCAAACTGATAATATGTTTATTTTGAAACGTTCTGTCAACGCTACAGAAACACTAGGTAACTGTTGAGTATGATAAGGTTGTCTGAATGTTAGTTATTGGTTTGATAATGGTTGTGTATTGATTACTGACGGTGGCTGATCAGGTTTATTATCAGCTGATCGTATTTAAAGTACGTGTAGAAATATGTTCATCTTTGTTACAGATGACAAACATTAATGTAACGTTAACGTAACGTTAATATTAGAACAGCTGTAGTGATTCCTGTAGTCAAAGGTCTCTGTGCTGTTATTCTCTATATCAGCACTCAGGGAACGACTCCCGTCCAATCAGATTACTTCGTCTGAACTTCCTGTT